>CAMPSB010000119.1:0-377337 GCA_946959425.1 Argyrosomus regius
AGGCTGCTCCTCCTGGCTGGCCATGTTCTCAGTGATGACTTCCAGGTCAGCGGCTCCATCGTCCGTTATACTGACAGAGGGGTCTACAGGAGTTGTGACGTGGAGGAATGGGTGTTGCAGCACCTCCAGAGGCGTTAAACGCAGCTCTGGGTCAAGGTGCAACATCCCCTTTAAGAGATCCACCAGCAGTAGCTGATGAGACCTCTCTCTCCTCCGTCATCAAAAGTACAAGGGCATCCAGGTTGTGGAGCCTGACTGCCCTTGTCTCCTGTCTAGCAAAGGCCTTGGGGGATGTAAATGTTCAATGCTGTTGGCCATTTATCTGGTCGCTATCAAAATAGTAACCAGTCCCCAACCCACCAACCCACAGTCCAGTACATGGTCTGCAGGCTGCTAAAAGTCAATTAGCCTGACTTGAAAGCGGTTGTTGAAGACGTTCAATGATCGTGACATTGTCCGGTTTCAGGTCCGCGGCCATCGGGCCAATTGACCTCAGGTGGGACAGGGCTGTGGCCAGCTGCTTGACAACTGGCCTCAGCTCTGTCGTGGTGAGGCTCTTGAAATTTCTGTCTTTCATACAGGTTTTTATCCAGAGTGGTCCCTCTGTAAATCTGTAGCTCGTCTGTGCGTTAGAAGAAGAGAAAAGGCGGGGCGGTGTTTAGCTCAGTTGGTAGAGCAGCCGCCCCATGTGCGAAGGCTGAGTCCTTGCTGCGGAAGCCCAGGGTTCGAATCCGACCTGTGGCTCTTTCCCGCATGTCATTCCCCGTCTCTCTCTCCCTGCATTCCTGTCACTCTTCAGCTGTCTCTGTTGGAAATAAAGACTAAAAAGGACAAAAAAATAATCTTTAAAAAAAAAGAAGAAGAGAAATGGCTACTGTGGGGCAGAGAGAGAAAGAGAGAGAAACTCCACACTGCCTCTCCGTAGCCACCGTTGTCCACAGGGTGGTCCTCCTGGCTGGCCATGTTCTCAGTGATGACTTCCAGGTCAGCTGCTCCATCGTCCGTTGTACTGACAGAGGGGTCTACAGGATTTGTGACGTTGAAGAATGGGTGTTGCAGCACCTCCAGGGGCCAACGCTGTTGGCCATTTATCTGGTCGCTATCAAAATAGTAACCAGTCCCCAACCCACCAACCCACAGTCCAGTACGTGGTCTGCAGGCTGCCAAAAGTCAATTAGCCTGACTTGAAAGCGGTTGTTGAAGACGGTCAATGATCATGACTTTGTGCGGTTTCAGGTCCACGGCCATCGGGCCAATTGACCTCACCACCTCAGGGCTGTGGCCAGCTGCTTGACAACTGGCCTCAGCTCTGTCGTGGTGAGGCTCTTGAAATTTCTGTCTTTATACAGGCTTTTATCCAGAGTGATTCCTAGGTAAATCTGTAGCTCTTCTGTGCATTAGAAGAAGAGAAAAGGCTACTGTGGGGCAGACAGACAGACAGACAGAGAGAGAAGAGAGAGAGATTCCACACTGCCTCTCTGTAGCCACTGTTGTCCACAGGCTGCTCCTCCTGGCTGGCCATGTTCTCAGTGATGACTTCCAGGTCAGCTGCTCCATCGTCCGTTGTACTGACAGAGGGGTCTACAGGAGTTGTGATGTGGAGGAATGGGTGTTGCAGCACCTCCAGAGGCGTTAAACGCAGCTCTGGGTCAAGGTGCAACCTCCCCTTCAAGAGATCCACCAGCAGTAGCTGATGAGACCTCTCTCTTTCCTCCGTCATCAAAAGTACAAGGGCATCCAGGTTGTGGAGCCTGACTGCCCTTGTCTCCTGGCTAGCAAAGGCCTCGGGGGATTTAAATGTCCAACGCTGTTGGCCATTTATCTGGTCGCTATCAAAATAGTAACTGGTCCCCAACCCACCAACCCACAGTCCAGTACGTGGTCTGCAGGCTGCCAAAAGTCAATTAGCCTGACTTGAAAGCGGTTGTTGAAGACGGTCAATGATCATGACATTGCGCGGTTTCAGGTCCACAGCCATCAGACCAATTGACCTCACCACCTCAGGACTGTGGCCAGCTGCTTGACAACTGGCCTCAGCTCTGTCGTGGTGAGGCTCTTGAAATTTCTGTCTTTCATACAGGTTTTTATCCAGAGTGGTCCCTCTGTAAATCTGTAGCTCGTCTGTGCGTTAGAAGAAGAGAAAAGGCGGGGCGGTGTTTAGCTCAGTTGCTAGAGCAGCCGCCCCATGTGCGAAGGCTGAGTCCTTGCTGCGGAAGCCCAGGGTTCGAATCCGACCTGTGGCTCTTTCCCGCATGTCATTCCCCATCTCTCTCTCCCTGCATTCCTGTCACTCTTCAGCTGTCTCTGTTGGAAATAAAGCTTGGAAAGGACAAAAAAAAAAAGAAGAGAAAAGGCTACTGTGGGGCAGACAGAGAGAGAGAGAAAGAGAGAGAGACTCCACACTGCCTCTTCGTAGCCACCGTTGTCCACAGGCTGCTCCTCCTGGCTGGCCATGTTCTCAGTGATGACTTCCAGGTCAGCTGCTCCATCGTCCGTTGTACTGACAGAGGGGTCTACAGGAGTTGTGACGTTGAAGAATGGGTGTTGCAGCACCTCCAGAGGCGTTAAACGCAGCTCTGGGTCAAGGTGCAACATCCCCTTCAAGAGATCCACCAGCAGTAGCTGATGAGACCTCTCTCTTTCTTCCGTCATCAAAAATACAAGGGCATCCAGGTTGTCAAGCCTGACTGCCCTTGTCTCCTGGCTAGCAAAGGCCTCGGGGGATTTAAATGTCCAACGCTGTTGGCCATTTATCTGGTCGCTATCAAAACAGTAACCGGTCCCCAACCCACCAACCCACAGTCCAGTACGTGGTCTGCAGGCTGCCAAAAGTCAATTAGCCTGACTTGAAAGCGGTTGTTGAAGACGTTCAATGATCATGACATTGTCCGGTTTCAGGTCCGCGGCCATCGGGCCAATTGACCTCAGGTGGGACAGGGCTGTGGCCAGCTGCTTGACAACTGGCCTCAGCTCTGTCGTGGTGAGGCTCTTGAAATTTCTGTCTTTCCTACAGGCTTTTATCCAGAGTGGTCCCTCTGTAAATCTGTAGCTCGTCTGTGCGTTAGAAGAAGAGAAAAGGCGGGGCGGTGTTTAGCTCAGTTGGTAGAGCAGCCGCCCCATGTGCGAAGGCTGAGTCCTTGCTGTGGAAGCCCAGGGTTCGAATCCGACCTGTGGCTCTTTCCCGCATGTCATTCCCTGTCTCTCTCTCCCTGCATTCCTGTCACTCTTCAGCTGTCTCTGTTGGAAATAAAGCTTAAAAAGGACAAAAAAATAATCTTAAAAAAAAAAGAAGAAGAGAAATGGCTACGGCGGGGCAGAGAGAGAAAGAGAGAGAGACTCCACACTGCCTCTCCGTAGCCACCGTTGTCCACAGGCTGGTCCTCCTGGCTGGCCATGTTCTCAGTGATGACTTCCAGGTCAGCTGCTCCATCGTCCGTTATACTGACAGAGGGGTCTACAGGAGTTGTGATGTGGAGGAATGGGTGTTGCCGCACCGCCAGAGGCGTTAAACGCAGCTCTGGGTCAAGGTGCAACCTCCCCTTCAAGAGATCCACCAGCAGTAGCTGATGAGACCTCTCTCTTTCCTCCGTCATCAAAAGTACAAGGGCATCCAGGTTGTGGAGCCTGACTGCCCTTGTCTCCTGGCTAGCAAAGGCCTCGGGGGATTTAAATGTCCAACGCTGTTGGCCATTTATCTGGTCGCTATCAAAATAGTAACCGGTCCCCAACCCACCAACCCACAGTCCAGTACGTGGTCTGCAGGCTGCCAAAAGTCAATTAGCCTGACTTGAAAGTGGTTGTTGAAGACGGTCAATGATCATGACATTGCGCGGTTTCAGGTCCACAGCCATCAGACCAATTGACCTCACCACCTCAGGGCTGTGGCCTCAGCTCTGTCGTGGTGAGGCTCTTGAAATTTCTGTCTTTCATACAGGTTTTTATCCAGAGTGGTCCCTCTGTAAATCTGTAGCTCGTCTGTGCGTTAGAAGAAGAGAAAAGGCGGGGCGGTGTTTAGCTCAGTTGCTAGAGCAGCCGCCCCCATGTGCGAAGGCTGAGTCCTTGCTGCGGAAGCCCAGGGTTCGAATCCGACCTGTGGCTCTTTCCCGCATGTTATTCCCCATCTCTCTCTCCCTGCATTCCTGTCACTCTTCAGCTGTCTCTGTTGGAAATAAAGCTTGGAAAGGACAAAAAAAAGAAGAGAAAAGGCTACTGTGGGGCAGACAGAGAGAGAGAGAAAGAGAGAGAGACTCCACACTGCCTCTCCGTAGCCACCGTTGTCCACAGGCTGCTCCTCCTGGCTGGCCATGTTCTCAGTGATGACTTCCAGGTCAGTTGCTCCATCGTCCGTTGTACTGACAGAGGGGTCTACAGGAGTTGTGACGTTGAAGAATGGGTGTTGCAGGACCTCCAGAGGCGTTAAACGCAGCTCTGGGTCAAGGTGCAACCTCCCCTTCAAGAGATCCACCAGCAGTAGCTGATGAGACCTCTCTCTTTCTTCCGTCATCAAAAATACAAGGGCATCCAGGTTGTCAAGCCTGACTGCCCTTGTCTCCTGGCTAGCAAAGGCCTCGGGGGGATTTAAATGTCCAACGCTGTTGGCCATTTATCTGGTCGCTATCAAAATAGTAACTGGTCCCCAACCCACCAACCCACAGTCCAGTACGTGGTCTGCAGGCTGCCAAAAGTCAATTAGCCTGACTTGAAAGCGGTTGTTGAAGACGGTCAATGATCATGACATTGCGCGGTTTCAGGTCCACAGCCATCAGACCAATTGACCTCACCACCTCAGGACTGTGGCCAGCTGCTTGACAACTGGCCTCAGCTCTGTCGTGGTGAGGCTCTTGAAATTTCTGTCTTTCATACAGGTTTTTATCCAGAGTGGTCCCTCTGTAAATCTGTAGCTCGTCTGTGCGTTAGAAGAAGAGAAAAGGCGGGGCGGTGTTTAGCTCAGTTGCTAGAGCAGCCGCCCCATGTGCGAAGGCTGAGTCCTTGCTGCGGAAGCCCAGGGTTCGAATCCGACCTGTGGCTCTTTCCCGCATGTCATTCCCCATCTCTCTCTCCCTGCATTCCTGTCACTCTTCAGCTGTCTCTGTTGGAAATAAAGCTTGGAAAGGACAAAAAAAAAAGAAGAGAAAAGGCTACTGTGGGGCAGACAGAGAGAGAGAGAAAGAGAGAGAGACTCCACACTGCCTCTTCGTAGCCACCGTTGTCCACAGGCTGCTCCTCCTGGCTGGCCATGTTCTCAGTGATGACTTCCAGGTCAGCTGCTCCATCGTCCGTTGTACTGACAGAGGGGTCTACAGGAGTTGTGACGTTGAAGAATGGGTGTTGCAGCACCTCCAGAGGCGTTAAACGCAGCTCTGGGTCAAGGTGCAACATCCCCTTCAAGAGATCCACCAGCAGTAGCTGATGAGACCTCTCTCTTTCTTCCGTCATCAAAAATACAAGGGCATCCAGGTTGTCAAGCCTGACTGCCCTTGTCTCCTGGCTAGCAAAGGCCTCGGGGGATTTAAATGTCCAACGCTGTTGGCCATTTATCTGGTCGCTATCAAAACAGTAACCGGTCCCCAACCCACCAACCCACAGTCCAGTACGTGGTCTGCAGGCTGCCAAAAGTCAATTAGCCTGACTTGAAAGCGGTTGTTGAAGACGTTCAATGATCATGACATTGTCCGGTTTCAGGTCCGCGGCCATCGGGCCAATTGACCTCAGGTGGGACAGGGCTGTGGCCAGCTGCTTGACAACTGGCCTCAGCTCTGTCGTGGTGAGGCTCTTGAAATTTCTGTCTTTCATACAGGCTTTTATCCAGAGTGGTCCCTCTGTAAATCTGTAGCTCGTCTGTGCGTTAGAAGAAGAGAAAAGGCGGGGCGGTGTTTAGCTCAGTTGGTAGAGCAGCCGCCCCATGTGCGAAGGCTGAGTCCTTGCTGTGGAAGCCCAGGGTTCGAATCCGACCTGTGGCTCTTTCCCGCATGTCATTCCCTGTCTCTCTCTCCCTGCATTCCTGTCACTCTTCAGCTGTCTCTGTTGGAAATAAAGCTTAAAAAGGACAAAAAAATAATCTTAAAAAAAAAGAAGAAGAGAAATGGCTACGGCGGGGCAGAGAGAAAGAGAGAGAGACTCCACACTGCCTCTCCGTAGCCACCGTTGTCCACAGGCTGGTCCTCCTGGCTGGCCATGTTCTCAGTGATGACTTCCAGGTCAGCTGCTCCATCGTCCGTTATACTGACAGAGGGGTCTACAGGAGTTGTGATGTGGAGGAATGGGTGTTGCCGCACCGCCAGAGGCGTTAAACGCAGCTCTGGGTCAAGGTGCAACCTCCCCTTCAAGAGATCCACCAGCAGTAGCTGATGAGACCTCTCTCTTTCCTCCGTCATCAAAAGTACAAGGGCATCCAGGTTGTGGAGCCTGACTGCCCTTGTCTCCTGGCTAGCAAAGGCCTCGGGGGGATTTAAATGTCCAACGCTGTTGGCCATTTATCTGGTCGCTATCAAAATAGTAACCGGTCCCCAACCCACCAACCCACAGTCCAGTACGTGGTCTGCAGGCTGCCAAAAGTCAATTAGCCTGACTTGAAAGTGGTTGTTGAAGACGGTCAATGATCATGACATTGCGCGGTTTCAGGTCCACAGCCATCAGACCAATTGACCTCACCACCTCAGGGCTGTGGCCTCAGCTCTGTCGTGGTGAGGCTCTTGAAATTTCTGTCTTTCATACAGGTTTTTATCCAGAGTGGTCCCTCTGTAAATCTGAAGCTCGTCTGTGCGTTAGAAGAAGAGAAAAGGCGGGGCGGTGTTTAGCTCAGTTGCTAGAGCAGCCGCCCCATGTGCGAAGGCTGAGTCCTTGCTGCGGAAGCCCAGGGTTCGAATCCGACCTGTGGCTCTTTCCCGCATGTCATTCCCCATCTCTCTCTCCCTGCATTCCTGTCACTCTTCAGCTGTCTCTGTTGGAAATAAAGCTTGGAAAGGACAAAAAAAAGAAGAGAAAAGGCTACTGTGGGGCAGACAAAGAGAGAGAGAAAGAGAGAGAGACTCCACACTGCCTCTCCGTAGCCACCGTTGTCCACAGGCTGCTCCTCCTGGCTGGCCATGTTCTCAGTGATGACTTCCAGGTCAGTTGCTCCATCGTCCGTTGTACTGACAGAGGGGTCTACAGGAGTTGTGACGTTGAAGAATGGGTGTTGCAGCACCTCCAGAGGTGTTAAACGCAGCTCTGGGTCAAGGTGCAACCTCCCCTTCAAGAGATCCACCAGCAGTAGCTGATGAGACCTCTCTCTTTCTTCCGTCATCAAAAATACAAGGGCATCCAGGTTGTCAAGCCTGACTGCCCTTGTCTCCTGGCTAGCAAAGGCCTCGGGGGATTTAAATGTCCAACGCTGTTGGCCATTTATCTGGTCGCTATCAAAATAGTAACCGGTCCCCAACCCACCAACCCACAGTCCAGTACGTGGTCTGCAGGCTGCCAAAAGTCAATTAGCCTGACTTGAAAGTGGTTGTTGAAGACGGTCAATGATCATGACATTGCGCGGTTTCAGGTCCACAGCCATCAGACCAATTGACCTCACCACCTCAGGGCTGTGGCCTCAGCTCTGTCGTGGTGAGGCTCTTGAAATTTCTGTCTTTCATACAGGTTTTTATCCAGAGTGGTCCCTCTGTAAATCTGTAGCTCGTCTGTGCGTTAGAAGAAGAGAAAAGGCGGGGCGGTGTTTAGCTCAGTTGCTAGAGCAGCCGCCCCCATGTGCGAAGGCTGAGTCCTTGCTGCGGAAGCCCAGGGTTCGAATCCGACCTGTGGCTCTTTCCCGCATGTTATTACCCATCTCTCTCTCCCTGCATTCCTGTCACTCTTCAGCTGTCTCTGTTGGAAATAAAGCTTGGAAAGGACAAAAAAAAAAGAAGAGAAAAGGCTACTGTGGGGCAGACAGAGAGAGAGAGAAAGAGAGAGAGACTCCACACTGCCTCTTCGTAGCCACCGTTGTCCACAGGCTGCTCCTCCTGGCTGGCCATGTTCTCAGTGATGACTTCCAGGTCAGTTGCTCCATCGTCCGTTGTACTGACAGAGGGGTCTACAGGAGTTGTGACGTTGAAGAATGGGTGTTGCAGGACCTCCAGAGGCGTTAAACGCAGCTCTGGGTCAAGGTGCAACCTCCCCTTCAAGAGATCCACCAGCAGTAGCTGATGAGACCTCTCTCTTTCTTCCGTCATCAAAAATACAAGGGCATCCAGGTTGTCAAGCCTGACTGCCCTTGTCTCCTGGCTAGCAAAGGCCTCGGGGGATTTAAATGTCCAACGCTGTTGGCCATTTATCTGGTCGCTATCAAAATAGTAACCGGTCCCCAACCCACCAACCCACAGTCCAGTACGTGGTCTGCAGGCTGCCAAAAGTCAATTAGCCTGACTTGAAAGCGGTTGTTGAAGACGGTCAATGATCATGACTTTGTGCGGTTTCAGGTCCACGGCCATCGGGCCAATTGACCTCACCACCTCAGGGCTGTGGCCAGCTGCTTGACAACTGGCCTCAGCTCTGTCGTGGTGAGGCTCTTGAAATTTCTGTCTTTATACAGGCTTTTATCCAGAGTGATTCCTAGGTAAATCTGTAGCTCTTCTGTGCATTAGAAGAAGAGAAAAGGCTACTGTGGGGCAGACAGACAGACAGACAGAGAGAGAAAGAGAGAGAGATTCCACACTGCCTCTCTGTAGCCACTGTTGTCCACAGGCTGCTCCTCCTGGCTGGCCATGTTCTCAGTGATGACTTCCAGGTCAGCTGCTCCATCGTCCGTTGTACTGACAGAGGGGTCTACAGGAGTTGTGATGTGGAGGAATGGGTGTTGCAGCACCTCCAGAGGCGTTAAACGCAGCTCTGGGTCAAGGTGCAACCTCCCCTTCAAGAGATCCACCAGCAGTAGCTGATGAGACCTCTCTCTTTCCTCCGTCATCAAAAGTACAAGGGCATCCAGGTTGTGGAGCCTGACTGCCCTTGTCTCCTGGCTAGCAAAGGCCTCGGGGGATTTAAATGTCCAACGCTGTTGGCCATTTATCTGGTCGCTATCAAAATAGTAACTGGTCCCCAACCCACCAACCCACAGTCCAGTACGTGGTCTGCAGGCTGCCAAAAGTCAATTAGCCTGACTTGAAAGCGGTTGTTGAAGACGGTCAATGATCATGACATTGCGCGGTTTCAGGTCCACAGCCATCAGACCAATTGACCTCACCACCTCAGGACTGTGGCCAGCTGCTTGACAACTGGCCTCAGCTCTGTCGTGGTGAGGCTCTTGAAATTTCTGTCTTTCATACAGGTTTTTATCCAGAGTGGTCCCTCTGTAAATCTGTAGCTCGTCTGTGCGTTAGAAGAAGAGAAAAGGCGGGGGCGGTGTTTAGCTCAGTTGCTAGAGCAGCCGCCCCATGTGCGAAGGCTGAGTCCTTGCTGCGGAAGCCCAGGGTTCGAATCCGACCTGTGGCTCTTTCCCGCATGTCATTCCCCATCTCTCTCTCCCTGCATTCCTGTCACTCTTCAGCTGTCTCTGTTGGAAATAAAGCTTGGAAAGGACAAAAAAAAAAGAAGAGAAAAGGCTACTGTGGGGCAGACAGAGAGAGAGAGAAAGAGAGAGAGACTCCACACTGCCTCTTCGTAGCCACCGTTGTCCACAGGCTGCTCCTCCTGGCTGGCCATGTTCTCCGTGATGACTTCCAGGTCAGCTGCTCCATCGTCCGTTGTCCTGACAGAGGGGTCTACAGGAGTTGTGACGTTGAAGAATGGGTGTTGCAGCACCTCCAGAGGCGTTAAACGCAGCTCTGGGTCAAGGTGCAACATCCCCTTCAAGAGATCCACCAGCAGTAGCTGATGAGACCTCTCTCTTTCTTCCGTCATCAAAAATACAAGGGCATCCAGGTTGTCAAGCCTGACTGCCCTTGTCTCCTGGCTAGCAAAGGCCTCGGGGGATTTAAATGTCCAACGCTGTTGGCCATTTATCTGGTCGCTATCAAAACAGTAACCGGTCCCCAACCCACCAACCCACAGTCCAGTACGTGGTCTGCAGGCTGCCAAAAGTCAATTAGCCTGACTTGAAAGCGGTTGTTGAAGACGTTCAATGATCATGACATTGTCCGGTTTCAGGTCCGCGGCCATCGGGCCAATTGACCTCAGGTGGGACAGGGCTGTGGCCAGCTGCTTGACAACTGGCCTCAGCTCTGTCGTGGTGAGGCTCTTGAAATTTCTGTCTTTCATACAGGCTTTTATCCAGAGTGGTCCCTCTGTAAATCTGTAGCTCGTCTGTGCGTTAGAAGAAGAGAAAAGGCGGGGCGGTGTTTAGCTCAGTTGGTAGAGCAGCCGCCCCATGTGCGAAGGCTGAGTCCTTGCTGTGGAAGCCCAGGGTTCGAATCCGACCTGTGGCTCTTTCCCGCATGTCATTCCCTGTCTCTCTCTCCCTGCATTCCTGTCACTCTTCAGCTGTCTCTGTTGGAAATAAAGCTTAAAAAGGACAAAAAAATAATCTTAAAAAAAAAGAAGAAGAGAAATGGCTACGGCAGGGCAGAGAGAGAAAGAGAGAGAGACTCCACACTGCCTCTGCGTAGCCACCGTTGTCCACAGGCTGGTCCTCCTGGCTGGCCATGTTCTCAGTGATGACTTCCAGGTCAGCTGCTCCATCGTCCGTTATACTGACAGAGGGGTCTACAGGAGTTGTGATGTGGAGGAATGGGTGTTGCCGCACCGCCAGAGGCGTTAAACGCAGCTCTGGGTCAAGGTGCAACCTCCCCTTCAAGAGATCCACCAGCAGTAGCTGATGAGACCTCTCTCTTTCCTCCGTCATCAAAAGTACAAGGGCATCCAGGTTGTGGAGCCTGACTGCCCTTGTCTCCTGGCTAGCAAAGGCCTCGGGGGATTTAAATGTCCAACGCTGTTGGCCATTTATCTGGTCGCTATCAAAATAGTAACCGGTCCCCAACCCACCAACCCACAGTCCAGTACGTGGTCTGCAGGCTGCCAAAAGTCAATTAGCCTGACTTGAAAGTGGTTGTTGAAGACGGTCAATGATCATGACATTGCGCGGTTTCAGGTCCACAGCCATCAGACCAATTGACCTCACCACCTCAGGGCTGTGGCCTCAGCTCTGTCGTGGTGAGGCTCTTGAAATTTCTGTCTTTCATACAGGTTTTTATCCAGAGTGGTCCCTCTGTAAATCTGAAGCTCGTCTGTGCGTTAGAAGAAGAGAAAAGGCGGGGCGGTGTTTAGCTCAGTTGCTAGAGCAGCCGCCCCATGTGCGAAGGCTGAGTCCTTGCTGCGGAAGCCCAGGGTTCGAATCCGACCTGTGGCTCTTTCCCGCATGTCATTCCCCATCTCTCTCTCCCTGCATTCCTGTCACTCTTCAGCTGTCTCTGTTGGAAATAAAGCTTGGAAAGGACAAAAAAAAAGAAGAGAAAAGGCTACTGTGGGGCAGACAGAGAGAGAGAGAAAGAGAGAGAGACTCCACACTGCCTCTCCGTAGCCACCGTTGTCCACAGGCTGCTCCTCCTGGCTGGCCATGTTCTCAGTGATGACTTCCAGGTCAGTTGCTCCATCGTCCGTTGTACTGACAGAGGGGTCTACAGGAGTTGTGACGTTGAAGAATGGGTGTTGCAGGACCTCCAGAGGCGTTAAACGCAGCTCTGGGTCAAGGTGCAACCTCCCCTTCAAGAGATCCACCAGCAGTAGCTGATGAGACCTCTCTCTTTCTTCCGTCATCAAAAATACAAGGGCATCCAGGTTGTCAAGCCTGACTGCCCTTGTCTCCTGGCTAGCAAAGGCCTCGGGGGATTTAAATGTCCAACGCTGTTGGCCATTTATCTGGTCGCTATCAAAATAGTAACCGGTCCCCAACCCACCAACCCACAGTCCAGTACGTGGTCTGCAGGCTGCCAAAAGTCAATTAGCCTGACTTGAAAGCGGTTGTTGAAGACGGTCAATGATCATGACATTGTCCGGTTTCAGGTCCGCGGCCATCAGGCCAATTGACCTCAGGTGGGACAGGGCTGTGGCCAGCTGCTTGACAACTGGCCCAGCTCTGTCGTGGTGAGGCTCTTGAAATTTCTGTCTTTCATACAGGCTTTTATCCAGAGTGATTCCTAGGTAAATCCGTAGCTCTTCTGTGCATTAGAAGAAGAGAAAAGGCTACTGTGGGGCAGACAGACAGACAGACAGAGAGAGAGAGAGACACACACAGACAAACAGAGAGAGAAAGAGAGAGAGACTCCACACTGCCTCTTCGTAGTCACCGTTGTCCACAGGCTGCTCCTCCTGGCTGGCCATGCTCTCAGTGATGACTTCCAGGTCAGCTGCTCCATCGTCCGTTGTACTGACAGAGGGGTCTACAGGAGTTGTGACGTTGAAGAATGGGTGTTGCAGCACCTCCAGAGGCTTTAAACACAGCTCTGGGTCAAGGTGCAACATCCCCTTTAAGAGATCCACCAGCAGTAGCTGATGAGACCTCTCTCTTTCCTCCGTCATCAAAAGTACAAGGGCATCCAGGTTGTGGAGCCTGACTGCCCTTGTCTCCTGGCTAGCAAAGGCCTCGGGGGATTTAAATGTCCAACGCTGTTGGCCATTTATCTGGTCGCTATCAAAATAGTAACCAGATGCAGAGAGAAGATAAGGTTAAGACATGAAGACAACAGAGCATAGCAGAGTCTGAAGTCAAGATATAACATTCTCATAACTAAGAAACACTTTGTCATTGTCACACTGACAACAGCTCTTGAGTTTAAACTGATGGTCTACTTTTTTCCTTCAATAAACTCAAAACATCATTTTTTTGTCAAATTTCCTTTAATAGGAAATGTTTCTAACCCATGTCTAATGAAAGCTGTTTGAGCATTCAATGCATATCCTTGAGACCAAAAACGAATTTCTATTTTTCTATTTTTTTAAAGGGTGGTGTGAAATAAGTATTCAGATAAATGTTAATATAAGAAACAAGAATTTGTAATTGTAATAATTGGAATTTAAAAAACAAACAAACGTGTTTTAAATAATATATTTTTTTAAATAATTACTTCTGTGTAGTTGCAAATTCTCTGAATAAAACATGACTTACAGTCACTTTGGTTTTAAAGTGTGCATTGAGTCACTGAACATTAAATCTACCAAATGCATTCAGTTGAAACAAACAAATCTAACACCTAAAATAAGTGCTGCTAAAAGTGAAGTTAATGCTCAGAGCTTGTTGGGCGTTTTGCGTTACTAATAAGGCCCAAACACCAATTTTAATACTGCCAAAGTACAAAGATTACTGTTTGATATCAAGGATATGTAATACATGCACAAACATCTTTCTATACCTGTTAAATATTACAACTGTAGACCCTTACACATGATTAAATATTTCAGTAACTGCTGTAAAGATGAAATATTGGAGCACTCATGGTGGTTACACAGAAATAAAGCAGGAAATTGAACTTACTGGCTGTATTGCTCGTCTCCATGCTGAAGTAGGTATTGATGTTTCTCGTGAGGTGTTAAACAAACGCAAAAGAAGATGTTTTCTTTGCACTTGTTCTTATCAAACGTCACATCTTGTCCCGATGAAGGTCCGATCTTCACTGACTTGCACTGTAGACTCCAAGATTTAATATTCTGAACATCAGAGGTTCTTTCACTTTAAAGTCAAGCTACATTCTATGATGTCATAGAATGACAGAGTTCTGGGTTCCGTGTGTGTGTGTGTGTGTGTGTGTGTGTGTGTGTGTGTGTGTGTGTGCGCGTGCGTGTGTGTGTGTGTGTGTGTGTGTGTGCGTGACTAACCAGGAGTGTCTGGCTGCATGGCGACAGTAGCAGTGGTGTGAGGGAACAGGCTGAGGGTGTCTCGTGTTGTGCTCTGCTTCTTGAAGGTGTTACCCTGAAAGTAAACACCATGGATGTCCACCTCTGTACCTAGACCGAAGGTGTACCACTGAACTTTGTCCCCAGCACACATCTCCAGTCCGGGAAGGTTCCCATACATAAGTCCATTCACAGCTTGAAACGAAAGAGAGGGTTTAAGAGAAAAACACAGAGACAAATACAGAAGTTCAGAAGAAACATCAGACACTTGACATGACATGCTGATGTGAGGTACAATCAGTATCAAATGTGAGGTCTCATCGAACACAGTGATTACCATGCATCTTATTGCTCTCCATGAAGTCCTCGTCAAAACGATCTATGTCGCTGCTGCCAAACAACTTGATATTCTCATCCAAATACCAGCTCATGTTTTCATCCATGACAGAAAACAGGAGGAAGAACTCCCTGTCGACACCTTTCTGTTCATGCAAACACAGTAACAGTCAGTATGTGCACGAGTTGCAGTGCTGATTGCACTAAACAAAATTAAAAAAAGAAAAATTACAAAATGTGTATTACATTACATTGTCTCTTATACACACCTATGATCATGCAAATGTATCGACATCTGACTACCAAAGATTTAAACGGTTATATGCTACTGTGTATTTTGTTGTCATCTCAGCTATCTTATCTGCAATAGCCCAATTTCCCAACAAGGATCATTAAAGTTTAATTTCATTTGATCTAATGCCAATACAGCTGAGACATTTGATAAGTTTAATTTTAGGCTGACATGCAGCAAAGTGCCACACATTTCGGATTCAGATTCAAACCCTGGGTCGCTGCAGCAAGGACTAAGCCTTTTTACATGGGGTACACACTCTACAGGTGAGCCCAAGACATTTGATATCGTGGGAAAAAATGTGATGGAGTGTGTGTGAATGGATACCAAAGCAGCACCTGGGTTCCGTTCACCCCCAACGCTCCTTTCTTGCACACGAGCAGAGGTCCCACTAAACCAGAGTTGGTGTCCATGGCAGGATCCGTGGCAGAATAGTACAGGTAGGGAATACAGGGAGAATCAGATGAAGATGGACCTTCTAGCACCTGCCAGATGTAGGTGAAGTTCTCCCCTGGAAGCACATGGGAGCCTGGATTGGCAACACCTACAGTATGGCACACAAAGAAAAAATAAATGCACTAAAAGGGACGTGATTTTTTGTCATCACATTGACATTTTGGCACTTTTTTACTGCTTCAGTTTGTTTAAGGTGATCAACAAATTAACCAATTATTATGAACTTTGTGTCCTAACACTACTTTGATAATAAATTAAATCAAATTTCTTGACTCTTTTAAGTGCTGCTGATATGAAGCATATATTTTGATCTCCTGATAACAAAAGATATCATATCATCCTTCCAAAGTACATTTAAAGCCTGCTAAACAGCGGTCTTTATATCGGTCTTTTAAAGGCCTCTGTCTTGCCTCAGAATGGACTGCATTTTTACTTGGTCTTGTCTCGGCTTCGGACAAAGAGTCAAGACCACAACTGCGGGAATATCACCAGTGTTTCCCCTTATTCGCCTAATAATGTCTAGTTTATCCCAACACAGTTTCATACTGAACTGAAAATATTTGTACACTTCAGACGTAAGTAAGAGTGAAACAAATGACACTATAGTGTACATAGTATTTTATATTTAAAAATGTATGAAAGGAAATCTGGGGGACTTTCTCACAAGATCCTGTGGGAAACACTAAATACTAAATACTAAATGTGCCTGTGCATTGTCTGATTTATTTGTTAACATCATTACTAAGATTGGGGGGTCTTTCTGCTTCAAATCAAACTTTTTGTTGACAGCTGTCAGCGGTTGCTGCCCCCCTTCACAAACACTCTTGGAAAGTGATTGTGTCAGTCTGGGAAGAGATGTCAGCCAAATCTACTGTAACAAAATCTGACTTCCTAAACCACAAAGAGTTTGTAAAAAAAGCATCCAAAAGAAAGCACACTTCTGTAAATCCTGCAATATGGTTACTGAGAAGTCTGTGAGGCGTGGGCCTCACCCAAATAGATGTGCAGAACATTAGCTACATGTTAGCTACCTAAACTGACTACATACTGTCTGGTCTTGATCTTGACTCGGTTTGTCTGGCCTCGGTTTAGGTGGTCTTGACAGCGACACTGCTGCATATTAAGCATGCTTAACTGGTGTTTAGAATCTTGCAGTCAAAGTCTGTGACCGTGATCTGAATCTGAAAATTCTTTTACAATGCAGTTCATGTGTGAATTTGATTTTTAACTAGCAGTGACTACATGTTGCAATATGCCACCACCTGCCTAGACTCACTTCACATGTAATTCCAAAGGTATCTCTATGGGTATCCAGTTGGATGGTGCATGAGTTTCACCTGTTATCCTATAATTTTCACATGGGTTATACCAGAAAAATGTTCCAAAACCATGTTTCACGTGTACGAAACAACATGTGTATGTGGTCACATGAATTTTATGTGATTCTGCACATGAAAAACTTGTGTTGAAACAAGTTCTGTGAAACAGGTTCTGTTTCTAGAATACATAACTTCTTCTTCCCTTATTATAACTCAAGTTGACTCCTGAAATCTAACAACTGAGAAATATCAGTATCGTCATCATGTGTAGTTCTTCTAGGGCGTGCAGCTGGCTGCTTCCTCACCGTCCTCATAGCTGCTTCCCTGAAAGCGTTTGTCATAGTGCAGGCCATGAGGCTGGATGCTGTAGTTTCTATTAGCTTTATTCATGAATGTCACAGAGAGAGTGTCTCCTTCCTCTGCCCTCAGGACTGGACCTGGACAAATGCAAAGACCAGTGTGAGCAGATATGAGGTGTTGAGGTAAAAGACAAGACACCAGTGTACCAGTAAATAATACATTTTGGCAAATCAGAAACTAGGCCTTACCTAAGAGTCCTAAGTGTTGAGAGCCAGGTGGTTTTATTGTGGTGAAGGTATTGTCTGTGTACTCTTTGTAAATGACTTTCTGGTAGCGACCGCCAATCCTTCCACCATCTGTGCCAAAAAACACTTCTGATGCACTATGGGGGGAAAAGATGGGGAGTAGAGGAGGAACAATAAGAGGTACAAGATACTAGAGGTGAGGTGGGCAGAGAAGGAGTGACTTGGACCAGAATAAATGTAGCCCAGCGGTGTGTAATTTCTTACTACAGAAGAGTTGAACAGAGTGAAAAGCTGACCTGTCAAAGGGATTTCACTGTCAGGCCAGGTCAGTGAACAATAACAAAGACACAATAACAACTGAGTCACTGCATCACCCTCGACACTGTTTACTCTAGACACCACAAAAGTGCCTCGCCACAGGAATGACAAGCTCACACACAAAAAGGCCATACACACATACGGGAAACTGTATTCAAGGGATTGGCAAGCATTAAAGGGATTGTTCACTCACATATTAGACTTTTGACCTCGCAATGTAGCTTCCTGGTTATAAAACGCTTTGTTTATTTTCAGGCTTTTGATGGATATCTAATGGTTTTATTACAGTTAGAAAGAGATCTGTCACATAACCCTCAGCCTGGCAAATGTTGCTGGGACAAATTTTAAGTTTGTTAAATACATCCAAATTTTAGGTATTACTTAAGCAGCAGGATGGTGTGAAACTGAAGATGTCTGGCACAATTACGTATACAGAGCGAAAATGATGTGTTCTTTGGGTGCGTTTGGACAAAAACAGATGACATAAGCGGTCAAATTATAAGCAACAACTCTTTTGGGAGGACTGACTGCGATGGACAAATAAGGGCAACAAAACGAGAAATGCCTGATAAACTACACAGTTGAGAGAAAGCTGGTATGAAACTATGTGCTCTGCACAAAAATGACATTGCACTAAGTAATTACCCTTACTGTTAGCACTGATTAGCTTGTATGCACCAGTATTTCACTCATGATTAGATAAGGTGTGTGCCCACCTGTCGGCCTCAATAAGGTTCACATCATTAATCAGATCCTTTCCTGAAGGAGCATAGCTCCACAGGACTTTCTCTGCTGCCAGGTAGTAATTCCTCACAACGCCACCCGTCACCGTGGAGTTGCCCTCACTGCCACATGACTTCACTTCATAAAAGGCCTGCATCCCAGCTGGAATAGATAAATAGACACAAAGACCATGATTCACATGTACAAAGTACAAGCTTGTGGAGAACTTGGACTCTCAGAGCCTTTTAGCAATTCTTAATGAATTAAAATCAACCTAACAAGTCTTAAAATTCAGATTTAATAATTCATAAATAGTATACACTTTCTATTTCCTCACATTTTCCCTTTTGTATGAGAGGACAAAGGTATTGTAAAGCTATCAAAGGTGTGATTTGTATTAGCAGATATATTTGTATATCTTTCTTTAAATAAGAATATAAAAGGTATTTGCAGGTGTAAGCATTATTCATAATATGTTGAGCAAGTACGGCTCACTCAGGTCCATTAGACTTTGGACAGCTTGTTCAAGCTTGTCCTGCATGCTAAGACAAGAAACAAATGGCCTGATAACATCTTGCTTTGACAAAACAGCAGAGGTGTACTTCACATGTATTCTGTGCACAAGCAGTAAAGTCCCAGAGCGGAGAGATCAAGAGGTCAAAGGTCAGGTGCCGTACCCTGTAAGTGGTCATTAACCTGGCAGGTCAGCAGCCACTTCCCCCTTGCTTTTGGGACCATCTCAGCAGTAGCAAATGTGGCAGGGAACAGGCTGAGGACGTCTGTGCGGTGGCCACGGTCCAGTAGTGTATTCCCATGGAAAAAGGCAGAATGAATGTCCACCTCGTTACCCATGCCAAACAAATGCCAGGCTACTGCACGGTGCTGGCATAACTGGATTCCGGGCAGGTTACCAAACATGTACCCATTAATAGCTGTCGAAGAGAAACACACAGATAAGAGGATAGACAAATGGGCAAGGAGAACACATGTAGCTGTTAAACCTTTTTTTATACACGTTGTAGTCATTTGATTACTAACTTATATGACACTGGAAGAGGATGCAGGGGAGATAATATTCTTCTCACCACACACACACTCACCGTGCATCAGGTTTGACTCCTGAAAGTCTGGGTCTTCTTGGTCGACCCCATCTGGATCAGTGCACCTCTGAATGTTGTCCTTCAGATACAAGCTCAGGTTTTCATCCACTATGGTGAACATCAGGAAGACATCCTGGTCCACATCATTTCGGACGGACTCTTCAACAGATTCTGGTTTTGTCTGACCCTGCACTGTATCATTAGTCTCCTTCAAGATTCCTGCACTCACAGAGAAATATAGAGAAAAGATGCCACCATCATGTTTTTCTTATGAAGCTTTCTTACGCAGTTTTTCATTGTAGTCATTAAGGGCTTAAGGGACTGTTGGTGTAATTTACTTTTTTAACATGGGTGTGGAGAAGCTTTAGGTGCTGCGACTATGATTAAGGGACCTACAAATAAATTTGATTTGACTTGATTTAGCATACAGAGAGGTAACCCAACAAACAATACAGTAAAGAAACATCATGAGGAAGCCTTAAATAGCATGTATCTTCACACCTTTTTTGCAGGTGAGCAGAGCCCCGATAAGTCCTGAGGCGATTTCCCTGGGGGCATCCAAGTGAGAGTGGTAGACCCAGGTCAGGCAGTTGGCATCGCCATCTGTGGGGGCAAATTCGGTCTGACCTCCCAGCGGTAGGTGTAACTGCCTCCCGGGGGGAACAGAGTCGTCCATCTTGAACATGTTTGACGTCCCATCTGGATAGAGTGCCCCTGGTAGACAAAGGCACGATCTTTAGGCTCTTTCTGTTTCTGTTTGCGCTGTCTAAAACTGGAAACTGAATGTTGTAGAAGGGTGTCGAAAATATTTAGCATGAAAGAAATGATGAATTAATAATTTAATAAGCACATTCATCGTTGGAAGTTTGTCAAATTAAAGTCATATTTCATTACGTCATTTCCTCTACAGGTCTTATCTCTGTTTCATGTGAGTGTGTGATCTATAAACACATAAATGACCTTAGTCTTAGTGACACATATCAATGGTAATCTGACCTCTGTACCAGTTTGTAATTGTCACATGATGTAGTTCAACACAGAACTGGCTGACTAGCAGTTGTATGTCTTGAAGTGATGTCAAGGCACCCTTTCACCTTCCTCTCCCTCTCATGATAAAAACGAGCATGTGGTCATGTAACAAAAATGTTCTCTCTGACTCATAGACTGATTGGTGCTAATGCCTTGATAAAGCATGACAAGACATTTAGCTGAAACCAGTTTCAGTTCCCCTGAGGTTTATGAAATTCCTGAGACAGGATGCTCCCCCCACAGATGAGCGGGTGAGGGGGAGTTGTTGCATAACAAGGGGCTGCAAAGTTAGGACACATAACTTACAGGAGGACTGAAATTTTGCTGTGTCATCCTCTAGACTATTACACTGCCCCAATTAGGCTTTTTCAGTGTGCATCATATTTGCCTGTCAGTCAGTTGGGTAAAAAGAACAGATAAAGGAGACAATATCATTTGGCTGAATAATGTGTCTGAATACATGTGTGTAGTCTCCACGAGGATCGGAGCTCACGTTCCCCCCAATGTTTGAAAGAGGGAAATTTAACCCCCCCATAAATTGTCATAATTTCACATTCAAACTCATAGTTTTCTGTGTTTAATTACACTTAATCAGCTGGAGGCAGCATCCATTATACTAAGGGAAGTGTCATACCACCAAAGAAACAACAGAAATGCGGTAAAATAGATGGTGGAGGTAAAAGGGAAGTGGATTAGTGAGAGACATTATGTTACTTAAACAACACTCTCAGAACAATACTGTTGGCAGCATGTTGTATTAAAGCTCAAACTTGTAGAAGTTGTCTAAAAGCCAACCTCCAGATCTGTTCCTGTTGTCCTGAGCTCTCTGTCTCTTTTTGGGTCACCAGCTTCACTAAAACTGATATCCTGGTATAATAACCAGGATCATGAAGCAGGTTATCACCTGTCCCAGTTAACACTGAGGGTTTGCTCAGGGTGGCCTCAGCGTGTCATCAAGCCACCCGACCGTCCACATAAATCCTGGACTGAAAACTGGTGAAAAACTATTTTAAACTGCACATTTCAGTAATATATCATTCAAAGTCTTTTCACATGTTTTCAGCAACTATTTTCCAACATATTTAATGTATTTTGAAAGAAATCTCAGAATAGGCTTTACATGAACTTTAATATAAGAGAGAGAACTTTTTTTGTTTTTTTCAGATGATGAACAAACTGTTCTGACGAAGTACTGCACATAAAGTCATATCAATATAATGTAAACTCAGGAGGACTGATGACTGTTGGTCAGCAGTCATCAGTCCTCTTGAGTTTACAATAATGTGACTATAAGGATCAACAGACACTGTATATTGATGACTGTTGGTCAGCAGTCAGGCTGTGGACATGCTTTGATATGAAGTGAACCCTTATACAGCAGACCACTTAGCATTCCTGGAACCTAATATGCTGTTTTTATAACACATTAATGCACAAACTGCTGTTTAATTTGGAAGGAAATCCAGTTTGTATATGATTCAGCATTCATTACTGACTTTGCACTTTTATATCTGAAAATTTCTGGTACTTATTACCATTATCATGTAGCACTATACCTTCTGTATTTTTCTCATAGAAAACACCATGGGGATGCATAGAGTAGGTCCTGGTCGCAAAGTTCTTCAGGTGGACCACAATGACGTCATCAACCTCCGCTCGCAGTATGGGCCCCAGGAAGCCCAACCAGGCAGGCCGGGGGGCCAGGCGGGTGTATGTAGCATCTGTATACTGTCTGAACATGGCCTTCTTATAAACACTGCCAATGCGGTGGGGTCCTTTTTCCAGGAATACAGATGCATGCCTGAGATAGGAGTGGAAAGAAGACAAAAATATTTATAGATAAAGACACAGCAGTTGATACACAGAGGGTAAGTAGGAGGGAGACAAAAAAGAGATATGTACTATCCTGTTCCGCTGAGCTTTTTTTAAGGTCAAGGTCAGGATACAGTCATAATACACAAAACAGGATGGCAGTTTTATCTGCATATCATGCTTCATACACATAATAAAAAATAAACAGGAGAAAGAAAAATCATCCCCGCAGAACAAATTGTATCTGGTTGCAGCTCTCTAACAATTAGACTTGTTATTATTGTGATTACACGTCTCTGTGGGCTAATGACCTGTTACTGGAGCTGTGGCAGACACAGTTTTGCTACTGTATATCTAGCTCATAGGCAACAAGGAGGACGGACGGCTTTGTTGCATGGGCTAGCTTCACAAATGGGTCCTAGTGATAACCGTGCTGACAGTCTGAAAAAGGCCTGATCAGGTCAATTTAATGCTCAATCATCCCTGTTAAACAGGACTGCAAGTAGGAAACACTGGGCGTCATACAAGCCTTTTTTTTTTTTAGAGGATTCTGTAGGAGGGTGCATCCTAGTATGAGATTTGATCATCTCTGTGTTGCAATCTCCCTTTGTTACTGAAATGCTATGCAACTGCATCGTGGAATTATTAAAACATACCTGTCCTTGCTATTGTTAATACTGAATAAAATAGGAAGAACAAACAGACAATAATAAGTATTAATGTTTAATGTATGCTAAAATATCTTGGCTTGAGTACAATCAGTGTTGTGTGAACGTGGCTGCACTGGTCTATTTGGTATTAGTCACTCAGTGTTGGGTAAGCTGGCTGGCTAAATCAGGATGTTCAGCATTACGCAAGGATGTAAGAAACAAACTGACCCAATCACAGCCCACCACCTTTGGAAAATACACTATATCATCATAATCATATGCCTTTATATAACAGAGAGCTTTTATCCCAACTTTAGCTTTTCTTTCATGACAGCTCCATCCATTTATCCTCATATTTTATTTTACATTATAACTGTGCAAACCTTGCCATCTGTTTGTTACATGATTTGATTTGGTACTTTTAATTACAGGTTAATCAAACTGCAAAGTGGATTTTGTTGCCTGTTTTACTATGAACACAATGTTGTTCCTCACTAACTGAATCGTTCTAAATCACCTATCTGAACAGAGACCAAAAATAATACCACTGACTATATGTCATATGCAGCCCAGAGAGGCACCGTAGCCAGTATTATTCATAGACGCTGTTCTGATGTAATACGAAAGTTATGAAGAGGTGAATCTCTTGATAAAGGTATTATATTATCCAGGGGAAATCATATATTATTATCCAGTTTGAAGAGATCTCTCTACCTGTAGATTATTTCTCATCGTTTAACTTCATTTTTTTCTCTTGAACATGTAAATATCATCTCTGTATCACTCATACACAATCTATGTATGCTGTTCATACTGTATATATAATGTCACACATAAATCAACTTGCTACATTAATCAAAATTGATTTTAGCATTCTTTGCACTCTGCACCATTGTACCGTTGTCTTATTATGTCTGTCACAAATGTTATTGTTGTACATATATCTATATATAGATATTTATATATTTTTATCTGTACATACGAGTTTAATGTTCACGTTTACCTTGTCTTTAGTTGTATTTGTGTCTGTATGTGCATTAACTGATCACTGGTTGAATGAATCAGCACCTTTGTGTACAGTCAAACATCTCATATTCCCTTTTCTATCATTCATGGAAACTCACATGTTGTTTTTGTGAAAAATAATTCTCATTTTGCACATTTCTGTTTATTTACGTGCAGTAACTTCACACCTATATTATGTTATGACAGTGCTGGTGCAAACTTTCCTCATTTTGGTACACTGACACAACAAATGAAGCCTGTAATGTGATGAAAGAAGACACACACTGTTACTGTCATCTGTAACAGTACTGTCATCTTTCCTGTGGATCTGCCAGACTGCCGGCAGAACACACAATCCCCTCACAGGTCTAGACACTGTCACACCCTGACAACATGACAGAGAACTTTCACAGTACTTTAAGTCTGTTAGTAATCTCAACACTACATGTTGATCAGATGAGTAGGTGGAGGCTCCTCGCACTCTCTTTAAAGCCAAAGAACATGACTGTGTCACAACTCACTCATCATTTTCGACGTCTTCCCCGTTGAGCAGGTTTTTTCCACTGGGCGCATAGTCCCACAAGTCCTCAATGATCCCCACGTAGTAAACTCTCTCCCTGCCGCGCTGACCCTCCGCACCGGGGCAGAGCAGAAACACCAAACAACTCGCAAACAGCGCCAAAGTCCGTGTCCGTGCCATTTCCCAGACCATCGTTCCGTTAGACGCACGGCAGAGTGTTGAGCGGGTTCAGCAACAAGTGGAAAAGTCCCGCCGACTGTCCCATGCAAGCAGGGTGTGATCGGTGTGCGTCCGCTGCTGCTGCGCTTGTGAAACTGTGCAGAGGGAGAGAACAGTTGGTCTATTGAGCCACAGAGAGCAACGACAACAGTGTTACCGCCTCCCTCCCGTGGTATCAGACGTACACGGATAATAACCCCTCAGTGCTCTGGCGTTAATTATTATAAGATGTCATTTATGCTGCCTGCAGGGAAATTAAAGTAATTGATCTACTTATGCTAAAATGCAGACTCAAGCGCCAGGGGTCGTCTGAATTGGCTGTCAATTTTCCAGCAGTGACGAAGAGGCACAGCTGCTCACTTTGACCTCATGATGGACTGTGACATTAAATAATACATGTTCAGATTCAGGATATGATTTCACCTTCTGTAAATGAATGAACTCTAAATCATGTTTTCAATATAGGTACCTGTAGGAGCCACTCATGTGTCATTTATGATTTAACCACTGGGGACGTATCATGTTCTGCGTGTATACGAATTACAAATGGTACGGAGGTCCAACGGGGTCATGCATTCATGCATTTTATTTCCTGTGTTTTCTCGTGATAAGGAGTACATGTCATTTATTTTCTCAAGATCTCGTGTTATTTATCTCATTATGTTAAGAAAATGGGATAATTTTCTCTTCTCTTGAGATAACGAAACTTGTTTTCCTGAGATAACAACATAATTAACATGACATCTCAAGATAATGAATCATACGGAAGCCTTCAGCGGTCATATATTTTATTTCCTCCATTTTCTCCTGATAACAAGTTTGAAAAAATTGTATTCTCGTTGTTGTTATTATATCTCAGGAAAACATTTGTTATTTTGACATAATGACATAAATTACTCGAGATCTCAAGAAAACAAATGAAATTAACTCGTTATCATGAGAAAACTGTGGAAATAAAATGTGTGAATGCTTGACCTTTTAGGGCTTCCATAGAATCAAATGTGATAGGCCTGAGATTTCACATGAGGTCATCATGATGGATCTGACCTGCTGATCGATATACTAGACTATCCTTATGTTTTCTCAAGATCTCGTATTAATTATGTCGTTATCTTGAGAAAACAAAGTCTAGTTATCTCAAGAGCTCGAGAAAATTATCCCGTTATCTCGGGTTAACAACATTTGTTTAGGGCTTCCGTACAATGAGCATGAGGTGTAGGAATTAGATTAAACAAGATCAGTCCAGGTTAGTAGGTGGTGGAGCACACGGTTCTTAATATAAAACCTTTAACTACAAGAGAAGTGAAGAAATGTATGTTCATTATTCAACAGTGGTTAATAAGTTACTAAATTACTAATGGTTTATAGATCAGTTATAAGCCATTAATAAGTACAACAAAAAATCTGGTTGGTGTTTATTCTTTCTATTCCATAACTCTATAAGCTTTTCAGCATCATGGACAACAGCTTAGACTCATCTGTTACATTAATACATAACTTGCACTGACTAAAATTGTTAAATTTACTGTACATCGTGCAGTTTTTGTATATTTTTACATGGAAGAATATGTCTATCCATCTATTTGATAATAATACTAGTAATACAATTATATATGTTGATAATCCACAAATAAACACACACAATAAGCCAACAAGTCAAAATGGACAGAAGATGACAAAAAGTGTGCTGCTGAATGATAAAAGCAGCTGCAAGGGAAATTTTACACACAACAAAGTTGTTCTTATGACTTGTAAATGATCTGTAAAGCCTTATGAAATGATTTGTTAACCATGAATAGAGTGATGAGTTAGTTTACATTATAAGTGCTAATCCTGTCTGACTAATCTGTAGACTGTAAACAATACAGAGAATCCTTCTTGAGCCAAATTTAAAACTGCTGTGAGATGCATTCGCACAGAAAGTTTCTATATGCCAGCACTGCACTTTAACAAGTGGAACTTTGTAAAGCCAACTCACCCTGATAATACACATTCCCCTCAGCCCAGCTCTTACATTCTTGCATCTTTCAGCCTGATGCTTTGTGTCATGACACAGTCCATCAAAGCAGGGAGGCTGACACCTGCTGCCCAACTCTGAGCAGTACAACCGTGGAGACAAAGGTGGGTGAACTTATGTCTCTGCCTATACAAAGTAAGTTCAGGTTGCTTAATTAATACACAAACAGCATATAGTCACTTTGTTTTTGTTCCCTTCATTTGGTTGGTGATCCTTGAGCTTCCTTCTGATAATTACCACAAGTCTCTAAGTACAATCTGCACCCCACTGCAGTGATGACATGCCAAAACAAGTGCTGTGTTATTATTCTGTTATGTACTTAGAGGTCACCAGGGTCAAATTTGTCTCAGCAGCTGATTGTTTCCTCTTTGTCTTGTAGTACCATCGTGCCCCATGAAATCCAGGCACATAGACAGAACATATTTTTCTGCAAGATCACCTGTGCTGTAATTTATTCTCAGTCAGGTCTGAGCCCAGGACTTAACTGTGGGATAGAAGCCTGTGGAAGTTCAACATAATGCCTGCTGACTGATGTCTGTTTACCTTAAACATTAGGGCGATGTTTAGCAGCTCAGCATGTTCTCAAGTTAATTTGTGGCTCTGTAATGTTTGTACTACTACTTTATCTTTGAGTCAAAGGGTGTAATTATCTCCACTACCATTGAGTTTACGAAAGAAACGCTGGCAAAGCCATGCGTACATTCACGTTCCTCCACTTGAGCATCAACAGTAGAACACTATTTACAGTGTCAGATTAAGTCTGATTTCAGATTTTCGATTTTCACATTTTGTTCTTTCTTCATTGAGCAGGTGGGGACTTGTTCTTGTTGTCGTCATCTCTCTTCATATCACATGTGATGTTTGAAGGCTGAATCTAGTTTCCAAGTTTATGAATTAAAGGTCCAGTGTGTAGAATTTAGTTCTATCTCCCCACATCACCCATGCCAACTGTAAAGGAGAAACAACACTTGAAAGTCCCTGTCTAGAGTCACTATTTAGTTTGTCTGTTCTGGGCTATTGTAGAAACATGGCGGCCTCCTTGGAAGAGAACCCGCTTCCACTGTAGATATATATATAAAAAAAAAAAATTAAGTAACAAAAACAAAAAGATTCTTATTTTCAGGTGATTAGATAGATGTCTGAGTCCCAGAATCTTACACATTGGACCTTTAAACTGAAAATTAACAACAAAACAGACTCATTTATGAAGTGTATGCCCATTCCACCATTATTTATAAAATCAGTAACTATTATTAATTTCAAATTAAGTGAAACTGTAGCTGTGACTGTTGTCTGATCTAGTTGTCCCTAGTTTTGTGGCACATTTATGATAATAAATTCATATTTAAATGCTTCTATGCTATTATACTTGACAGTATATCGCTGTATATAAACAGTTCAGGGATCTGTGTTCATCATGTGACGTATTCGTCATTCATTATTCATTCACCGTGCACGGGCACAGCTCTGTGGCGTGACCGCTCTCCCTCCACAGTGAACGCGCACGCCGGCGTGACGTGCGCGGCCGTCGTCTTCCTGCCGTTGGTTGGACAGTGTACAGACGGGTACAGACGGTGCAGACATGGCTGCGCTCAGTAAAATACCGCACAGCTGCTATGAAATCGGTCACACATGGAGCCCGTCGTGCGTGCAGTCCGCTGTGGACGTAACCAGAGGAGCTCTGGAGGTCTCCTTCAAAATATACGCCCCGCTGTACCTGGTGAGTTTGTGGACTTTTCACCTGCAACGCCCGGACCCGTGCACCCGGGAGCTAAAGTTAGCGAGCTAACTAAGTGAGGCTAACTAGTCGTGAGAAGCGTCGTAAACATTAGCTCACAGTCTCGAGGCTAAGGTCAAGTTCATGAACGTGCACACACGCACGCGCTCCGTACAGCACTCATTAGTCAGGCTAATTAACAGTCATCACCTGATGAGTTATGTAAACAGATGAATTGACCAGTTAGCCATGAACTCTTCAGTGTTTTTGGGGACACTGTCAGTATTCTTTAACGCTGTTCAAACATCAGCTCCAAGTGCAAAGTTAATGTAAACACGTTAAAGATTTGGTAACCAAATGTGAACATACCTAGAGACTGACTCTGAGCTCTCTTCTTGTGTGTGTGTGTGTGTGTGTGTGTGTGTGTTGCAGATAGCAGCCATTCTAAGACGAAGGAAGAAGGATTACTACTTAAAAAGACTTCTCCCTGAGATCCTTTGGTCTACCTCTTTCCTCACTGCCAATGGAGGTCTCTACATCGTTTTCTTCTGCATCCTCAGGTCAGTCTGTCCAACACACGTAACACAGATACGCAGTGTCAACAGCTCAGTGAAATTAAAGAAGCAGTGTGTAGGATTTAGAGAAGCAGTCGCCTTACTTCATGCTCTCCTTCTAGCATTAAGGAGAAACTATGGTGGCATAAACCACGTCTAAAATGTGACAGGCGTCTAGGTATAAAAGGCTAATTCTAAAATAAAAAACACTAGATTGTACACTAATGAAAACATAGTTATTAATATTATATTCCATTCCTAGCATTTTCTGTGAATGGAGCTTCCTAAATCCTACACACTGGACCTTTAAAGGAGCAGTGTGTGTGATTTAGTGGCGTCTTGCCGTTCACTTGTTGATTGCAACCCCATCTCCTCACCCTGTACCTAGCTAGAAGAAGAAGTGAACATGTAAAAAAGTCCCCTATCTAGAGCCTACTGTAGAAACATTGTGGTTCAACGTGGTGGACTCTGCCATATTCTCTAAATAGAGTCCTTTAAATGTTACACACTGGACCTTTAAGACGATGGTGAAGTTAAGTTGCATTCAGTGTGTACACAGATGTTATCTTAGAGTTTTTTGCTTAAATGTGCCCTATCCAGTTTTTCTTGTAAACAAAAAAACTGCTGTTTACATTCAGTGTTAGTCACTGCGTGTACTTGAAGATTTGCAAAGCTGATGTTTTAAAGGTCCAGGGTGTCAGATTTAACAGGCTCTATTCACAGAATACGGCAATGTAATATAATATGCATAACTATGTTTTCATTAGTGTACAATCACCTGAAAATAAGAATTGTTATGTTTATGTTAAGACACCGCAGTTCTTCCTCCACAGAGTCAGCCATGTGGAACCGTCATGTTTCTACAGTAGCCTAAAATGCACAAACTAAACACTGCTTCTATATGGGACCTTTCGTGTTTTACATGAGTTTTGTGGCCACCATAGTTCCTCTTTCTGACAATAGGAAGGACACGCAACTACACCGCTACATGCCACCAAATCCTACACACTGCTCCTTTTAAAGCCTGATTGTTTACATCCATGTTTACTAGCCAGCAGTCTTCTTCACTGCTGTACATGTCCAGTAATTGTACAGTGCTCAGTGGCAAGGCAGGAATGTGTATCAGGACAGCGCTCATGGGTAACTGAAATGAAAAATGAACCCCAAAAAAAGAGTGCCTTTAAGCATAACTTGATTAAAAATGACTACATAGACTGTCCAGAGCCATACAAATATTCTAACCGTTCCGTTTGGATAATAATTTCGCTTTTGATTTAAAGCTAGGACTAAGATCTGAAGCAAAGTGGTGCTGTCAGTCTGTGTCACTACTAGGGCTGAACGATATGGACAAAATTTCATATCTCGATATTCATGCCAGATATCTCGATATCGATACGATACGATATGACTACGGGTTCGGTGAAAACCAAGCATTTTTCAGAAATATAAAAACATCATAATACAAAAGAATGTGGAAAGTGTAGTTTTATTGATTGATTGTAATACACTCTTCGTGCAGCACGCGATGGTGTTGTTTCAGGTGGTGAAACATGTTTGTTGTGCTACCTTGCTTCGTCGCAATTTTCGCCAAGCACGACCTGCACAACACCTCGCTCTGGTTGACATAATCCTTTTTAAATCCAAAACACCTCATTATCTTCCGAAGTCATGTCACTTTTCTTTCTTTCTTTTTGATTTCCCCGGTGTGTATGTCGTGTGTGTGTGCGTCTCAGTCTCCGTCTCCCTCACTCCCGCCCTCCTATGTTTGTCATTGGTTGGGTTCAGCTGTCGATCCACAGCGAGCATGAAATAAGGTTTGTGGTTGGCTGGCCGTAGTGGTGCATTCAAGGGCAATCGTAAAAATGATGTTTATTGTGACTGCCAGAGCTGTACATGCAGGGCGAGCGCGGGGGGAAAATCTATATCGTTTATATCGTTGCTTTTCGATATTAATATCTTGAATGTTCATATCTCGATATAGATACGATAACGATGTATCGTTCAGCCCTAGTCACTACTTTCCAGTTGAAAAACAAAAAACAGAGTGAAATAACGCTGTACATCTCTAACTTCAGGAAACTGTTGGGAGGGTTCTACTCCTGGTCTGCTGGCTTTGGCTCTGCACTGCCTGCCTCCTATATTGCCATCCTCCTCGAGCGCAAGAGCAGGTGAAATTCAGTTTGTGTTACTTTCTCTAGATTTTTCTTGGGTTTCCTACTCTCTGAAAGTCTTCATGTTTTTAACTTAAACACATTTGCCAAGTACAACACTGCACAAAATGATATTTTTGGGACCTAATGGCCATCAGGTATGGCCATATTGCTTCTTTATTGATTGCTTATCTATATGTCTCTCTCTTTTCCCCCCATCAGGAGAGGGCTGCTGACAATATACATGACAAATCTTGTAAGAGCTGCTCCGTTCATATAAACATTATTTGTTCTACATAAAGAGCTATGTCTGATTTTGCCACACGATGCATAAATGTAAATGTAACAGTGTAATCTTGTCGCCAGGCCACTGAGACTTTGTTTCGCATGGCAGTGACGCGAGGCATCGTCAAACCCATCAAACATGGCGAGGTGAGCAGAAAGCGACGTTTGGTTGAGCTCCCTTCATCCCTCCTCAGGGCTCTGTGTTGTCAGGGAGCCACGCTTCCTCACAACTGTTTAACCAGCTGTAGAATAATGTCTGAATTTACAACGTGCTTGACTCCACGCATTCTGTGGGATTACTGCTTTCAAACGGCAGAAGCTGCCTGTTTATTATAGAAGCAATCCATATCCACGGCCAGATGCTTCCACCCGTCTCACTGTTGTCCTCTTTCTGTCTCTTCAGGTGCTCCTGTTCTGCATAACTGCATCACTCTACATGTTCTTCTTCAGGTCAGAGCTGCACAGTGGAAACATTCTTACAGTGAAATGTGAAACAATGGTTAATTAGTTGTTATAAGTGACCTTCAAAGAAGAGCGTGTGGTTAGAGTTTGAGCTAAATGTTGTGTTTTATACTGCAGGAATAAAGATGGTCTCAAAGGCTTTGCATTCTCTGCGTTAAAGTAAGTCGTCCCTGTTCCTACCGATGCTCTGAATGAGATCGCTGTCATTGTTTGGGTGGAGATTACAGATGTGGTGTGTGTTTTCCGTCAGGTTCATCATTGGAAAAGAAGAGATTCCGACTCATTCCTCTGTGACGGCAGAGCACACCTTTACAAGACCCCATGAGAGAACAGCTGCTATAGAGACACAGGACTCTCAGGTGTCAGCAGAAAGGCCCAGCCCCAGGAGGAAAACTCTGATAGCCTACACCAGGGAGCTGCTAGAATCTATGTGAGCGGATACACACCTTTGAACACACACATATAGGTTTGTTTGAGTACCCAGTATTGACATGTTTTTTTTTTTCTTTTTAATAATCCAGATGCAAAAAGGGGCCAAGACACAGATGTTGTAAACATTACCAAGACAACTGCATTTCCTACTGCGTTAAAGTAAGTTTTGTTACGATGATGCATTTAAAACACTCCATATTACATGCATACATACATAACAATTCCATATTATAAACGATAATAATGCAGTATTTAATACTTTTTTCCTCTTTGCTTTCTTCATCCAGGGTTTTGTCAGGATGTTCAGTGTTGGCTACTTGATTCAGTGTTGTCTTAAAGTGCCTTCAGCATTCAGGCAGATGTTCTCGAAACCCTCTCGGCTCCCCTCCCTCTTCTACAACAAAGAGAACTTCCAGCTCGGGGCCTTTTTAGGATCCTTCGTCAGTATCTACAAGGTACAAGATTTTTATTCTTCACGACATCTCACTGCACTCTTTTTATTATTATATTTACAAATAATTGAGTATTAGAATGTATCAACTGTACAATATATATTTTTGTCTCCATCTCATTAAGGACAGATTTAATTTGGTATTATGGTTGCTAACATTGGAGTATATAGTGGTTTTCTAATGTGTTTCTCTTTCACTCAGGGAACAAGCTGCTTGCTACGCTGGGTGCGTAACATTGATGATGAACTCCACGCACTGATCGCTGGTAAGACATGATTGTGTTAAGTGTCAAATAGAATCCCCGTAGAGCCACCCTCCTCTGGAGTTTGTCATGTCCCAGCTGATTTACACTTGGCTCTTTCCCTCCCTCCCGTCTTTCAAGGCTTCCTGGCTGGTTTGTCAATGTTCTTCTACAAAAGCACGACAATATCCATGTACCTCTTCACGAAGCTGGTGGAGGTAAAAGACCAATCTCTCTGAGCGTGAAGCAGAATGTTTATCATGACAGAAACTAACAAATGACGAGATAAGATAGTGTTATTCTACATGTCTGCTTATCTGCGTTGGACATTTTCTCATTAACAGCACGTCTCTCTGTCTGTAGACTATGTACTTCAAAGGCATTGAGGCTGGACGGTTCCCTTACTTTCCTCATGCAGACACGGTCCTGTATGCCATCTCCACTGCTATCTGTTTCCAAGCTGTAAGTAACACATACACATATGCTTCACATACATGTTTCTTTTTCTTTTTCTTTTTTACTGAGAAATGATAACATGTATGACTCATGCCGTTAACACAGGCTGTGATGGAAGTGCAGAACCTCAGGCCTACATACTGGAAGTTCCTGCTGCGTTTAACTAAGGGCAGGTATGAATGTATGGTGTGAAACCAGTCAGCTGTCAAACAATGTTTTCTTTGAGAAACGTCAATTGCACCCAACTAAAGGAAGTTCTTTTAAAATTGACCCATAACATGCAGGAAGGAACAGTTCACAGAGGTTATTTTCTCCTCTCGTAGGTTTGCTCTGATGAACAGACAGTTGCTAGATGTGTTTGGAACTCAGGCCTCCAGAGACTTTAAAGGCTTTGTGCCCAAACTGGATCCTCGTTTCGTCACGGCGCTTCCACCAGGAGCCGACATCCAACTCGGATGACTTGGGACCAGAATGTGGGAGTGGCTTTAGGGTTGCCTCGACAGTAAATGGACAGCTCTGGCTGTTCTTTCTGCGTACCTTGAGGATGCTTTTAAAAGAGGTGGTGATGTTGTGTTATGAGATTGCTTTGGAGGGTTTAAAAGCCTCAGATCTGTCCAAAGCCGGGTGTTCTAAGTGTCAAGTGTGGTGTTGCATAAGCTCATTTCCTGACTGGGATTATCTGGATACAGCTAACTGGTAAAACGAATGAAACACACTTTCAAATTCAATAAACCCAAAAATTGGTTTATTGGAAAATTAAAAATGATCTCACTTCAGATGCAACAACATTCCTTTTATCCTTTCATCGTAATGTTTCTTCATTTTGCAAGTTACCTGAAGAACTTTGTACCGGCTGAACTCACTTTGGTTCTTTGGATGTTTGCTTTCACGTCAGAGGGTGAAACTCGCTCACTAATCTTTTTGCAATAGGCACAGTGATCCCTGATTTTTTTGATTTAAGAGGAGAAAGAATTTGAAATAATTACTCCCTGATCATTTCTGAATGTGTACTTTTTCAACATGATGGATGCAAATATAATTATGTAGCCTTATCACATATTTTACTCTGTATTAGACAATGGGAGATGTATGTTAATTGTGGTCTTTGATGTAAAAACGCGATGTGAAACACAGAGGTGGAAAGTCGCCATTTTTAACTAGTTTTTTTTTTTCTTCTTCCCAGCTTTCATTGATTTCTAAATGCAATATTTTGGAAGTATATTTTAAATTACTTCACTTGACATAAATTGTTGTCATTAATGTAAGTGAGTCACTTTTATAGATACTTAATGGGATAGAAGAAAACATCAAGGACCATGCCAAATTTGGACATTCATTCTGTGGGAAAGATGATGAAACCTGAACAAAATATGAATTTGCAACACTTTCATTTGCTGGTATTCCAAAACTACCAATAATAATAATAATGCACATAAATCAACAATAAATACAGTGAAAGAAAACATGCACCGTTTGTTTACCAGTAAACTGTACTGGGACTACTTTTTCGGTGAAATCAGGTCAGCATTTACAGTTCATGCAGAGCACAAACGGATTCTTTTAAAACCTGCATTTACAGGTCGCAGGTTGTCTCGTACTGCTTTTAACTAAGAGATTGATGTATTTATTCAAAGTTCATGTTGTATAAGAAACACAAAGTCATATTTGCTCAGAGGTTGATGGCGAGAACAGTTTTTCCACACTACGACTACTACTACATACTAGTACTTGGTGTCTCTTCCACCTCTGGTTTACAGTAAAATATATGTACCCTTCATCTAATGCTGAAACTGTTTACATGTAATAAGAAAGAAACCGATCAGAGAACAGGCTTCAAAGTTTAGAAACCTTTAATTTACAAATGTATACATGAGCTACATCAGTGATTGACTAACTGTTCAGATCTTATCATTTAAAGTCTGAATAATTTGCAAATACTCTTTGAAATAAAAGTTGGGAACCACAAAATACATTGTCTACACAAAGTTCAGTCAACTTGACTTTTCACTTTATTCTCCGAGGAGTTTAGAAATTACTTCAATATTAAATATAATTTAGAACTAAGGATGTCTGTGACAAGGATGTGATGAGTGAACATTTTCACATTCACTGAAAGGTATATATATATGAGAACAGCACATCTTTGTGGTTCCAGTAAAATGACACTTTCACTTTTTATTACAACTTCATTCCAGATATGAAATGATTGCATAGAATTAGACTGTAGATGTGTTTGTATGTTTTTGTACACATCTCAAATTTCTGGCAGTTTTTTAAATTTTTTTATTGTTCACTTGAAATTTTGCTTTCACATCTTCAATCCAACCCAGCTTTAGACACACCCGACCTCCATACCTGAAGCCATGATCATAAAAAAAGCTAGTGCAGAATTCATATTTAGACTAAAGAACAGCAGTTTAAAAATAGTGATATTAACTCTATCATATAGAATTAAAATACACCTCTGCAAATGTTTTTGATTTATGTACAAATAGTGTATATTAAAATATTTTTTGATTCCAAGTGTATGATGATGTTTGTTTTCTGTGCTGACTTTGACATTTAATATCAAAAAATGATTTGATCTTCATCCAGGGCAGAAATTCTCAACTTAGAAATGATTAATTATTCTTTCAGTAAAGGGAAGAAATACTCATATCAGTTCTCTGATTTTCTCTGTTTTTGCTTGTGAAATGTTAAAGCCAATCCCCACGGACACGCTGCTCCTTCACTCTGTTCTTGTGGTATTTCTGAAAATATCGCTGCCTCAAGATTAGAAATTGTTGTAGTTATGGTTACTGATTTGAAGCAGTAATCACAGATTATATATGTTGCTACTGTTTCACAAAATTTCAAACACACTCTTGTACACTGTGCACTCTCAATCTCATGTCTCTCAATGAAAAAGCAAAGCAAACAACCAAAATTCACACTGTGTGTCACTGAACAACAGTTTATCTATGGATCCACTGATGTAGCACAGATGTTGGGACATAGTAGAGGCTGAGCAGTGTGAGCTGTGTTGATGTAATGTGTTATTGTGGATCTGCAGCCAAATTCATTAGCAGTACAATTAGAGAGTCAGAGAGCGGATTTGTTGTCAGGGTTCATGCTAGAAGACGAAGCCAACTTCAGCAAATTCAAACGTCAGAGACAAGATGTCAACCTACATCAAGGTGTATGATTCCTCGTGATTTTGGAAACCTAACCACACGTTCATAAAATACTTACATGTAAGTCCTGGTCAGTACTTTGGTCGATAATTAGGTTTCTTGAAATGACTTCAGCTTGGCTGTGAATACACACACCATGATTCACTGCACTTAGTAATATGTAGCAGTCAAATGTCAACATTATACACATGATACACATGGTATCCAGAATTAGTGGCCTAATTTCCATGAAATTTGCTTTGTTTTTTAATTCTGGCCTTTCCTAAAGCACCACCATCAGGCCATCACCAACATCCTTTCTCATACCCAAGAAATCTAACAGGCAGCAACAGAAAATGAACTTTTTCTCTGACAAAGAATCATGTTTATTATTTACAGGACTGTAGTGTCTAAAATATGTCTACAGAGGGCAGCAATGAGAGCGCACAATGCTTTTAGTTTCCTCCAAATAGACAAGAAGAAGAGATCCTAGCGGAAGCAAAGATCTGTGTCAAGTAGACACACGTGTACGCACTTCTGTTTTATGAGATCCCATTCAAAGTAAAAGCATGTGACTTACCGCATTTAAAATAGAAAAAATTGAAAAGATTGTATGGAAAACTATTGTAATATTATTATGTATTTATACTGAAATAATAGCAAATCTCAGATATGTAATTAAGGTGTCATTATTTCATGACTAAAGGATGTTCAAGGCAAATAGTACATATCATGTACATACAGTTTATTCAAGTTGGCGAGGATGACGCCTTATTTTGAAAGGTATAGACAGGAAGTTTTGAGTGCTGTAACACAGACACTGTCAGCAGGTCTCGCTCTGTGTCATTAATACTGCCAGAGCTACCAACTACTTAGTTACCGCAGAAAAGTGATAGTTTAAAGTTGAATGTGTTTCCAATGGGGGGTAAGAATAAACAGAGAACTAAAGGAAATGTCCGGGTGAGTATTAGTTTATTTAATGAACAGTGTTAAAGTCAGACTGCTAACGACACGCCTGGGCACGAGCTAATGTAAACTTCACGTTACCAGCTAACGCTACGTGTGACTGTGTCGACCCAACTGCTCTGTTACTACAACGTTTTCCTAACGTTACTGCCTGTGCGGGGTTTTCTATAACCACGCGTTTCCCTCCCCACTACTAGCCGTCCAGTAGCGGCCGAGCTGCTGAGGTACTGACCCGAGAAGGTGGTGTCATCCCAGGGTTTGTGGGCTTCGACACAACGGTCACATCGGAGCTGAGTTACGTCCCCGCCGTCCACGGCGCGGAGGAGATAGACAACCTGGTAGATGCTGATTTCCGCCTGGTGCTCAGGAAGCTCTCCAAGAGGGATGTTGTCACCAGACTGAAGGTGAGTTTGAACTAACTTAGCAACCAAATGTAAATCCACTCTCTCCAGCTGCCTCACCAACATCAAATCCTGGATGCAGACTAACTTCCTCAAGCTCAACCACTGACACCTCGGGGTCCTCTTTGACAATAACCTCCTTTGAACATCACATAAACCAAATCACCAGAACTGCCTTCTTTCACCTCAAGAACATTTCCAGACTCCACCCATCACTCTCCTTCTCTGCTGCAGGAACATTCACGCCTTCATCACCTCCAGAATCGATTATTGCAACAGTATCTTCTATGGCACACCATCCAAAACTCTAAATAAATGACACAGTACATCCAAAACTCCGCTACACATCTGCTCACCCACACACCACCCCTGTCCTCCAGAACCTCCAATGGCTCCCAGTTCCACAGCGCATTCAGTTCAAAATCCTCCTCCTCACACACAAAGCCCTCCATAACCAGGCCCCTTCCTACCTCACTGACTTGCTCCATCGCCACAATCCATCCCGCAGCGTCCGTTCATCTGATGCAAACCTCCTGACTCCACCACCCAGGACCAAGCACCGAACCTGTAGCTGCCCCCTCCCTCTGGAACTCTCTCCCCAAACACAGCCGTGACTGTACTGACTTGCCCACCTTCAAATCTCTGACACGAACACACCTTTTTAAAATAGCTTTTAATGTTTAGCTTAGTCTAATGTATTTTTAGCGTACTGTTAATGTTGTTTTGCTGCTTTCATGTTCTTTTATGTACACTGTCTTTGAGTATCCAGATAAGCACTTTTAAAGAAAATGTAATATTATTATTATTATTATTATTATAAAGCATAAATACCTACACAACAGTGTACATGGAACTATGAATATTGAAGTCATGTTGTTCATACTGTGTACTCTTCTCAGGCCGTGCAGGACTTTGGCTCCATGTGTCAGGAGCGGGATGCTGAAGAGGTCAAAGGCGTCCTGCCATACTGGCCCAGGATTTACTGCAAGATATCAGTGGTGAGCTGGTCATACATCACACATTCATCCAACATTTAAGTGAGGTTGTGTGTGGTTATGCATAGTCAGTGTGTTACCTATAGTAAACAGCTGTCAGTGTGCTCCCACAGTTTGGAGAAGCAGACATCGGTTTTGGCATGGACAGTGGACAGGGTCAGCAGAGAAAAATGTTTTAGCCACATAAAAAAGGCCCGCCTCACAAAAATCTATAGCTGTTTAAGTGTACACTATAGCAAGCATGTCCTCACTGCTTTACCTTGCTGTTGGATCGACACTGTAATGCGCAGTGTGCGGCGCACTTCAGTTTTGGCATTGGAATATTTAAGTTCTGCATTTAGAACGATGCACTGCCAAGGCAAAGGGCTGCCTGACAACAAGGTAAAATGGTGAGAATATGGTCACTATAGCGTACACTTTTTTTTTTTTAGATTGGCCTCTTTTATGTGGACAAAATCAGCCTTTTTGCTGATCCTGTCCACAGCAGTGCTTAGCTCTATTTCTGTGGCAGGACTTTTGTCTGCTTCTCCAAACTGGGAGAACGCTGACTACTGTAAGTAACACACTGATTATGCAGACGTACCTCATACAACACCACTTCAAAAAACTCGAACTATCCCTTTAGTGTCACATTTAGTTTTTAACATCACTTCAAATAGTGCATCTTAAAAGCATCAAAAAACACTCCAACCAACTCCAACACTTTGGTGGGACTTGTGTGTAAGTGTATTCTCCTCATATGGAGAATTTTGTCTTTATCATTATGTCTCTCAGGACCATGATCGCCGGATCAGGGAGGCCACCCAGCAGGCCTTTGAGCAGCTGGTGTTGAAGGTGCGTCGCAGCCTGGCCCCCTTTCTGAAGAGCTTGATGGGCCACTGGATTCTGTCTCAGTGTGACACCTACACACCGGCAGCCTCCGCTGCGTGTCAGGCCTTCCAGGCTGCTTTCTCACCCGCCAAACAGCCAGAGGCTCTTAGCTTCTGCAAGGATGAGATCCTTAATGTGAGTGGTAGTAGTGGTGGCTGTAGTGCAGACGTGGTGTAATCTAATGACCTAAAATGTATCATTTAAATGTTGTTTTTATATTGCAGGTACTACAAGATATTTTGTTAAAGGAAACAGCTGATACTCTGAGCGATCCACAGTAAGTTGAGCTCATTCTAGCTTCTGTGTCTGTTCCTCACACTGTGAAGGTACAGCGATAATATATCCTGTGAGAGTCACTGGTTCCTTCTGTTCTCTAGAAGTGTGACAGAGGAGGAGAGAGAAGCCAAATATGTGCGCATGCTGACTAGTTCACTGTTGGGGGTGAAGAGACTGCTGTCCCTGCTGCTCCAGAATGACAGGGCGGCCCTGGAGCAAAGACTAGCACAACTCGTTACCTCCACAAAGTTCTGGAAGTACAGCAAACACAAGACACCACAGGTACTGGCTCTGAATAGAAGTGCTCTGCTTATAATAGATGATGGAATGCATTCGGTAAGATGGACTTGATCCAACACCTGGGAAATTTACTTGTTACAGCGGCTCACAATATACAGGGTAGATAAGCAAAATAAATAAGCGGGCATCCTGCAGCGACCCAGTTCAGACACCGGCCTGTGGTCGTCCCCTCTCTCTCTCCCTGCTTTCCTATCTGTCTTCAGCTGTCTGTCTTCTCACAAGTTGAAAGCCCGTGAGCCTGTTAGCAGTGAGTTTGAAGTGTGTTCATTCAGCCACGTCTCTGTGATGCTACACTCTCCATACTAGCTCTGTAGCCTGATGGAGTGGATTTTTCATTTTGATAAACGGTTGTAGCTTGCATAAATTATGAGGGATAATATGTGATATCCCAATATCTATGTGTGTTGCACAACCTGACTGTAAAGAAGAAATCAGGTTTCAGGTTCAGATTCCAAACTTATCTTTTTGCTTCATGGATTTTATTTTAGGTGCTCTTACTGTGATTATGATTACATGTAAATGTACTACTTTCTTCTAGGCTGTGCACAGATTATGTAAACTACAAGAAGTTAACAAACATCTTGTACTTTATGTTTTGTTAACAAACCTGTCTGACACTGATACTTGAGTTGACTATAACATAAAATGCTAAAACTTTGCGAGAAGTTACATTCTGTTTATTCCCAAATCTCTACTACTACTACTACTACTACTACTGCTACTGTATGATAATGATAATAATGATGATGATATTTTTTTGTGAAGAAGATATTTTCCTAATTTTCTTCTATGTATTCCTTCACAGGTTCGAGGGGCGTTTTTTGAGATGGTGTGTGCTCTGTGTGAGTTCACTCCAGGACTGGTCCAGGCTGAAGCAGCGCGACTCTGCCCCACTGTTCTTCTCAGCATTGACGACACAGATCCCGTAGTGCTGCCTCCGGTGTGGGAGGCCGTCCTTCACGTTGTGGCTACGATCCCCGTAAGCTTGTTTCTAAAGAATGACCTCACTTGACCTCAAATGATAACCATTTTGAGAATTTGTGACATCGTGGCTACACCAGTTTGTAGCCACGGCAAACAGCAAAACGTGCACCCCAAAATAAATATATGTAAAATAATAGTTGCATTAGTAATATTTAAATATTGCTGGTATAGTCGGAACTAGAAATAATTGTTTTGGTTGCTGTTAAAAATAAAGCTTTAATCATTCTTTTATTTCACATTTTCATTAATAATCTGACATAACTGCATAATATCTTAATTACTCAAAATATAATGTGACTAAAAACAGCAATGATATATTTTTAGTTTCACCAACCAATATTTTTCTGTTCCTGTTTCAGGATTGCTGGACACATGTGAATGCCAAGAAGGGCTTCTTACCTAAACTGTGGGCTCTGCTAAAAGAGGGTGGAAAAGGCATGGCTAAAGCACTCCACCCTAATCTAATGCCGCTCCTCAGCAAACTGCCCCAAGAGGTCACCGATCCAACCTTGGACTTCTACACCACCTTCTTTACTTCATTCATACAAGGGTGATTTGTTTTTGTGTGTGCTTGTATGGACACCTGGGCTGGATGATAATTTAATATTATCATTTATCAAACTCGTACTATAACAGTTCATTGCACTCAGCAGTAATTTGATTATTACATTATCTTACATTTGCCTGTATCACACTCTATAACCTTAAGTGTCTGTGTTTGTCTTAGTCTGTCCAGTGAGCGTGCAGCGACGAGCCCATCAGAAAGTGCAGTCATAGTGACGTCTGTTGTTGAGTGCTTGAGGTACTGCATACTGCGCAATACAGAAGAAGAGGAGGATCAGAAAAAACTGCACACCATGCTTATTTCACGGCAGGTGGGATCACACCTTCGCACACACGGTTCCCAACATGTTAAATCTACGTAAATCCCCACCGCGCTTACATTTTTTGTTTGTCTTTTCATAGCTACTACCACTCCTGGAAAAGGCTCTCGGAAATCCCCTCCTTCAGAACGGTCCTCTTTTCCTCCTGGTCACTGAAATGCTCGTTCACTGGGAGAAGAAGGCAGGTTTACACAGTGAAGACGAAACAAATGACAGCAAGGGTATCTTTCAATGGCTTCTGGCAGACTTCTGGGAGGGGCTTGGTCTTTTGTTTGTGCGTTATGTCGACAACGAGGAAGCAGATCCACAGGCTTTGGAGGGGATAGCCACCTTACTGCAGGTGTGTTTGAAATCTCCATGTGGACACCAGCAGATCAATCTGGCTGTCATAGACATTCATGTCTTAAAAAGTTGCCAAAGTGAAACAGAAAACATGATGCCTGAATACATCTGTTCTCATTTTCCTGCGTGTCTCCAGGTGATGCGTTCCCCGAGAGAGTAAAAGGAAAGCACGTCCAGAAGAAGAAATCTGTCAAGATCTCTTTTAAGCCGGAGGACAGTGAGAAAACTGGAGTTGAGGGCGACGGAGTCGAGAAGCCCGTGCAGATGGTGTCGGAGCTCGTGAACGAGAAGGCATTTGGGTCCCCACAGACCCAGCATTTTGAGGATGTAGTGTGCCAGCTGGCCCAACTCTGCCTGGTGCATGTAAATGAGAAAAAGTCAGAGAGACATCTTGTTTTTCCTCTCCCTTCTCCTGCGCTCTTTCCACACACCCAGGGTCTTCAGTGTAAGTCTTATTTGACAAAAGGAGATAAAAAGTACATTTAAATGTCAATAGTTTTTATCTTTGTAAGGCAGTTCCTGTCAACTCATGACAGTTAACTAAGGCTTTTTACTCCCCATGAATTTGTCTTTGTGAAATCTGTGAAAGGCCAGCATAAGAACTGTCTGTGGTACTTTTTGTTGACAGTAATGTTAAGTATTTGCAAATGCTGGCATGTACTCATTTTTTAAGCAGCTTACAGCTCCTTGATACAACTGATTTGTTCCCCCAAACTGTGCTTGTCTTAGACGTTGGTGGAATTGGATGATAAAATAATGAAGGACGGCGAGCAGCAGGGCGAGCTCAATATGAGAAATCCAGCAATTCAGTTCCTGTTGGAGCAGGTGGTGGTGTGGCTGGCCGAGAAGGGGCGAACGGACACCGAGCACCTGGTGGAGATGGTCTTCAGTTCACTGTACTGCTGCAGCTGGCAGGAGACCACCCGCATCCTGAACCACATCGCCACGGTAACACATGATAACATACGACCTGATCCCTCTTTTGTTGTAGATGTTGTTTCTGTGCTGACACTCTCTCTCTTCACTCTGCTTTCTAGATGGACTTGCAGTGGGGAATTATCCTGCAAATTATACAGAGGGTATGTGCCACTCTGTTTCCTCACTTGTGTGTCTACCTATACATCACATTCACTACTAGTAATCATCTGTGCTGCTCTGTCCTCAGGCATGTGCAGATCCTGAGACTCTTAAGAGCTGTGGTGATTGGCTCAAGGGTTCAGTCCTGGGCAACCAACTCCTGGGATTGACTGAGGAGCTGTGCAAAGTGGGACGCAGCTCTCCTGCTTCTACCTCTTCTACAAGCACACACAGTTGGACGCTTATCAGCCTGGTCCTCTCTCAGCACCACAACAACGGTGAAAATAATCACCACACACACCAGCAAATATTTTTGTCGTCTATAAATGTACTATCTAATCATCTTCTTCATCTGTTTGTACTTGCGCAGAGCCTCTGATAGGGGAGGTGTACATGGAGAAGATCTTAGAGAAGCTCCACGCCACTCTGTCTGAGACCAAGAGTCTGTCAGATGCAGGAAACATGGAGCCGCTCATCTCCTTCATCTGTGATGTGGCCTCCACGTTCTTCTCCTCCGTACAGGACTGTCTTCTGTTACTCTCTGCCGAGGAACTCCTGCTCACTGTCTTTGAGCTCACCGCCCAAGATCAAACACACAGTCACCTATCTGGTAGGTACTCGCACAGTCCCACAAACATTATATGCTTGTCAGGGAGGTTAATTGACTCATTTTGTGCTGTCTGCTCTGAAAGACTCACTTTTAGAGAAGCTGAGGAAAGTGTGTGTAGCTGGGGTCCGGTCATTGGTCCAACACTCTGAATATGAGGTCAAGGAAGGTGGTTTCTTGCACAGTGCAGCCATTTGGGCGACAAACCAACTCCTCACCGCCTCTCTGGACATTAAAAGGTAACAGAACACCATTTTCTGACACAGTTTTTAAAGTCATTCATCTAAATTTGTTCAGTGTATCTGAAATGGTGCAGCTATATCTTCAGAATCTGTCCCAAGGCTTTCTTGTGGTTCTAATTCTTCTAAGTCTTCTTGGTGTTTGTGATGTTTTAGTTTACAGGTTCTAGTACTGGCTGTGCAAAGCCTAGTGGAGACAATCATCTCTGTCTGCAATCAAGAGTCCCCCCTCCTCGTCCAGTTCTTTAGCCAACTGATGCCCAGCCAGCCAGAATGGACAAGAATCAGACAAGCCTTACCTCCTCAGGTGAGCCCGACAATTCATGGACCCTACTTAAGAAAGAAAACTAATACAGGCGCCGACATGCATTGGTTCCGAAGAACTTGATGTGGGATGAATCTGTTTTCATTAAATAATTTGACATTCATATGTTCCCATTTTTTTCCTGTCCTCTGCAGTGGGTCAAATCTCCTTTACTGTCCAGCCGTCACCGAGGAGTTTATGAAAAATCCTCCATGGACATCTGGAAGTTTAGGATGTCAGCAAGGCTACCAGCCCACCTTTGTGCCTGCGCCCTGCTGGGCAGTGTGGCCCAACATGTTGTATTCATACCTCGTGACCAAAAGGAGGCGGAGTGTCCATCACACCTGCAAAATCTCAAGTACACAGGTACACACACACAGGATGTTTTTCTGTCATTTAATGCTTTTCACTTCTATGACACTGTTTAATATGTTTGCTTTCCTTTGGCAGTTTCAGAACTGCTGTATGCACTGCAGTGGTGTAAGGAGGTGGAGTACAGCCCTGCTGTAGTGTCTGCCTATTACAGCCTGCTGACTGACCTGGGGCTGTCAGAAGGACTCCCCAGCCAGGTTCCAGTGATAGATCTGCTGAAGACGCTCTACTCAAGGTGAGCTCATTGATTTTTGATGAACAAGGAATTCATTTAGAATCAAGACGACACACATGTAATCACTGTCTACATAAACAGACCTCAGAGTCGCCTCGATTTATAGAGCCTCCTCTAAAGAAATGATTCATTTGTTGGACATTTCCTGGCAGTCAATAAAAACATAGCTGATTACAAAGAATAACTTAAAAGGAATTTAATCAGGGTGTAAATTTTGGAAAATGCTTAATTTGAACAGTTTTCAAGGTTAGGAATTCCACTCCACACTCATGTAAACCAAAACTCTTTTTAATATTTGAAATTTAACAATCTTGTCATCATATTTCTTTGTTGTTTCCTGATGTGTTCACTATAATATTGTGATTATACAACAATTATCAACTTAAATAAAATATATAATCCAAAGATTTTCATATTTTGGGGCAATTTGCTCTTAAATTAAACAATTTTTGCTGGCTGTTTCAGTTCTGATCTCCTGTCTGACTAATACCTAGAAAACAAGCAGAAGGCAGTAGACTCCTATATGTAACAGAACCCAGTTTACTACTCCAGCAAGTAGAAGCTCGAAAGTCAAAATGTGTTGAAAAAAGATCGATGTAATCATTTCCAAAATGTTTTTATCTAATGAAATGTTCAGCATTTTAGATGTTATTAAAAGGTTTTGGGATCCTGGAAATGTTGGGTGCAGGTACCTTGAAAGTGCTTGAATTTGACTCTTTAAAATCAGTATGAACACTGTTTAATAAATGCATCCTTTCCTAGGAAAATATTTGAAACAGTATCCAATGAAATATGTGTGTTGTATTGTTGCCCTGCAGGTCCGTGGAGGATGGAGGTCTATGGTCTCTGACTCTAGAAAACTACATCCACAGCAACAACTTGGCAGCCGCTCACAGTGCAGCAGTGAGGAGGCTGTACGGCAGTGCAGACAGGTTAATACGTCGTTTGTTCATGTCATTTTAAATGCTTTAAATTCCACATTCAAAGTTGTTATGTAGCCGCTGCTGCTGCTGTGATGCATTTTGAATATTGTCTGTGTTTGGTCAGTTTGTTCCCGGTGTCTCAAAGCAAACTGAGCACACTCCAGGTGCTCTGCCCCACCATGACCAAAGAAGACAGAGAGACTCTTGTTGCTCTGGCTACTGCTGGAATAGTCAACTGGCAAGAGAATGACGGTGAGAATACACACAGAAACACACACACAAAAAAGCATACGTGAATAATTTTGGACATTGAACCAAACAAATCATAATTTGGGGCTGTGTCTCACAGATGTGTACGGATGTCTGGCGGTGCTGCTGTGCTGTTTAAAAGCAAACACACAAGTAGAGGAGGAAATTGTGCAGGCTATCCTGGCCACTGTGATGGAGTGGAGGAACAGCAAGGAGGACTGGTTCCTCTTTGGCAGGTAACATAATCGCACATTTACACACTGTGTTCTCATGTTTATCTCCTGAAACACTGTCCAAGTTAAGATATTCTTTACTGTTGTATGCCTCTACATCTGTCACATCTTTGTATTTCAGTGACCTGTCTAAAGCAACTGCAGAACAGTTGAACCTTACTGTGGAGATGATGCGTTTTCTGTCCTGGCTGGTGACTCATCATCCGACCGTTCTCGGGGGCAACCAGTGGGACTTCTTGCTCTGCTCTATGTTAGCCTGGTTGGAGGTGAGACGGAGATCATACGCATGGTGTTGTTTTGTGACTTTGGGAATGTTGTACATGGCTCACATCTGCTGTCTCACACCCTCACAATCTCAGGCTGCCAGCGAGAATGTGAGCAGTCTGTGGAACCCGTGGGTGCAGCTCTTTGCGTGTGAGAACGCCACATTGATCGTGAAGCTCAACCAGTTCTTCACGTCACCCTCGCCCGATGTGCTGGAGAAGCTGCCGTCAGAACTGGCTGCTGAATGGACAGACTTCTTCCTGGAAGGAATCTACAACTTACTGCTGCCTCTGCCTATCAGTATCACAGGTGTGTGTGTGTGTGTGTGCGTGGATTTTATTTTAGAAGGTTATGACAATTTCTGGGAAACAAGCCCACTCTGAAAAGTCAAGCACCAAAGGTTATACTCGCTTTTCATTTTGGCAGTGATGGAAGACACATTCAGATCCTTCACTTCAGTAAAAGTACTCATACCACACTGAAAAAACTCTAACCGTGCCTTACTCAAGGTTCTCTATGTAACATTCAGAAAACGTTTGTTAATAATAACACCTTTGGGCATTTAGTGAGCATCCTGTTGCTCATGCTCGCACTACATAGGAGCGAGCGAGCGAGCATCATCCTGCGCATCTGCCAAAAGAGCTGTACATGAGACACAGAGATGAACACTGGAAAATAAATTACAACCATATTTATAATAACATTACTATCTGTAATATTCCTATATTTTATTTGGACCATTGGCTCTGTGATGCCAACTAACTTTAACTTTAGCTAGTTGACCTCTGTCTTACGTTGCTCGTGGCTCGTAGAGAGCAGTCGTTAGTTATGCACTCATCATTTATTGTTGGCTTCATACATAAACTATAGTTTCATGGATCACGTTGCCTCACAATGCCAGCTGACATAGTAACAGCAAGCCAGCCTATTTACCAACCAGATCAGCACCGGGAGACAAGAACTGCTGATGTTATCCAGGACATATCAGGACAATACTTACTCTGCTATCTTCGCTAACTAGTAGTTTGTCTCTGTTAACAAGCAAGCTAAGGATAGCCAACTAAAAATACTTAGCTTTGACTTTGGACTTTGGTGTTGAACTCTGCGTTATAGAAGTGAGTCCATGGGTTGTTCTAGGCAACCAAGAAAGCTGTGGAAGTTTTGTTGTAACCTGTTCACCTATTAGCAATGAAAAGTGATTCAAACTTAAAATGAATATGTAAAATGCCTCAGAATCTTACATGGTACATTTAAGTAGAAGTATTTAAGTATTATCATCAAAATGTACTTACCACTACATGAATCCTATCATTAGGTAATATGGTAATTGCTAAATGAATAACATTCATGCTTTTTGCCGTGTTGACCTCTCATGAGTCCCATCCTTCATTCTGTTTGTTGTCTAAATGCAGATGCCTTCACTGAACCGGACGACCCTGTGTTCCCTCTGGCGGTGCTGCAGTCTGTCGGCGTGGCTCTGACATACGTGCCTGTGCAGCAGCTAAAACAGAACTCCCTGCCACCGCGCTTCATCGTGGACCAGAATACAAACCTGCCGGAGCCCCTCCAGACGCTCCTCAACACTTTCTGTCCTCTGCTGCTGTTTAAGGCCCGGCCTCTCCAGATCACCGTCTACCACTTGTTAGAAAAGTAAGGATGTTGTTAGAGCGCTAAACTTTTCCTTACATTAACGGAACATTACATTAACTTATATCCTGCGAAATGATCACTCACAAATGTAAAGCTAAAAAATTTAATATACCTGCTTATTATCTATACAGGGTCATGCCTCAGCTGCCTGAGTGTGATGGAGAAGGAGACAACAACAAGTCTGATGATGACAGAGATGAGCCGTGTCTGTAAGTCAGTGTTTAACACACGTGATAGGACTGGATTCTCTGTATTGGTGTGTGAGTTTTGACAGTTTGAGACTGTATGGTTCATTTTTTTTTGTGTGTGTGTGTTCAGCTCTCCTCCAGCATCTTTGATGTCCATCCTGTCGACCTGTGAGGAGCTGTGCGATAGCATCCTGGCCGGAGTTCAAGTCGGAGAGTTTGCAGTGGTCCAGCCTCTCAGTGTGGAGTACTCGTGCATCTTGGGGTACTTGCTGGCTTGGAAGCTGCTCCTCACATTTTTCAAGTCCTCACCCTCCCATGTGAGTCTGAAGATCAGATGTTTAGAACAATATGTTTGCTGCTTTCTGGTTTTGACTTCTAGTTTGAATGTGTGCGAGCAAACATATTCAATGGAGAGAGTGTGCTTTGATGTCTTGTTGACAGTATTGACTGCTCTCTGCTCTGATTTATTTCCAGCTGCGTGCCCATTACGCCCAGTATCTTAAGAGAAGCTGCTCCCTTAACAAGCTCCTCCTTCACCTCTTCAAACTGATGCCAGAGAGCCCAATCTACCTGGGCCAGGGTGCAGAGTCGAAGGAGACCAAAACCTTCTTCACAGAGAGCCTCCCTCTTGCTGTTGACAGTAAGTAGCACACACACACACACGCCTACACGACTTCAGTATCCGAGCTGTGAAATGTGAAAACAAGCCGAGCTTTCCCCTCCTGTGCTCCCTGCCCGCAGAAAGCGAGAGCATTGAGTGGGAGCTCCCTCATCTGGCCTGCAGCGTGTACTACAGCACGGTGCAGGACCTGCCCGCCATGGTGCGGCTGTGGTGGAACAGCCAGGAGAAGAGAGTGAGCGCAGCCGTGGAGAAGTTCACCATTAAATACGTCAGCCCCGTTCTCTCAGCCCAGGAGATCTCATCTGTCCACTCCAGCACGCAGATGTTTGACAGCATGACTGTAAGTTTGCAAATATTCTGTGTGTGTATCTTTAACTCCAACTTTTATTAGTTTTAGGTTACTTACTGTGATGGCACTTCATCGATAACCCCAGCATGCCTCCAAATGTACAGGGAGTTACACAAAGGTTGATGGGTGTAATAACCATGGCAGCCACTGTGTTACATTTGCAATGTAAAGCTGCAGTAACAATAGGCAGGCGATAGATTGTAAAGCAGATGACTCATTATTTGACGGAAATACTCCCGATGGCAAAGGCAAACTGTGTTTTTATTTATTTACGTTGCCGCCCCAGGTGAAGGCCCGCTCAGCAGCGCGGGAGGTGATTGCTACCTATTCTGTGGACGATATCTTCATCGAGTTGGTGATTCAGCTGCCGCAGAGACTACCCTCTGGGCTCCATCACTGTAGAGAGTGGGAGGCGCGTGGGCGTTGCCGTACAGCAGTGGAGGAACTGGATGCTGCAACTGAGCACCTACCTCACACATCAGGTAGAGTGCACATAACCGCAAGATGACCTGTAGCCAGATTACATCCCTACCAGGCCCAGAGGGCCGTGAGGATATTCTCTTTTGAGGGATCAGCAAAGCAGAAGAAAAATGTAAATGTGTGTGTGTGTGTGTGTGTGTCTGTGTGTGTGTGTGTGTGTTCAGAATGGCAGTATAATGGAGGGCCTGGCTCTGTGGAAGAACAATGTGGATAAGCGTTTCGAGGGCATAGAGGATTGCATGATCTGCTTCTCTGTTATCCACGGCTCCAACTACTCCCTGCCCAAGAAGGGATGCCGCACCTGCAAAAAGAAATTCCACTCGGCGTGTTTGGTGAGATTCATGTGTCACTGTCATATTACACCCAGTTGTGGGCCGTCCAAAGGACTGTTTACATTAACAAACTTAGAGCATTATAAATCTTTGATTAATCATCGTAACACAGAGAGAGAACAGTAGCACTGCAGTTTTTCTGTATATAATAAAGTGGTACAGTTATGTTTCAAAAGATTTCCTTTTATTAATATTTTATTGAGTTTAAAATGAACTCAATTTGCTTTTCGACTCTTTTGTTGTCTTTTACATTGATATATGTTTTCTCATCTCTCCACAGTACAAATGGTTCACATCCAGCAACAAGTCCACATGTCCACTGTGCAGAGAGACCTTCTTCTAACACACAGTCTCATGACAAAGGTTGAACCTCTTCAGTCGACCAGGACCGAATCAGTTTTGATGACCAGAAGATCTGATCCATTAGAGCACGATATGTGTTCAGAATTCAGAATGAAATGATGTTTCATGTGCTCAGTGAAGTGTGTATTATGATGACTTTTATCTCCATATTCAGTAGTGTGGGTTGATAAGCTGTCAAGCTTGTTTATACCTGTGCTTTATTGTACTGTAAAAAATATGCAGCATCAGCTGCTCCCTGCTGATGTTTTTTTTTGTTATTAATGAGTTTTTTTAAAAAAATCTTTTTTTGCAGACTTAATTTTTAAATCTTTTGAAACGTACGGGTGTAGAAGAGGCTGAATCGTAATGTTCGGGGAAGCCAAAGCTGTCCAGGTGCTTTATTTAAATCACCTGTTGAAATGAATCATTTTACAAACTAAAAAAAAAGAAGAGATGATCCAAGTATTACAACGCCTTAGGACAGGTTTCAAAATGTTTCCTAATATTTAGGAGTGTAAAGAGATTATGTCTGATTAGTGACATGCCTTACACCGTTATGACATGGTGAGATCACACATGAAGAGCAGGAAAAGGAGCTTCTGTATGGTTTAGGTTTTTCATTTCTTAATGCTGGTAAATATCGAAACCTAATGGTGATCTGTGTCTTCTCCTGTACCTGCACACAGCTGTAAATAATGCTGCAAAGTAATTAAAATGAACTAGATGGATATCAATGGTTGCGTGTGGTCTTTAAACAAGCATCACATAAAGAACACAACATTAAGATAAGTATTAATTAATGATCCCACACTGAGGAAATTCACTTGTCACAGTAACTCATATACACAAGGTTGATGAGAAATTACTCATAAATAAGAAATTTTCTGAAAAATATCATGCTGATGTTAAAGAGTCTGACAGCTGAATGATGGAGAACCTGTGGTAGAGCTCCTTACATGGTGGGAGTAGCAGTCTATTGCTGATGGAGCTGTTTAAGGCCTCCACAGTCTCATGCAGGTGGAGAGAGGACTTGTTTATGATGGATGTCAGCTTTGCTAACATCTTCCTCTCCCACTTCCTCTATGGAGTCTAGAGGGGCAGTCCAGGACAGAGCTGGACCTCTTGACCAGTTTGTTGAGTCTTTTTTTGTCTCTCTCCGTGCTTCCTCCTCCCACTGCACACAAGATTGCAGATGTCACCACAGTGTCATTTCACAGAGTCCTGCACACTCCTCTGTAAGTGGAGATGACTTTGACCCTTCTTCTACTTTAGTCTGTGTGTCCGACCAGTCCAGTTTGTTGTTGAGGTGAACACCCAGATATCGATATCCAATCCCTGGATGTTCACTGCTGTGGTTTGAGGTGTCTTCCTCCTGAAGTTGATCACCTTCTCCTTCATCTTGGTGGCCTTGATGTGAAGGTAGTTGAAATCACAACAGTTGATGATCTGTGATGACCCCCCCTGTTCTCCTGCTCAATTTCTTCTAATACACGTCCAACGATGGCTGTATCATCAGAGAACTTCTGGAGGTGACAAAAATAAGGAAAGTTGTACTTGAACCTTAATGCATGCTTTACACAGTTTACAAGTATTTGTGGGTAATGAGCATGTGCGTATTTCCGTCTATTACACACTAGTTTGTTGGTCAACGTTGTTAAAGGCTGATCTGGCAGCCTTACACGATGTCATACTTACCAGACTGAGATCAGAATGAAGTACAGTGTGTACATTTTCCCAAGTTACAGAACAATGCATATGCAGGAATATATAAATATCTGGCACAAAGTCTGCTCATGCATCTTTTTATTTTGTGCAGACACAGACTTTTAGTCTCGAACCTACAAAGTTTTATACGTCTGCTCCCACGTGTGTTGTTGCACCCATGATCCATGAGTCCCTTTGCCAAATTCTAGCCTATTTTATATGTTAATGACGATCATTAGCTAGAATACTGCAGTTTGCAGAGTTTACCTGTGTAAAGACTTAATGATCCCAAGAACAAAAAAAAATTAAGAAATGTATACAGAGATATTTGGACCTTAGAGAGATTTATATTCCAGCTGGGACCAACTCTACTTTGCTAAAAATGGACAAGCGGCTACATAAACGTATGTAGATAAACAAATATGATATTTATGATACGTCCTCACTTTATCTCAGATAGCTTTAGTCAAAGTCAAGTGTAATGAAGCCCAAGTGTTTCCATGAACTGTTATGTTAACCCGGGCCTCCAATTACAGTTCTATGGTATTTCCATCTAACTATTACTGTAAGATAACCTGTGCTAGATTCCAAGAAAAGACTGTAATTAGCCTCAGCCTGTGACTGCTGGCACCAGTCTCCCACGCTCATTTATCTTGGGTCCACCTCCTCCTCATGTTGAATAATTTATCTGTTTAATGGAGGCGTGCTCTCATCACAGTTGTTCCTATGGAATTAATTATGACAGATTAAGCATGATCAATGAATTAATCCCTATCATTTGGTCTGCCACCTATGTGCGCGCGCATTTGTAATTCATTATTGCGCTCCGATTTTATCAATACATACAGCCAGCATCCATCATCATCTGCCCTTGACCTTTTTAATAGCCATTGATCTGTTTGCCGGGCATAAATATTTATACTGAAATCCCCCTTCTCTCACAAGTTTTGACACACACCCACAGACAGCCTCAAATCTTACTGCTCATTATCTGCTTGATTAAACAGCAGCGCAAATGTTATGAACTACAGTACAGTCTTGTGTGCACCCTCGTCTTCTCCTTATGTAGGTCAATCCTTACCAGTAGATGGCAGCATAAGGCCAAGACACAACTGTGAGGACCAAAACTACTATTTGAGGAGATGTGTATATATTAACCTGCGAGAGAAGGGGGGCTTTGTGATCTGTGCTGTCTAGGCACGTTAAATTACGCACAGAGATCATCTTTCTCTCTCATGTCTCCTTATATATTTGTGTCTGATTTAGCTTTCCAGACAAATTCAGTTCGTCCAAAAAAACTGATGGAGAATTTTTAAATGGGAATTAATAAGGGATCCCACAGGGATTAATAATGTGCCATCTTTAATTACTCAAATGGATTTGATGAGTAAATTCCGTCACAATGCTGGAACCCATCGGATATGACAGTTGGATACCCAGATTAAATGTTACTTGACTTGACTGAGGATATAAATAGTTTTATGGAAATGGCTGAAAACAGATAATTTATGATATTAAATAATTGATTATAACAAAAGATCAGAAATCCAGTATTATTCATGTGCTTTGCAGATTTGGCATTGCCTAGGTGATGAGGATTTCATTTCACAGAGCACAGATCAGACCCACTTGCATGAAACTGTTGTAGCTAATTAGCATCCAACTTGTCTACAACCAGTCAGTTCACTGCCCTTCCTGGCCTTCGAACCTGATTGGTGGAGGCTCGGTGACTTCATAATTAGCCAGGCCTAGATAGCTCTCATTTAGCTCTCCCTGACCCATTTGTAAGCCTATTAGCATTCCAAACCATTTGCAGGAGGCTGGTCCCATCCCAGTCACGCCACTCCTCAATACTGCAGGCAAGAGCTCAGCTCTGGGAATGGCTTTGAATTAGTGTGTGTGTGTGTGTGTCTGTGTGTCTGTCTGTGTTTTGTGCGTGTACGTGTGCCAATTAGCATCACTGCTGATGCTGATATTAGATCTATTGAAATGAATCCCACACGGTCATTTTATTTGCCTCTGTGTAACAAGTCTTCTACATCTCTCTCTCTCTCTTTCTCTCTGTGCCTCTTTGTCATGTTCCCCATCATATAACACACACACAAACTGTGAAATTACACACAGTAAACAATCAATATGTGAATTTGTTGAATGTAATCCAGGGAATTTATCGGGTTCATTTGTCCTAAACCAAAGCAGGGAACTTTACAGTTCTATTTTCTCAACGGTGCTCACAAAATAATCAATTTTATTAACATTTGCTGTTTTCATATAATGAATGTTATAAACAATGATTATTGACCTCAATCTATCGGCTCCTATACATGCATTTGTATTAGTCATTATGGCTGGGAACGGCTGCCTGCTCTGCCACAGTTTAAATCTACTGTTATTACTCTGTCATCACGTACAGGCCGTTTTATGGTTTTCTATTACTGCTGCCATGTTATAGCACTGGAGGACACCAAAGACTGGGTGGCTGAGTGTGCTATTTTCAAAAGACTCTGGCTATGATTCAGAAACGCAGCGGGTAGATTTAAAAAGAAAATTCCATATGATACACACAATGGAAATGAAAATGAGACAGTAAAGAATAGAACATGCATTCAATATCAATTTGACACATTGTGTGCATATTCTGTATTTGACTATTAAAACTATATATTCTATCATTTTATGACAGAATACTTAAGCAGAGTAACTGCAAAAGGCCAAATCCTTCCAATATCTTAGATTCACAGCCACAACACTTTTTTTTAAAAAAAAGTGCATTTTAAGACAAATTGACCTAACTCTTTCCCATGATGAAACTTATCAGCTCAGGGGGGCAACGCATGGCAAGGAACTATTTAAGTATTCTGAAGCGCTGCCTGAGTTCACAGTCATGCACCAGCAGCACAAGTCTGCCTACAAATAACACGGGAGGTGTGCTCTTTGTCCTACCAGAAAAAACCTCCTGCGTGTAGCTTCAGTCAACCAACACCAAAGTGGGGCCTGGTCTACATGGAAATAACAGAACATGAGAAGCTTAAAAGGAATCTTGAGCATGACCAAATCCTTTTAAATGCAACTAGGACAAACACATGAGTGGTACTTCCTGAATATTTTAGGCTGTGTGTGTGTGTGTGTGTGTGTGTGTGTGAACTCCTGCATATGAGCTAACTAGAGGCAGGGAATAGGGACAGTGAGACTTCACATTTCTGGCAATAGCTCACTCTCACAGAGTTCATTCTGCAGTGTTATTGTTATATAAAGTAGCAGAGCTGGATCCACTGTGCACTCTTTATGACTCACAGTGCAGAGGTAGCAATTTGGTACCATGAGTTCACATAAGACAGAACTCTATCACGTCCCATTCCCTAAATTTAGAGAAACCCACAGGCATGTCCATATATTGTATAAATGTCCTCTATATTGTGATAGGGGCTAAGAAAATGGACCTCTGTTCCCTGTGGCAAAATTTGATTTACTGTTCTATTTAAATGGCCACACTGTTTCACAGAGTTTGGTGTTGCCATGACGAAGCCTAAGGGCGTTTAGATACATCATGCTGTAAACTAACCAGACATTCAACATACAGCATAGAAAGCACATAAACACTGCACTCACTTCACCAACATCATTCTGGCCCTGTTTTAATCACCTTTTCTCATCATAAAAACTTTTTTTATTTTTACCAGCACAAATTTAAAGGAGCTGTGTGTGTGAGTGAACTGGCCGCCACTCAAATTCATATTCTTAACAATGTTGGGGGTGTCCATCAATGGCAGTATAAAGATCGGACAGAGCATATGTCACAGTTTCTGCAGTGCTGTTTTCAAGCTGAAAATATGTGGCCATGTTGGCTGTGTACCGTCTCTTCTGCTTCTTGACTAGTCTAAAAACTGGCAAAGACGTGGATCATCGGCTGACCTAAAAATGATGCCTTGATGCTCAAAAATGCCATCTGTAATGGCACCTACCTGTCAATCAAAGCAGGCCTGCTGTTAATTATGCATAACTTTAAGTCTTAATATAATTTGAACAGGTGAGTTAAAAATAAAAATCCCACCTAGTACAGTTGAGAAAAGGGAAATTAGCTAAAGAGACCAAAACTGTTTTTTGTACCAGGCTACAGGCAACATGTTTATTTCTGCTGTGAAGTTGGACATTTTAATACGTGCACTTGAGCTGTTCTGTAGCCAGCCTCAAGTGGCCGCTCGAGGAATTACAGTTTTTGGCACTTCTTCATTTACTTCAGACACAGAGGTTGCCGTTTGGTGTCCATCCATATCATATGAATCCAGGAAATGCACAGTCCCTCCCGTAGGTCTTTCTATGAACAAACAGCTAACTTAGCAAACATTAACACTGTCAGTAATGTTACACCTGCCTTCATAAGCTACTGCTAAATACTTGCACCTGCATGAACAGCTGAACATTGCATATTCAGCATCAAACTTCATCCCTTCACTCACTAAGAGCTGTCTCCAGCAGTGGAAACAACACTAATGTTAACTCTTGATTAACCATGGATGTATTATAGAACTGGATACTGGACCCAAAGATGGTGGCTCTTTGATCCAATCACAATTCACCTGATGCATACAGCGCCAAGTTTCTTTTATCATCCAGGTTTACTTCCTGGTTTTGTGGCCGGCTGAATATGTGCATTACTGTCTTTCCCGCTGGTCACACCATGAGTTCCCACTTGGTCCATTGACTTTACACTGTAATGATGTCACAGATTTTTAAATAACTTTTGTCGACTTAAGTCTAAGACTTAAAACTAATTTGAAAGTTTTACAAATACATGTCACACCTTGGTCACTGGGGAGTGTCAACACTGAAGTATCCTACGGGATAAAGGAGACAATGAAATACTGCTGTTTAGTTCAGTTGCCCACGCAGTACTGCACCTAATTCTGGAAGATGAAATGTTGCCAAACCAGATAAATACCAAACTTGTGTATGTCACATATAAAACTTCAGTGGATCAAACATTCCTAACAGAAAGTCATAATTGACCTTGTTTGCAGTGTCCTGACGACAGTTTTACAGACATCTCTTTTATAATGTTGGTCTATGGAGACTGCAAGGGAATTTTTCACTGGAAAACCAGAGTGGCCACTGGAAAAATTATCATACATCTATGCAGCCTCAAGGTGTTGGTAACGCACTATTGCCTTTTGAGGTAAATTGGTATTATGAGACATGACGGGCCAGAGGTTGCTGCTAAGAACAACTTCTCTGCAACACAATACAGACAACGTCTTTGACACAGCAAGAAAACAGTATCATTTCTTCACACGTTGATAATTTTTCAATTTCGGAATGTTTTAAACTAAAATTATTTAATAAAGCCCCTTCAAACAGTTGAGTTGGCCACATGAGAACCTTATTTTGTACAAAGTACCATTTAGTTTGGTGTGAAACCGCTCAGTGAACGGTATCTCTTGTCTTGCACAATATACCCAGACCAACATGAACCGTGTCACCATTAAAGCACATTTTACTTTGTTCTTCCTGAATGAGGAAAAAAAAGAAGAAGTAAAAATCATTACATGTCTGGACGTGTTGAGAGCTGCAGCTATTTGAAAGTGAAAGTTAGTTGCCGGTTCTGTAAGAGACAGAAAGAGAACATTACTTTCTCAACTTTCTCAATTTCTCAACTTTCTTGACTTACAAAATTAGCTTTTAAATTGACTGACATTGTGGCACAGTTCGCTGACTACCGCATATTCTTTCTCAAATCAGGTCCTATAGACTTACGTCACTATTAGTAAATGTTAGCATTAGAACGCGCTAAAGGATGATAGTGGACATGGTAATGTTTATTTGCCAAACATCATCTTTTTAACATTGTCACTGCTGACATTAGCATTTAGCTCAAAGCATGGTAGCCTCACAGAGCTGTGAGGCTATTTTTATCTCAAAAGAAAGATTCTTTTTTTTTGCGGAGACAGACACAGACAGAGACATGAAGCTCAAACAAAACTTGTCATTTTTTTCACCTTGACGTCAAGGTGATATCTGCACTGACATCATTCAAAGCGATAGAGACAAGTTTCCCTTTCTTTAAGTTACTGGACTACCCTGTGCTTCAGCTGTAGTATTTACTGTGCTGAGTATATCAAAATCTGATCCAGCCTGTTTCTGCTTGTCCGCATCAATCATCAGAATGGCTCAGCCGATAAACAAGTATACAACGTGATACGGCCCGGTGCAGTGCCACAAACTAAGTGAGAAAGCATCAGATCCTCGAAGTTTTACACAATTAGGTAAATCCTAATTGGCAATTACTTTGATTTGTAATCCTAACGGTATTTAATGAGCTCATTTAATGGTGCCATGGAGCATGATAGAGTATGGTAATTGGTTTTTATAAGAAGTGTAAAAATCAAGGTGTGCTTGTGAGGTGGGTGGTGCCACTTATTCACCAAGCTATTATGGGGCATTAAGAGAAAGTTTTCTACAAAAGAAGTTTAGGAAAGAATCTTGAATCCCCAGCTGTAGCCCTTTGGATAAAAATAGACACACATGGAGTTTTGAAGTGAGATGTTTTGGCGCTGGCAGCTCTCTTCTTAATGATCATCCCCTGATGATGATGTGTTTATGTACATCCATCTTCCAGCGTAAAACTAAAAGGTAAAAAAAAGTCATGCAGCTGCCCTTGCAGCTTTTTTACAGCTGTAAAAGTGGACGTCTCACTCTCCAGATCTAACAAGGTCGGAGCTGTCAGGAAAGAGTGAGGCCGGGGAGCTAATATACTCAGGCCAGGAGGAAGAGTCATCCTTCATATGCGCAGCAGACGGAGGACTGGAGGAGAGAAACGAGGTAGGAACAGTGTGAGACCAAGAAAAGAATAGAGATGAGTGAGCAGAAGAGGGGAAAAGGGAGATTAGGACAAGTCGGACAGGGAAGACAGAGAGAAGAGGCAACGAGATAATGGAGAACTGGAGCAGGGAGTCGGGGATGAAGAGTGGAGAGGAAAAGAGGGAAGCTGGCTGCCCTACCCTAAAGCAGTATTGATATGACAGTTGTCTGAGGCCAAATCTGAGGCCAACTCATTCCACTGATGAATGCCTCTGGCTTTACCAACCTTCACACTGAGGGATGCATGCACACTGTTCTCTCCCTCTTTTTCTCCATCTGATTGAAGGAGTCTTTCATAACACTTCAGTTTTAGATAAGTTATATCAGAGCTATCATCATAAATTACCTACAAAAAGGAGGCCATTATTGGCCGGACTGAAACATTATTCATTATCTTGCTGTGTTCTAACACAGCCTTTATCTTTGTGACATTAGCGCGACTCGGCCATGCTGGCACCAGTCAGCAGCACTCATGTCCGTACACTCATATGCCCTGCTTATCATTTTGGTGCTGGACTGGAAGTATTCAGCTAATGGCTAATAAATAAAACTAATTAGGCTTATGATAATGGAATGATAATTCGACATCAATTACTCACTCACTGCACAACTAGGACACTTTGTATTTCACCGAGTTAAGAGCAGAGAGAGGGCAAAGAGAGATACCTGAAACCAATGGTGCCAGTGGGCTAATACTCACATTATGTCTACATTATCTCACTGTGCAATGGAGCCATATCAAGGCTAGAAAAATAACAAGGTAATCAATTAAGTTAACCATGCAATTAAGTTAATTAATTGCTTGTATGCCCTTGAGTTTCCTGGGGCCTGTGCTGTGGACTGCATTACTACACTGGCCAGTGATTAGATTACGGAGTTAGTAATGCCATTTTAGGCTCAAGTGTGAGAGCTGCAAAGTGGAGTCCCACTGGTTGCCGCTATCTCCAAATTAACAGTATAATGCATCCGACTGCATCAGCAGCATAAATACGGAAATTGTTTGTGTGGATACGAGTTGGAGTTAAATCACTTTTGATAGAATCTTCATAAAAATGAAGATTATATCGCTGCAGCGGAGTGCACTTTTGTTTGCTGAGGAGGAAGTAAAGCAAAATTGCCCGGGCATCTAACAGACGAATGCATTTGGTAATTTGCTTACTGAGCACAGATAAACAGCTGATGGAAACAACACAGCAAGCCTTCTAAATTCCACAGACTCACAAGGAAGATTTCCAATGTTGAGATGAGCTATCGCTCCCTCTGTGAGGTTTTCCGTATGAATTGTTAGTCAGATTTCAAAGGCAATGGTCACGCTGTGATAACACGGGAAATGTTCTCATGCTTACTGACACATAATAGTAAGAAAATATATCAAATAGTCAAAAATCTACTCTAAACTGTGTGACAAACATTCACATCAGATACATCATCTAGTTACTTATTTGACATTTTACATGTGTCGTGTATTGTTATGGTTTACACTTGTTATTTGCACTTTTGTTAAGTCACGTTCACACTAGCCAGCTTCATTTCAATGATATTGCTGAATATGCAAATCAGAACTTAATTGGTGTTTTCATGATTAAACAATCACCCCATAATCCCTCATCTGTTTATCAATTACCCTCACCGCCTAAAGGAGTGGAAATGCTTTAAAGAACAAAGAACACGAGATAAAATGGCACACTCCCAACACACTTTCCGAAATTTCAAAGAATTTACTGCTGAAGTAACATTTTGGCTCCTGACACAGAGTTTCATCAGATCTCAGCAGAGGAGCACAAAGAAGGAGTGGTGGACAGAGTTTGGTCCATATGTTGGTACACTATAGCTTATAAACAGGCCTATAGAGATCTTCTTTACTTCACCTAAATGAATAAAAACAAAGATGCCAAACTGTGATTGATTTTAAACATTATTTCTTCCTAAGCTAATGCATAGCACAACATGTATTGAAGTTATAAAGTAGGTTTCAACAGCCTGGTGACATGTTTTAAAGGTCCAGTGTGTCAGATTTATTCCACAGAGTCCGCCATTTTGTGTTTCTACAGTAGCCCAGAATGGACAAACTAAACACTGGCTATAGATAGGACCTTCCATGTGTTTTGCACGTTTCACAGCAACTGTAGTTTCTCCTTCACGCTAGGAGGTGAAGGGTGAGGTGAGGGTTTGCACTACACAACAACAGAACTTGATGCCATCAAATCCGACACGCTGCTCCTTTAACAACATAACACACATTTACACAAACATGTAGTGCACAGGTAGGCGGATCGCGGTCGGGGTCCAGACCCACGCTCTGTCCTGGGAGACGAGAGAAAAAAGCGGCCAAACTGTGAGTCAATGTGCCATGGCGTGTGCTAAACGGAGGAAGGTTCACACCGGAAGATTGCAGCCAAGTCAGCCAATAGCTTGTTATTATTATTATTATTATTATTATTATTATTATTTTTTTTTTAATTATTATTATTATATTAAAGTCTATTTACTGCTTTGACTTTAATTATTTATTTGTTCTTCTTTATTTGATTTATTATTTATTATTGTATGTAGCTCTCCAGAGTCCAGAGTGTCACTGAAAATAAATATTGCTGCCATGATGTTGAATTATAGCTTTCTTTGTTTGATTTGAGTCGTTGACTTCACACAGTGCAGATGTTGATACAATGACAATGCTGCTTCAATATACAGTATATGAAATAATTGTAATGTATAACTAAATTATAATGCAACTTAAACATGATGATGCTGCAGACCTGAACATGAGGAAATTTTCTCTAACATGGACCTCCTGAAATCATAATTGACTACCCCTGTAGTGCCTTAAGTATCATTAGGTTTGACTTCACTTCACTGCATAACTCTCAAACGTCTTATTGTTTGCACATTTTCCAGAGTGGATATTTTTTTTTTCTTTTCAGCACATAACTCAAGACATACATGACACACACACACACTTGCTACTACACTAGACATTCTGGTTGGATTTTACCAGAGCAGAATGTGTCACTGTCTCTCCTCCATTTCCTCTTGTATTATAATGAACATGCTGACAGTCGAATTAGCATGGTGTCACTGTGGTAGTATGCTTCAGCGACATGCTGCACAGCTGTCCCACTGTGATAGCACGCCACACTTTGTTAAAGGATCATAGTACAGCCAGTGAAACATGTAGGATGGTATGTATATAAAAAGGCTGAATGTACCTCCATTTGGATTCCACCGTTGCTCCTTTTTAGTCATTTCATTCAATATTTGGGCTTTTTTGAGCGGCTCGTTTTTTAAAATAAGAGTGTGACATTACCTAATTTCAGCCAATTTCTTTACAGGATTAGGAACACTTAATTTGGCTTTTACAGAAAATGTACAGGAATATCTACAGTGGTGACAACTGCACTTAAATTCATCGTTGATGGTTTTCTTCAAATTAATAACGCATTTTATATTCAGGAATGTAAGCTGGTTGCACTGAGAGAACCATGTTCAGTCCTTTCCTGGATATTTCACACACACACACACACACACACACACACCTATACGGGTCTATGTGGTTTATGAGGACACTTTGCCCCAAACACGTCTGGTGGTGGTTTAGAGGGACACCCCTTTCCGCTTGCTCTACAGAGGTGTGGAGGACATCAAAAAATCCAGTTTGAGCCCCACAACACAGATCTCACTTCAGAGTTTGAATACACACAACAGAACTCCCAATATAACAACCTGACAAAATCCATCATAACGAGGACAAAAGTTAATGAGCTGCTTAAGCCACGCCCATGACACAAAACATTATTATGAGGTCTAAGGTGATTTTTGAGGACATACATTATATTATATATATTATTATATACTATACACACACACAAAATTGTCACCAACGTGTATTAAGGGGTCAAACATGAATAAACGGAACAAAACTATACACAAACACTGAAGTGAAGGCACTGTGCATTGTAAGGACGTTACTGACAGTGTTGGGAGTGACACGTTACAAAAGTAACGCAATTACAGTAATGTATTACTATTTGCTGTAACGCAGTAATATAACGCATTACAAATAAAATTTTGGTAATATTTTACCCGTTACAATCTATGTAACGCGCGTTACAACGCATTTTCATAAAAACGTGTGAAAGTCGCGGCCACGGGGACTGTGTCCGCGTCTGATTTGCTCCTTTGTATCAATTCATTGGATGAAATTTCATTTTGTGTTTGCGGTCATGCAGCTCTCTGCTCTCCTTCTCTCTCTCCATGAAGGACATGATTACAATGCGTAAAACTGTCATTTCAATCCTGCGGTTTGCATGTGCTGTTATTTAGGCAGTTACTCTTAGTAGATTATCCGCAACACGTAGTTTTAGTAGCTGCAGAGGCCTACACATTATGCTACATCACCCTCCACTGAATGTATTATCAGCTGCAATGAACTAAACTTTACAGCAGTGTTTTTCAACCTTGGGGTCGGGACCCCATGTGGTGTCGCCTGGAATTCAAATGGGGTCGCCTGAAATGTCCAGTAATTGATAAAAATATTTTTTTAACTAATTATTATTCTTTTTAAAATTATGATTAAAACACCACACGCAATCCTAAACAACTGTATTCTATACTTTCACTTTCTCAAATTTAAATCGAGTTGCAGCATATAGAAATATCTGAGCTGGTGCATCTTTGACGGGGTCGCCAGAAATTTATGATGTCAAAAAAGGGTCACGAGCCAGAAAAGGTTGGGAACCACTGCTTTACAGTGATATTTCTGCTGTTATTTTGGCGAAAGTAACTCAAAAGTAATACAAAAGTAGTGTAACGCATTACAATTCTGAGACAGTAATACTGTAATGTAACTAATAACTTTCAAATGACAGTAACTAATAATATGTAATGTATTATATTTTGGATGTAACTTGCCCAACACTGGTTACTGATTGTATGAGGACAAAGTTATACACAAACACTGAAGTGACGGCACTGGGCATTGTAAGGACGTTACTGATATATGAGGACAAAGTTATACACAAACACTGAAGTGACGGCACTGTGCATTGTAAGGACGTTACTGATATATGAGGACAAAGTTATACACAAACACTGAAGTGACGGCACTGTCCTCATATATCAGTAACGTCCTTACAATGCACAAAGTTATACACAAACACTGAAGTGACGGCACTGTGCATTGTAAGGACGTTACTGATATATGAGGACAAAGTTATACACAAACACTGAAGTGACGGCACTGTGCATTGTAAAGACGTTACTGATATATGAGGACAAAGTTATACACAAACACTGAAGTGACGGCACTGTCCTCATATATCAGTAACGTCCTTACAATGCACAAAGTTATACACAAACACTGAAGTGACGGCACTGTGCATTGTAAGGACGTTACTGATATATGAGGACAAAGTTATATACAATACACAGCACACCAGCACTGTGCATTTCAAATACTTTTATCAACTGTGGGAACAATAAAAAAACAAGAATTTAAAAGACACTGAATGTATAGTACTTTGTATTATGATGCAAGTGTCCAACAACACCTTTACCCATACATTCAAGGACCTGCCATTTTGTTCTGTGATTATGTGATTAATTATGATCTTTTCATAGACACAAGGACATATCACAGTATGCAGTTAGTGAACAAGGGACCGTTTAATTAGTTGGTTTTTGATAACATAACAAGTTAGTTCCCCTCTTTATACAAAATAATAAAATATAATGTAAAATATATATTTCTTTGCTGTCTAAAGTAAAAGTGAGTGGGACAACTTACCAGTTGTTTTAAACATTTAACTTTTTGAACATTGACAACAAGTACAAACACAGTCAAACATTTAGTGACTGTTCTGTTTTCTCTTGAGCATTACGCCCCGATTCCTGACAAAGTCTCTTAAGTTCTGAACAGAACGATCAGCCAGAGCAGGATGCTCAGCGGTCTTGCACTGCTGGCATTGAATCATAGTGGCTAGTTTACCTTTGGCGATGTGCTCCCTGAAATGCCTCATTATTGCTGCTACCTCTGTTGAAGACCACGGCCTTTTTTGTTTCCTCCGAGGATTGTCCTCTTTAGCAAGATTTTCAAGAGACACTATGAAAGAGAAAAACAAAACACTGGGGTTAACGCTCAGGTGTCTTTACATTTGTCCTGTTATTAACTAAATTTACGATTTCAAAGAAATGTAAATGGATGTACAAATCAGACTTTTTGTATACTGATAATGATATCCTGAATCTTGACACTAAACTTAACATAAAGATGAGATGCCAAAGCTCTCACTTCATCAAATTTAAAATGTAGTAAACTAACTGCAAAGAGTGTGCTCTTGTATTTGTAAGGTAACATGAAATAAGCCTGTGCATATTCTCATTCATCCAGGACATAGTTATGTCAAGGAAATCCAATCAAACACTTGTCTGACTAGTCGAGCCTTGTCAGATGAGCGTGAACTGGTGAAGCCTCTTGGATGAGAGGTGAAACATCTTCAAAGGCATATAACCAAGTCCACTTGCGTTAAATTCAATTTCCTTGAGGTAACATGAAATGTTTGTTACTTTAAAAAAGTTAACACTATAAGAAGAAGAACTGACAGTCAAACATTAAAGTGCCACATTTGATATGTATGTAAATCTGTATTGATGTAGTTGGCCTGAATCTCTCCAATTACGGTTTCACGATTGTTTTTAAAATCACAATCTTGATTCATACATACCATCTCATTCTCACATTATGATGACTCTGTCATGTTTGCATTAACAGAAAGATCCACTGCCTAAAACCAAATCCTCCTATTATCTTTAACCTGAATCAACAACCAGGGCAGGACTGTGTTACACAACATGACAAAATGTACACAGATAAAAAATTAATTAACATGTGCAAATTGGTGAAAGAAAAAGCTTTAAAAATAGGACCTGAACTGTCAGACCTAGATGGGCAGGGCTGGACTGGCCATCTGGCAGACCTGTAATTTTTAGACTTTTTTTTCCCAATTCTCTATGGCTCCATAATGACTGAGTCACCTTTTAATACAAAGAGTTCCAGCTCTAATGCGGCTACTGTCTGTAATATGTTTCTATTTAGATTATTTGTCAGGATATTTTGTATTGTCCCTGTTTGTCCTTATCTCCCTGTCTCTCTCTCTCGCTCTCTCCCCCCCCCCTCCACCCAATTGGTAGAGGTAGCGCCCACCTCTAGTCATGACATAATTTCTGTTGTGATTTGACACTATAATGAATAAAGATTTATTGATTGATCAATTTTAGTCCTAGAGTTCATAGCTACACGCTTTATTTGTTAACTGCTATCAAGGAATATGACTCTCCTTTGTAGTATGCGTTAGAGAAAACGCCGCAAGAATTGTGGACTTCTACGCTGTGTCCGCTGATAATGTAGTGGGCTTGGTCTGGACAGAAAATGCCCGGGCTGAATTTTTGTCCCAGTCCAGCCCTGTAGATGGGACTGCAAAAAACCCTTCAGTGAGAGCAAAGAGGAGGGAAAAAATTTCAACCACAGTTTAAACAACAACTTTGTACTTGTACAAACAGAATGGTCATTCGTCTGTATGGACCTTTTTTAGGAAACAAGGAGATGTGAAGGGAATCGCGTGCACACAGTGTTTTGCAAGAGCTGCAGCTCAACAGGAAAGAATAACAAATTTGTCTGTGCTGGCCAGGTAATACTTGTGTTTTCTTGCTCCAAGTTCTTGTTCAGAAAGTATGTTCATACTGAGGGTACTGAGGGCATTTCATTAACCTGCCTCACGCAAGATGAAATGATTCAGTGGTAGAATCTTATATATTTTTCTGTGCTTTTACCAGATTGTTTATGAGCTTTCCTTCTGCGGGGCACTTTGTCCTTCCCACCAGTGGTTTTTTTAACTGCTGAAACAAAATTTAAAAAACGTCCATGTCAATCCTAACAATAAGGTTAATGTTTAATCTTCATTTTAACTGTCAAATAATTTACGAGATATAAATTCAAATCTCCAAAGCAATATCATCTGTATTTCTAAAAGCTTCAGAGCATGTTACAATTGCTGATGACATATCAAATCATCTAGAAACAGTGTTCATAAAACTTGACAGACCATGAAATATTCTTGTCACAATGATTATTAGTAGTATTCATTGTAGTTTCAAAATCAGTTGCTGTGTTGATTAACATTAATCTCTCTTTAAAAACAGCCTTATGGTAAAAAATAAAAATAAAAAAACGTATTCTTGTCCTACCTTGAGATGTGCCTTCTAGGGCAGAATCAGCATCTGTGAATGAAACATTACAGAACAAATACACCATATCAGTATCAGTGCTTTGTCTACATGTAATAAATCACACATGAATGGTCATGTTAGTATACTGATGTAGATGGTCATACCATCTGAGGTGCCTGGAGGTTCCTCAACAGGTCGCCTAGCTCTCTTCATCCCTGTGGTATGAAAAGTAAAGCTCAATATATGGTCCTCTGATCATTTCACCACAGTCTTTATCAAAACAATCATTTTTCCATGTGTCACACACAGTGCATAGGCCACATATTTCTGTCCAAAACCAACCCCAGTCTGAAAAGGTAACCGAGTTCAACCTCCACCAGAGAGGTTGATTTGACCTGTGTCTGTCTGTTCATTAGTCAGCAAGAGTACGCAAAATGAATGGATGGTTTTGGTGGAGGTATGTGTTCTACTGAGTGCCCTTATACTTAAGCTTTATCACGCTGATTAACCCAGTAGTCTCATACCAGTCCAAGTCATAGAAGTGGTCAGTGACTAACACCGTCTATGGGAAAAATTAATAGGGAATTTTGTTGTAGAGAACAGCGTTGCCTGAAGTAGCTCCTTCCCCTTCACAACTACATCATAGAGACATTTCAGTGGTGTGCTTCATGCAAGGACAAAACTTTGTGACACAGTTCCTATCAAGTCTACAAGAAGTTATGTCTCCACCTTTGAAAACATGTTTCAGTAATAGTTGTCTTTGTGTATGTTTTTGGGCCTTTACCAGGTTGTTCACACGCCTCTGTTCTGCAGGCTGCTTTGTCCGTTTCAGTGTTTTTGGTCGGTGCTGACAAGAGAAAAAAAGATGTCCATGTCAACCCTAACAATAAGGTTAATATCTAATCCACATTTCAAATGCCAAGTCATTTACAAGTGCTTTGTCTACATGTAATAAATCACACATGAATGGTCATGTTAGTATACTGATGTAGATGGTCATACCATCTGAGGTGCCTGGAGGTTCCTCAACAGGTCGCCTAGCTCTCTTCATCCCTGTGGTATGAAAAGTAAAGATCAATATATGGTCCTCTGATCATTTCACCACAGTCTTTATCAAAACAATCATTTTTCCATGTGTCACACACAGTGCATAGGCCACATATTTCTGTCCAAAACCAACCCCAGTCTGAGAAAGTACTAACTGAGCTTGGGTTCAGTTACTACTTTCTCAGACTGGGTTGGGTTTGGATCAAAGAAGTTGTTTTTACTGTCTGTTCAGTTCATTTGTCAGTAGGATTACACAAAAAGTACAGAACTAATTAGCAAAAAACTTGGTGGAGGGGTGGAGAATGGACATTGCTAGGACCCATTAAATTTTGCTGTTCATCCCCTTGAATAATGTATGGATGGCCTTGGTGGAGCTATGTGTTCTGAGGTACGTGTATGTGTATTGTTGTCATACCTTGAGGTGTGCCTTCTAGGGGACAGTCAACATCTGTGGATGAAAGGTTGCAAAACAAATACACCATATCAGTATCAGTGCTTTGTCCACATGTAAGCTTACTAATAAATGGAGAAATCCGTCTGACCCAAGGAAGCGCAGTGTAAATGGAGTTCTTTTCTTGAGTAGTTCTCAAGAAACATAAAAGAAACCAAAAGCTTGCTAGTAGACTGACACAAAATCAATGAATCTGAGTCTGAAAAATGCAGCAGAGATAGAATATTCCTTACAGTGAAAATATTGTAACAGACTGTTTATTTTGGCATTGACTACAGCCAACAGTAGCCTGCATTATCGTGTCACAACTAACTAAATTCATGAAGCCCTGATTTCAGTGTTTAATTCATTAACATTATGTAGTCACCTGCAGCATGTTGTCATTCAGTCTCAGCTGAGGGTCAGTCCCAGTTGAAATCTTGTGGAGAAAAGAAAGAAAGAGTTTGGTTACTGAATATTATTTTACACACCAACGATGGAAATGCTGATACTTTGAAACCAGCAGTAATTATGAGGACGTACAACACACAAACCATGGTCCAACCTGAACTTGTCGAGAGAAACACTGAACCTCTGCCCATCCCCCACAATACACAACATGACACCAACAGTTAGTATGGGGACATGGAATGTCAGTATCTTTGCAAGTTAGAAACACGCACTCCACCGTACACTTACCGTCTCTGTTGCATCCTCTGGTGCACAGCTGACCAACCATGTTGACTCTTGTACATTATTCGGACCCCCCTGTGAAATATATAGAAACTTATCACGTAATTTAATGTTAATTCTGGGTTTAATTTAACTGAAACAGCATTTTGTCATATTCATTAAAGTAAGAATATTCAACATTTGTGAACATAACATGGTAGGAACTCTTGTCTGTCACAGTGTAAAAAACATGTCAGCAAAGATGAATAAAATGGTTCTTATTTCCAGGATCTATTCATCCTAAAACTTTGATTAGACCTCAGAAATTAAAGCATATTGTGCCACTGAAAAAACCAGAGAAGAATAAAATAGCATGTCAATTAAGGCTGCAAAAACAAATTGATTCAGACAATTAAAATAGATTATTAAAGGTGTTTTCAACTCATTCAATAACCAATTATTGAATGAGTTGCCGACACCTTTAATAATCAGTTTTAATAGTTCAATTGATTAGTTGTTGCTGCCCTAGCGTCAGTGTACAATTCATAAACATTATGTAGTCACCTGCAGCATGTTGTCATTCAGTCTCAGCTGAGGGTCAGTCCCAGTTGAAATCTTGTGGAGAAAAGAAAGAAAGAGTTTGGTTACTGAATATTATTTTACACACCAACGATGGAAATGCTGATACTTTGAAACCAGCAGTAATTATGAGGACGTACAACACACAAACCATGGTCCAACCTGAACTTGTCGAGAGAAACACTGAACCTCTGCCCATCCCCCACAATACACAACATGACACCAACAGTTAGTATGGGGACATGGAATGTCAGTATCTTTGCAAGTTAGAAACACGCACTCCACCGTACACTTACCGTCTCTGTTGCATCCTCTGGTGCACAGCTGACCAACCATGTTGACTCTTGTACATTATTCGGACTCCCCTGTGAAATATATAGAAACTTATCACGTAATTTAATGTTAATTCTGGGTTTAATTTAACTGAAACAGCATTTTGTCATATTCATTAAAGTAAGAATATTCAACATTTGTGAACATAACATGGTAGGAACTCTTGTCTGTCACAGTGTAAAAAACATGTCAGCAAAGATGAATAAAATGGTTCTTATTTCCAGGATCTATTCATCCTAAAACTTTGATTAGACCTCAGAAATTAAAGCATATTGTGCCACTGAAAAAACCAGAGAAGAATAAAATAGCATGTCAATTAAAGCAATTCTTACCGATGTGGCATTTCACACAGCACAGCACAAACATTTGAAAATCAACAGCTCCACCTCCCTCACCTCTCCCTCCTGCCGCACCTCCACGAGCCCCCCTCCCTCCCCGCTGCATGCGTTGGCATGGCAACGGTAAACAGAACATGAACGCGAGTGAAATGGGAACAACACAAACAAACTCAGTGATGATGACTGATGAGTTTTATAACAAACTGTTGTTAGCCTACTGCTACTGGAGACGCAGGGGAAGTGATTGTTACAGATTACAGTTCTCAACGAGCCGGGCTGGGGCCGGACCAGCGCCACCTGATGCGCTGTCCGAGTCGAGCCGCGCCGGTCCGGAGTTCAACCGGGTCCGGACCGTTGAGAACTCACAGAGCTAACAGTAGCCTAGCCGTTAGCACTGGATGCTTTATAGACACATGTGACTTCCTGTGTTTACGTATCACTCGGGACTGCTCAACGTTACAATATCAGACATGAAACTCCGCGACCAGCCGCGGCTGCAGTTATTGGTCTTTTAAAAAACTATTTATTTCCAAAAACCTTCTTTCTAGTGTGTGTTGTGACTCTAGTCTCCTCTGCTCTGTGTCCTGCTAATGCTCTGGTGTCAATAAAGTTAGTTTTATTTAAGCGTTCTTCCTGGTTGGGGGGAGGGGAGGAGAGGGGTGCACAAAGTGATTACATATTAAGTAGGTTCGGTCGCTCGTCAAATCTTATTAATCGGACCGAATAATATTATTGGTCAGACTTTTCTCAGAATTATATGAGAATGAAAAAATGATGAGTTTTTAACCCTGTTGGGTTTCTCTTACATTTTAATGTATCATCAGATTATTAATAGCATTTTAACTTAGACAAAGAAATGTGCAAAAGTTCCAGAAAGGTAAGAATAGCTTTAAGGCTGCAAAAACAAATTGATTCAGACAATTAAAATAGATTATTAAAGGTGTTTTCAACTCATTCAATAACCAATTATTGAATGAGTTGCCGACACCTTTAATAATCAGTTTTAATAGTTCAATTGATTAGTTGTTGCTGCCCTAGCGTCAGTGTACAATTCATTAACATTATGTAGTCACCTGCAGCATGTTGTCATTCAGTCTCAGCTGAGGGTCAGTCCCAGTTGAAATCTTGTGGAGAAAAGAAAGAAAGAGTTTGGTTACTGAATATTATTTTACACACCAACGATGGAAATGCTGATACTTTGAAACCAGCAGTAATTATGAGGACGTACAACACACAAACCATGGTCCAACCTGAACTTGTCGAGAGAAACACTGAACCTCTGCCCATCCCCCACAATACACAACATGACACCAACAGTTAGTATGGGGACATGGAATGTCAGTATCTTTGCAAGTTAGAAACACGCACTCCACCGTACACTTACCGTCTCTGTTGCATCCTCTGGTGCACAGCTGACCAAACCCATTGACTCTTGTACATTATTCGGACTCCCCTGTGAAATATATAGAAACTTATCACGTAATTTAATGTTAATTCTGGGTTTAATTTAACTGAAACAGCATTTTGTCATATTCATTAAAGTAAGAATATTCAACATTTGTGAACATAACATGGTAGGAACTCTTGTCTGTCACAGTGTAAAAAACATGTCAGCAAAGATGAATAAAATGGTTCTTATTTCCAGGATCTATTCATCCTAAAACTTTGATTAGACCTCAGAAATTAAAGCATATTGTGCCACTGAAAAAACCAGAGAAGAATAAAATAGCATGTCAATTAAAGCAATTCTTACCGATGTGGCATTTCACACAGCACAGCACAAACATTTGAAAATCAACAGCTCCACCTCCCTCACCTCTCCCTCCTGCCGCACCTCCACGAGCCCCCTCCCTCCCCGCTGCATGCGTTGGCATGGCAACGGTAAACAGAACATGAACGCGAGTGAAATGGGAACAACACAAACAAACTCAGTGATGATGACTGATGAGTTTTATAACAAACTGTTGTTAGCCTACTGCTACTGGAGACGCAGGGGAAGTGATTGTTACAGATTACAGTTCTCAACGAGCCGGGCTGGGGCCGGACCAGCGCCACCTGATGCGCTGTCCGAGTCGAGCCGCGCCGGTCCGGAGTTCAACCGGGTCCGGACCGTTGAGAACTCACAGAGCTAACAGTAGCCTAGCCGTTAGCACTGGATGCTTTATAGACACATGTGACTTCCTGTGTTTACGTATCACTCGGGACTGCTCAACGTTACAATATCAGACATGAAACTCCGCGACCAGCCGCGGCTGCAGTTATTGGTCTTTTAAAAAACTATTTATTTCCAAAAACCTTCTTTCTAGTGTGTGTTGTGACTCTAGTCTCCTCTGCTCTGTGTCCTGCTAATGCTCTGGTGTCAATAAAGTTAGTTTTATTTAAGCGTTCTTCCTGGTCGGGGGGGAGGGGGAGGAGAGGGGTGCACAAAGTGATTACATATTAAGTAGGTTCGGTCGCTCGTCAAATCTTATTAATCGGACCGAATAATATTATTGGTCAGACTTTTCTCAGAATTATATGAGAATGAAAAAATGATGAGTTTTTAACCCTGTTGGGTTTCTCTTACATTTTAATGTATCATCAGATTATTAATAGCATTTTAACTTAGACAAAGAAATGTGCAAAAGTTCCAGAAAGGTAAGAATAGCTTTAAGGCTGCAAAAACAAATTGATTCAGACAATTAAAATAGATTATTAAAGGTGTTTTCAACTCATTCAATAACCAATTATTGAATGAGTTGCCGACACCTTTAATAATCAGTTTTAATAGTTCAATTGATTAGTTGTTGCTGCCCTAGCGTCAGTGTACAATTCATTAAACATTATGTAGTCACCTGCAGCATGTTGTCATTCAGTCTCAGCTGAGGGTCAGTCCCAGTTGAAATCTTGTGGAGAAAAGAAAGAAAGAGTTTGGTTACTGAATATTATTTTACACACCAACGATGGAAATGCTGATACTTTGAAACCAGCAGTAATTATGAGGACGTACAACACACAAACCATGGTCCAACCTGAACTTGTCGAGAGAAACACTGAACCTCTGCCCATCCCCCACAATACACAACATGACACCAACAGTTAGTATGGGGACATGGAATGTCAGTATCTTTGCAAGTTAGAAACACGCACTCCACCGTACACTTACCGTCTCTGTTGCATCCTCTGGTGCACAGCTGACCAAACCCATTGACTCTTGTACATTATTCGGACTCCCCTGTGAAATATATAGAAACTTATCACGTAATTTAATGTTAATTCTGGGTTTAATTTAACTGAAACAGCATTTTGTCATATTCATTAAAGTAAGAATATTCAACATTTGTGAACATAACATGGTAGGAACTCTTGTCTGTCACAGTGTAAAAAACATGTCAGCAAAGATGAATAAAATGGTTCTTATTTCCAGGATCTATTCATCCTAAAACTTTGATTAGACCTCAGAAATTAAAGCATATTGTGCCACTGAAAAAACCAGAGAAGAATAAAATAGCATGTCAATTAAGGCTGCAAAAACAAATTGATTCAGACAATTAAAATAGATTATTAAAGGTGTTTTCAACTCATTCAATAACCAATTATTGAATGAGTTGCCGACACCTTTAATAATCAGTTTTAATAGTTCAATTGATTAGTTGTTGCTGCCCTAGCGTCAGTGTACAATTCATAAACATTATGTAGTCACCTGCAGCATGTTGTCATTCAGTCTCAGCTGAGGGTCAGTCCCAGTTGAAATCTTGTGGAGAAAAGAAAGAAAGAGTTTGGTTACTGAATATTATTTTACACACCAACGATGGAAATGCTGATACTTTGAAACCAGCAGTAATTATGAGGACGTACAACACACAAACCATGGTCCAACCTGAACTTGTCGAGAGAAACACTGAACCTCTGCCCATCCCCCACAATACACAACATGACACCAACAGTTAGTATGGGGACATGGAATGTCAGTATCTTTGCAAGTTAGAAACACGCACTCCACCGTACACTTACCGTCTCTGTTGCATCCTCTGGTGCACAGCTGACCAACCATGTTGACTCTTGTACATTATTCGGACTCCCCTGTGAAATATATAGAAACTTATCACGTAATTTAATGTTAATTCTGGGTTTAATTTAACTGAAACAGCATTTTGTCATATTCATTAAAGTAAGAATATTCAACATTTGTGAACATAACATGGTAGGAACTCTTGTCTGTCACAGTGTAAAAAACATGTCAGCAAAGATGAATAAAATGGTTCTTATTTCCAGGATCTATTCATCCTAAAACTTTGATTAGACCTCAGAAATTAAAGCATATTGTGCCACTGAAAAAACCAGAGAAGAATAAAATAGCATGTCAATTAAAGCAATTCTTACCGATGTGGCATTTCACACAGCACAGCACAAACATTTGAAAATCAACAGCTCCACCTCCCTCACCTCTCCCTCCTGCCGCACCTCCACGAGCCCCCTCCCTCCCCGCTGCATGCGTTGGCATGGCAACGGTAAACAGAACATGAACGCGAGTGAAATGGGAACAACACAAACAAACTCAGTGATGATGACTGATGAGTTTTATAACAAACTGTTGTTAGCCTACTGCTACTGGAGACGCAGGGGAAGTGATTGTTACAGATTACAGTTCTCAACGAGCCGGGCTGGGGCCGGACCAGCGCCACCTGATGCGCTGTCCGAGTCGAGCCGCGCCGGTCCGGAGTTCAACCGGGTCCGGACCGTTGAGAACTCACAGAGCTAACAGTAGCCTAGCCGTTAGCACTGGATGCTTTATAGACACATGTGACTTCCTGTGTTTACGTATCACTCGGGACTGCTCAACGTTACAATATCAGACATGAAACTCCGCGACCAGCCGCGGCTGCAGTTATTGGTCTTTTAAAAAACTATTTATTTCCAAAAACCTTCTTTCTAGTGTGTGTTGTGACTCTAGTCTCCTCTGCTCTGTGTCCTGCTAATGCTCTGGTGTCAATAAAGTTAGTTTTATTTAAGCGTTCTTCCTGGTCGGGGGGAGGGGAGGAGAGGGGTGCACAAAGTGATTACATATTAAGTAGGTTCGGTCGCTCGTCAAATCTTATTAATCGGACCGAATAATATTATTGGTCAGACTTTTCTCAGAATTATATGAGAATGAAAAAAATGATGAGTTTTTAACCCTGTTGGGTTTCTCTTACATTTTAATGTATCATCAGATTATTAATAGCATTTTAACTTAGACAAAGAAATGTGCAAAAGTTCCAGAAAGGTAAGAATAGCTTTAAGGCTGCAAAAACAAATTGATTCAGACAATTAAAATAGATTATTAAAGGTGTTTTCAACTCATTCAATAACCAATTATTGAATGAGTTGCCGACACCTTTAATAATCAGTTTTAATAGTTCAATTGATTAGTTGTTGCTGCCCTAGCGTCAGTGTACAATTCATTAACATTATGTAGTCACCTGCAGCATGTTGTCATTCAGTCTCAGCTGAGGGTCAGTCCCAGTTGAAATCTTGTGGAGAAAAGAAAGAAAGAGTTTGGTTACTGAATATTATTTTACACACCAACGATGGAAATGCTGATACTTTGAAACCAGCAGTAATTATGAGGACGTACAACACACAAACCATGGTCCAACCTGAACTTGTCGAGAGAAACACTGAACCTCTGCCCATCCCCCACAATACACAACATGACACCAACAGTTAGTATGGGGACATGGAATGTCAGTATCTTTGCAAGTTAGAAACACGCACTCCACCGTACACTTACCGTCTCTGTTGCATCCTCTGGTGCACAGCTGACCAACCATGTTGACTCTTGCACATTATTCGGACTCCCCTGTGAAATATATAGAAACTTATCACGTAATTTAATGTTAATTCTGGGTTTAATTTAACTGAAACAGCATTTTCTTATATTCATTACAGTGAAAATATGCTAAGTTTGTGAACATAATTGGTAAGGGCTCCTCTGTACCACCATGAGCACATGTAAACAAAATGTTTCTCATTTCCAATGCCCATCCATTCTCTCATCCATTTACCTTCTCTGTTGCATCCTCTGGTGCACAGCTGACCAAACCCATTGACTCTTGTACCTTGTCTGGAGTTTCCTGTGGGAGGAATTCATAGGGATTCAGTTTGTAGCAAATCTCAAATTATGGAAACTCTAAACTAGGCAATCACTGGAGTAAAGAATGTAAAAAAAATGCAATATTTAGTTCACAACGCAGTCACAGATCATCACCTTTAGAACAGAGGGCATTTTTTTGTACTGATGCTAAATGAATTTCATTTAGCATCGTACATCAGTACAAAATTTCCATTTTCCACAAGTGAAAAAAAATGAATGATTACAAACATTTGACTGATGCTGAAACTACTCTACACAGTGAAACTTGAATTTGCTGTGTTGTGTTAAAATAGACTGTCAGAGCCACATCTTAGTTCTTTGTTAATATTAAAGTGTCATTTGTACCTTGCTTCTCCATGGCCAGTTAGAATCTCCATAGTTGTATGTAATTTCTTCCCCAGGACTGATGTCCTTCAGAGCAAATAAGCACAGATGAGGCTTTCCATCCACTGTGATTGTTTTCATTTTGCTGTTCGGGTTAATATGATCATCGTTGACCAGTCTCCCTAGAGAGCCATCTTCTCTGGCTGCATCAATCCTGAAACAGCAAGAACACAAATCTAATTACAAGGTGTAACAGCCTGAAACACACTAGCAGTGAATGGAGGTTTTACAAAGCAATTCAAGAATCACATTTTTGGCTGAATTACTCATCTGTTTAAAATAACTACTACTTTTAAAACTAAGAAAAAGCAGAATTTGCAACTCTAGGTGACCTACAACAGGCAAAACATTGTAAATTAAGTACAACAATATACATACCACAGCTGCTTTCCATTGAAACGAAATTCAAAAATAAAAACTTGAAGTGCATCATGGTACACTCTGTGCCTGCTTTCATATTCTTGTTTTGTCAAGACTTCTCCTCTATACTCGACAAGGAAATCTCCCTTTTGGAAGTGGCAGCAGCTGAACACTCCCCGTCCTAACAAAAAACAGATGATTCGTAAGTAAAAGTGACTAAAGTGATTAAAGTAATTCTTACACACAAGCCTGCGTCACTCACCTTTGAATGAATTTATGTACTTTATATCAAAACCACCCTTGTCTTTGGACAGGGATGAAAAATAGACAGCCTCCTCCTTAGGTTTTATTTTTGATCTCCTGGGCCTTGTAAATGCCATTTCCTGCAAAGGCCCAGTGATAATGTTTTCAGTCACTTTACAATATAATTTATTTAGACATATTTACTGTCTTACAAGGAAGAGAAGAAAATGGGTTTAGTATCGCTGATCATGATACAACTTATTAATCAGATCAACTAAGAATTTACACTCTTATCTGTGTTAGGAAGTAAAACTGGTAGCTAGCTATGCTAACCGCTAACCGCTAACGTTAATTAGCTCGTGGGTGGTCTAATCAATTGTCAAATACTTCGACTTTCAACCTGCCACCAATATAAAAACAAACGTGGTTAAAATATTCTCGACTGAAGTGTGTAGCTATGAATTTAGGTTTAATCGCTGGTCTTACCCGTGTAACATTACAGTCTACTGTCTTACCTCGGTGACTCCTCTCTCCGGGGATTTAATCCACAGGTGTCGCGTGCATACTGATCAGGAACATGTTGAGCCGGTGTCGTGCCAAGGTGCATATCCCCGATAGGAAGTGTTCCCCCCTGGCCGCGGGAGCGCGCATGCATCCAGCGGAGGTGAAACTAAGATACTGCGCTTGATTTCATCTAAATAAAAGGAAACTACGTACATTTGAGTTGTTGTATTAGTGTTCTAGTGTTATCAGCGAGGTTTTGCAAAGTGGCTCGTCTATCAAAATAAATGATTCAATCTATACGTGTTTTAACATTTTTCTTTGAGCAGGTTCTTTCTCATTTTATAATTATTATTATTTTTTATCTCATTTTATTTCATTTTATTTCTTTGATAATGACTGATTTCAGAATAGTATAGTAAAAAAAAAGAATAGTAAAGCTGAATACTTTTTTATGCCAGGCATGATTCATGCAAAGGACAGGTCTCTTTGAGTCAGACCTTTATTTTTTTCCTTTATCTTTCATTGTTTTAAAACGGGCCCAGTATGCTGATTCTGAGAAGAAGAAAAAAAATCAGAATACATATGAATTGTAGTGGATTATTAGTGATTTAAAATCATGCATCAAACACTTTTAGTTAAGAGATGTACTTTTTTGTTTTTTTACACAAGGTCAATGGATTTTGTACCTATAGAAAAAGAATAACAATGCAAAACAATATATATAGAAGAGAAAAAAGAAAGAGAAACAACTTTGTTGAATTATTTCACTATATCATGTCAAAAGACAGTCAACAACTTGTCCAGATAAAAACACTTCACTGGAGGCAGTTGATTTGGTAATGTGGCTGATCCATGGTCTCTGGTTAAACTGGAACAGCATCAGGAGAGCCAGGGAGGGATGACAGGGGAGGAGATGGGGCTTCCTGGCTCTTCTTTCAGCCATTTCCTAATAAGGCTATTGCACAAAACCCAGATAGTGGATTAAGCCATGGTTTTCCAGTTATTCTGGCTAAACTTGACCTTTATTGGGTTGCACAAAAGCAAGAATACATGAATACATTGGAGATGTATCTTGTGCAGCCAGCAAGGCCTGATTAATCCTGCTGCCTTATCTGAGCAGTCTGCTGTCACTGTGAGCAGAAATGTTTTACTGTTCTTCAACAGTCCTCTGTAGTTTTGTAAAGATTGTATCTGTATTGATTGCTGTGTATTTGGTGACTCATCACCTTCCCTGGCCACAGAAGAATTTGACACATAAAAAGGGAATCCTCAATTCAGGTCATTTTCTTGGATGTCAATGCCTCCCTGTGTATCACACAGTGAGTCAACTCAGCATCAGGATTTTTCTTGTTAATGTGCGCTATGAGTCCTCTCACACTGCCCGTCATTGATGCTGCTGCGTCCGTGCAGATGCTGCTGCAGGATTTCTAGCTGAGGCTGTTTTCACAGAAGGTGTTTACAACATTGAAAATATCCTCTCCTGTTGTTTTTGCCTCAGAGTTTAGCAAAATAGTATGTGTTAATAAATAGAGGAGAAGAGAGGAGCTCATTTGATTGGTGAAGATGTGACTCGGCTGTGTTAAAGCCGCTCCACGCCTTCTCTCCTCCTTCCTTCCCACTTGCGCCAGTGGGTGGGTAAAGGGGCAGGCTGCGCCGGGGTATGCCGAGGTGCGCTCCTCAGGATACTACCGAAGTGCGCCTGGACACCCCGCTGGCGTGGCGAAGCTGCCCTGCGCCTAGACTGCGCCTGCCGTACCAATCTAGAGCGCAGTCTTTAATTTCTCTGCTGCGTTTTTGTCCAGCATGGTCTCAGCCAGCACAACAGCAGCTGGAAGGTGCTTTCTTGGCTTTAGCTATGAGCAAAGACACCGCATATGAGGCCTCCAGGGCTTTGGCTGATTTCATGGAGGCTTTCCACATTGTGTCTTGAGATAATTTGAATTCTGAAAGTTTCCTTTTGAGAACTCAAGTGGCTTACCAACATGACATAGATGTTTTGTCCTGAGATGGAGATGTGCTGGCTTCATGGCACTGTTATCCAACTTATCCCAACGGAAAAAACATAATGCTTTGGGTGGACTGGAGCTTGTTTGTCACTTGCCCCTCTGTGTTCTCAGCAGTACTGCTGCTATGCTTTATCCACGACATGAGTTGTCATGGCAGCAGGTGATGTGGCACATGCCAGGTTGAGTCAAACCATCCTGGTATAGAAGAGACCCTGATTTATTTTTTTAGGATTATGAACTTATATAATACTTATATTTTATTGAAATATTTATTAAATGATAGCTATCATGGAATTTTGAATTGATGCTATTTTTAAATATTTATATTTTTTAAATAAGTACCCCTTGGAGTGCCGTCAAGTACCCAAAGGGGTACCTGTACCCCCATTTGAGAACCACTGTTCTAGTTAACAAACTGTGAACGTGCACCTCTCAGAATTACTCAACCTGGTTTGACAGTCGCTCCTTCTCATCCTGGATTGGCAACATGCAACGGATTATGCCATGGTGCAGTTATTAGAGTCTTGCTTTTTCATTTATCCTGGATATCTAATTATGCAGTGCCCAGGAGTAAGCCTCATTAGCCTCTAGCCTGGATGGGGTCACCAAAAAGCAAAATAGTAAACTTACTCCCATTTGGACTACTGTAACAGTGTCCTGTTCGGGGTTCCCAAAAAAACCCTAGACAGGCTCCAGTATATCCAGAACTCAGCTGCCAGGGTTCTCACTCGTACCAGGCCCTGGCAGAACCTCACCACCACCCTCATTCACCTCCACTGGCTCCTGGTCAAGTACCGCATCAAATATAAAATCCTTCTCCTCACATACAAGTCCCTCCACGGCCTTGTCCCCCAGTACCTGTCTGACCTCCTCCATCTCCACACCACATCCCGGACCCTGCGCTCCACTGACTCCGGCCTGCTCTCCATCCCACACTCCAGACTTCACACCTTTGGGGATCGGGCTTTCAGTGTTGCTGCACCCGCCCATTGGAACTCAAACATTAACAGTATTCCTTTTTCACCCTGTCTTTCACACTACTTAAGTTTCCTTGTGTTCTGTCTGTTTGTCTTTGGTCAGTGACAGCGTTTCTCTGTGTATGTTTTCTTTTCTTTTTTGTAAAGCGACCTTGGGTCCTTTGAAAAGCGTATGTAGTGCGTGTGAGGGGTCTTGTAGGATCCTGTGAGCGATGCGGATTGTTTGCTGGTCTCAAAAAGCAAATAGCTTTGTGCTTCAAACAGCCTCCAACAGCACACGACAAACTCTGCACAGTCACTTTCAACATGCGCAAGTTGTCCAAGATAGAAGGGACAGGATGCCATTGACAGTACGCCTAAATATTCTCAAAAGCTACTCATTCTGCCACCGGTCACCACACGATCAGTAACCCGAAAGTTCGAGGGGAATACACTTAAATGTTAATAAGCAGCAGCCCGTGGCAGTTTACTGATATTGAATATATAGTGGCATCACAAGGGGGCAGGTAGTAGAGGGCTGCTACATCCCTGACAAAATGGCCGCCGCACACACTACACTTCCCAGAAGACCTCACTTCTCTGACAGGTGTAGGTGTTTAGGCCACCTGATTAAGGCAGAGGGGAGAAGAACAAAGGGAGACAGAGGACAGAGAGCGTGTGTGCTGGAGGTGGAAGGAACTGGAAGGCAACAGACGGAACAAAGACATCGACAAGGAAAGTGATTTAAGGGAAAAGGAAGAAAGACGGACACGTTTTGTTGAATATTTTGTTGGGGTATTGGAAGAGTAAAAGGACCCTCCTCCTCCTACGGGAGTGTTTTCAGTTGGACTTGTATGGGGCTTGGAGGTGGAAGAATAAACCGTCTGCATATGATTTTTCTGCTTCTGCTTGTTTTTTCAGTTTTTGCACTGCTCCAGCCTTGCCTGCCTGGGTTACCTCTCATGACCTCACAATATATATATATATATATATATATATATTGTGAGTGGGTCTGATCAAGTGGGTCTGATCAATGATGTTGAAATTTAGAAGTCCAAAGTGCCTCAGCAGCATTCAAAGTATTGTCTGTATCCACTTGACTCAATAAGCTGCAGTGCAGCCATAAAGTGCTGTTTTTGTGTGCTCAATTTGTAAACTCAAAGTCTTACATCATAGATGAGGCCAGTTTAGTAACTTAACTGAAGTAAAAATTGTGCTAAGGTTGTGTCAGCTAAGGTGTCCTGGGCTACTGAGGATTCTGTGTTAAAATCGCATTTACACAACGGATCTGACAAAGCCCTGAATTATGGGAACTTCCGGCGGTCAGCCAATCAAAAGCTGTAAAATATACACAAGTGTGAATTATTCAGTAGCAGGTGCAGTACCACGAACCAGCTACGAGGGGAGCTGTCTGAATACACAGATATACACAAAGTCTGGTAATTATGTACTATGAGGACATTTGCAGAAATTTTGGATTTGAGCTCTCTGGACCCATAGGAATGCTTCTACAGTGCGGGAATTATGAGGACACAAGAAGTGTCCTCATAATCCAAAATGTCCCGGTAGTGTGGTGTGTATTCTGACCAAATGTCCTCATAAACCACATTGGCGCACACACACACACACACACACACACACACACACACACACACACACACACACACACACACACACACACACACACACACACACACACACACACACACACACACCATGCTTGAGGCCTGCACCTGAGTCCTTGTTGTGCAGGTGAGGAAGTGGGGAAAAAAAAAAGCTCAATTTAATTGAGTCCCCTTGAGTAAGCTGGGGAGGTTCACCCATCACTCTAACACATGGCTCCTATTTTTAAACACCCCACACACACACACACACACACACACACACACTGGAGAGACCTATGCTTTAATAGGCTCCCCTGGGTTACATTGTTATTGTTGATATCCTTGCAAAAGACACAGAGACGTACATAATCAAATTCACATATATATATGCATGAATGCATGTGTGCAAACACACACACACACACACACAGTATGTAGACCTGCAACATCATTCTGTTATGAAATAATTTCTATAAACCTGAATATGAAGCACAGTCCGCGATAATGTGAAATTTATCGCACTAACTAAGAGGAAGGGATCATAGGAGGAGTATTTAAACAGTGACTGTATAAATCTTTACTCGTTGTTGAGTTAAATCAGTTAATAGAGTGCTTTAATGCAAACGGTCCCAAATGTTCTCCTTTTTAGGCACTTCATCTTGTCCAGTCAGCACGCGCTTAGTGAGGCAATAAAAAGCAAGTTTGTTGTCGGTGTCTCCTTCCTCGCCATCTGATTTATCATGAGAGATATTTTTATGCAAGAAAAGTGCATCTGTGTTGGTAAAAGTTAAATTAGGATACAAATACAGCATTTTTTTTTTTTTATGAGTGTGGGATGATATAATTTTATTGTTGATCACATACCGTACTTTTTATGGCACACGTTGCGCTGTATACAACAACACACGTTCTTTGTGTTTGCGATGTCCTTTTAGCCAAGTGCCACTGTGACCTTGCGCGTGATGTAATGTCACATCACATTAAGTCCTGAAGAATGACTGAGAGCGTTCCTGACAGGCTGCACTGCACATTGCCTACATATATAGTACATCACATTTAGCCAGGAAGATTGACTTGAACATTTGACACCAGGTCTGCTGCCAAACATATGAAAAACAGGTCAATAGATCATGAATGAATTAGAAATGTATGATTGTAACAGCTCCAGAATAAAAATAGTAGACATGAATCACACTGTACATTATATTCATAGATAATCCTGATGAGGATTAGTTACTGTCTTTGCCTAAACACACACACAATTATTCAAATGAGAAATATCGCAAAATATCTCAACATGCACGTTCACATACATCAGACCTTAAATCCTCTTCCACGACATCATCAAGACTGAAGCTAACAGTCCAGATTCAAGTTGGATCAACGCACACTTGAACTGGATCATGATGTCCATTCTGCTTTCGGACATTCCACTGATCAATAACGGGTTTATTACACAAAAGCAACACATTAAAAAAAGTGTATATTATGTCGCTGACGTTGTAAAAACAGAATAACTGAAGATACACAGACATGACAGACAGTGTTTGTTCCTCTTCACTTGTCTGTCTTCCTCAACTGTTGCAGTACTAAGATTGAGAGTCATAACGGGGAGGAATGGGGAACTGGTTTATTTTGATGAACCTTAGTTGGAGTTTCTATGTCTATGCTATTCTTTGAAGGTCACTTCAATCACTGATGGATTTTAAAGGTCAGTGCCCAGAAAGTAAATGTTGGCTAGTTAAGTTTGAATGCAAATTGATGTTACATTTGAGGCTGACTCTTAATATTGAGAACATAAATATATCAGTGCTCATATTTTGTGCTTAAGCAGAAACTTCACAGACTGTCTTTTATGTTTTTTTTTTTTTACAATCACAAATTGCTGTTTATTTTCAAATGTGTGCAACCATCATTAGTAAGGGTACCCATTTATATGCAGACCAATGACATTATTGGTGAAACATCATTTAGTGATCTAAGCTTTAGTCAGACAATTAGCTGTATGTGTTTTTATGGACGTGTCGAAGGCACAGTTTCCTTCACTTTATTATTGCACAATATTTTTGACCCCCCTTCCATGACCCTCTGTAATTTGCATGGCTCTAAGACAGATGTGGTAATCATTTTTCTCTTCAACTCCTTTTACAGGCATCAGGAGGGCTGTAAAACACATGTAAGACTTGCGTACAGTCTTGTTATTAGTATTCATCTAACTGAAAGATTGAAAGAAATTTGGGATGGACAATAAAATGTACCTTTCAGATGTTTCTGAGGTAGAGACTGCCCAGAGGCAAGGTGAAGTTCCAGACACACTGCAATGCGGTCTTGTTATTACCAGTGTCTCTTAATATCAAGATGACATTTGATTAAACCATACTGCTTTGTGTCACAAACAGGATCTTTGTCAGAGGTTTTTCCTTCAGGCAAATTCTGAATTGTTCACACATGTTTGAAGTGTTTCACTTGTTCTGCCGTCTGCCACTGCTCGAATCCAAATCTGCACTTAAATGTGAAGATGGTAGTCACTCCTTAAAAGAGGTTGTGGCTCAAATCTTTAGTATAGTTCAGATTAGGTTGTATACTGTGCTCTATGGTAATAATATGTATAAATATATATGTTTAATATATGTTTATTATGTAAAAGTAAACCAAAGGGTGCAACTCCTAAAATGATTTATGTAACATGAGGTTGTGTGTGTATGTATGAATGTGTGGAGGTAAGTTTGATCTCTACTTAATGTCGACATGGCTGCCGACTTATTTCATGGGAATTGTGAGATTTATCAGAAAAACTTCAAACTGTGTTTACAACACAAATGAAGATTAATTTGCATGATCAAATATAACGTGATGATGCTAATCCCCAAAACTGACAGGATGAAAGAAGCCAATGTGTTGTTTGGGTAATTACTAGATCGCACAGAAAATCAAGCCCAGTTTGATACATTTTACCCATTTGTTGATACATTGCCAGCTTTCCCAGAGAACATGCTAATGTAACCATATGGCAGTTCAAAACTTATGCATCACATTCACACAGTAAAACAAGCTCAAGTTGTAGAGAAGAGAGAACATGTTGCAGGTCTTTGCACTGTATTTGGTGCTTTCTTATATGCAGTTTTGTATGTAACCCTTGCTTTCTTGAACTGAAATGTGTCTGATGTTTTGCCCTTGTGGTCTCTATTGATTTTAAGTAGTCGTTGATTTGCATTTAGCTTTAGATCTGGTTGTTTTGACACATTCAATTTTGGTACCTCCCCTGCAGGGTGCATAATTATGTGTATTGATGTGAGGATTACATGGAAATCATGAGCCTGGTTCTTTGACATCCCTTTTGCACTTTTGAACTTGAAGTGGAAACCTTGATTTCAGTGTCATTGCAGCTGCTGTAAATATATCTCATTGTACTTCCCCTCATGTTCCCTTGGTATGGACATGAAAGTCTAATTTATTAACATTAATTATTTTTACAATAGTCTACGTAAGCAAGTCAGAGCAAAGCTGACCATAAGCACATACTGTATGCAACGCACACACACACACACACATGCACACGCACAGACAAAGGTGCAATAGCACACTGAAACACACACACACACTTTCACTTTGGCAGCTGATCTAAACTGGGCCAGGCAGGGCCTTGGAGGGAGAACGAAGCAGGACAGAAAGTACAGCAGCCAAATGGAGAGGTGGGGGGGCCAGAGGGCTGGTGTGACTGGGGAAAAGAGAAGAAATAGGAAAAAGGCAAGAGTTATGGGAAAGAGAGACGTGAGAGAGGAGAAAAAGAGGTTTATGTAGCCCCTTTAGCTTAAAAACACATCAACTTTAAATGTTTCTTTCTCATCACACTCTTTTCAAATGAATGCATCTACTGCATTATTCTGTGAAATGGCTCAACACACTATGACATTGTCAGTGGCAATTCACATTCAAAGTTAAAGTCCCCATGAAGTCAAAATTGACATTTACAGTAAGTGTTTTTTTTTTTTTATCCCCTCTCTCACGTATACTCCAGAATCTGATCCAACAATCAGAAAAAGTAATGTTTTCAGTATTTTCAGGTGTTACTCATGGTATTTTAGAGTTTTAATATTTTTTTGATGACTCATCCTGTACTCAGAGATGTGTACTAATTTTACATCCAATGAAATTCTCTGTTGGAGCTGAGTCTTTGAGTGATTCTGCTGGGCCTCACTGATTACTGTACAAAAGCACAACTTTCTAACTTTTAATATTACTTTAATATTTTTATACAGAATATATTTGCTGGTTTTCACTCTGATGTCCCCTGACTGCTCAGCTTCAGTGCAAAGCTTCTCTGTGATTTACAGAGTTTCCTGATGGACTGATAGCTTCAGCCTAACTGCTGCTAGCTGACCGTTACCGTTAGTTGGCAACAGAACCAGGTCCAGCAGCCGGACCGGGTTCAAACAAACCGGGTTCAGCTTGTTGGGGACTTTTGAAAGACTGCTAAGTACCCAACTGCTAACTGTTGATAGCACGGTCAGCTGTGCAGCTAACCAAACTGACTGAGCCCGGGATGCCAGGAGCCAAGCCCAGCAAGAAAACCACCTCAGTAGGTTACTGGTTTCGGAGGTTGTGTTCTGGGTCTACTGGAAAGTAGACGCTGGCACAAGCTCATAGTGCTAGCTGCAATACATGGCAGTGGGGGGTGTTATGCACACTCATAATTGGCTATTGTAGACGCTAATCAATATCATTCCCTAGCTGACCATTTTTTTACAGGAAACATGTAAAAATGAGGAAGTAAACAGTAAACAACTCTGAAAAAAAACTGAGAAGCCGTCTGGATTATTGAGGTACCAAAATGTATTCTGAAAATTAAAGACAAGGTCGCATATTTAGACATTATGGTAAAACATATATGCTGTTCCCCTTTTTAAAGTCAATATTCCAAACATGTTTGCACCTCTGTGTCCCAACTATTCCCTTTCTTACCTCTAAATCTTACATCGCTTTGTCTCCTCACAGGACTTTGAGTTTTGAATTGCTAAATCGAAGACAGTCAGTAAAAGGGCACAAATGTCCTCACACCTTGTGATGCTGCAACATGTCTGCTCTCTTTCTGCGTTTGCAGTTTGGCTTCTAAACTAGAAGTGTATTACAGAAGTCAAACAAAAGGTGTTTGCTTATGGTCCGACGCCGCGTCCTTTTTGGCCCATCTTAATGACACATCTTCAATAAATATTTATAGGGGGCACTGGGGGATATTAAAAAACATGACATGCTAAGATGGCTTTATTCCCATGAAGATAGACATCAATGTAGAGTTAGGAAAGGAGGAGAGGTGAGAGAATGAAGGCAAGGCAGTCATTTGTTTGGTGATGGCAGGCCAACGGATGACTTTGGCAAGGACATGTTTGATAGACGTCTGTTACACAGCCTGTGTACACAATGAATGCGACAAAGTTAAGGACAGTACAAGGGCGATTCTTTATGGAAGAGCATTATTGTAGAAAATATTCAAGGGTGTTTACTTGTAATTTTTATGTATATGTATTCATATTATTCTGTTAGGCTGTGAAAATGCTGCTAAATGGGTGACTATAGGTTTAATAAGTGCTTTGTTGGTGACACTATTGGCGCTTTATTCAAAATTCAAAGCACATTCAACCTATAAAGACATATGTATATATATGCATACATATAGTGCAGGATATATGCAGGTATATGGAGTGTACCTACAGTATATGTTTTTCAGTCAGCATTGGGTGTACACACTTCTGAGTCCCCTCTGATGAAGGGTTGTTGTTGTTAAGATGGTGAAGGCATACTGTAGTTGTCCAGTTTTGATGGGTGGATGAACTAAAAATAAGGATACTTCACTCAAAATGCATAATTCTGTAGCTGTCTCACCCTGTAGTCTGTGGGCGATTATTTAGTGCAAAATCAATGATTTCAGAATGATCCTTTCTCCCTGAAGTCGAGCAGCAGAAGTAAAGTGACAATGTACAAATATTACTTATTATTATTACTAAATATGCAAGAGTAGTTTTATATATCACTGGGATGTTAGTTATGTAAGCACGAGGCTTTTGCATCCCACTGTCGCATGCCTTGTATATGGAATGAGTATACAGGTGTGGAGTAAGTTACAGTAGCAGTGAGGAGTTTATGGTATATGCAACAAACAAGAGACAATGCAAATATAGGAGGAGACAATTGAGTCAGTCACTGATTGCAAAGATTTGACCAAATATTAGATTTGAATACTCCATCTGCATGATTAATCTGATGTGGCTGGACACCCTCGAGTTAAACCATTGCTGCAAACTGACTCAAAGAATGAGTAATCAGTTCTCCAAAGAACCCTTAAAGGGGGGAAAAAAATATTAAACATGAAAAGGTTCTTTAAAGCACCAAAAGTGCTGCATTTGTGACTTAAAGAACTCATTTTTGCATTCAGTTCTTAAGGATAAACAGGTTCTCCAGAGCACTTATCAAGAACCAGATTTTCTTAGAGTGCACACTACTAGAATCTAGTTGAGTTTAGTTTAGTTTATTGCTTGACAGGGACAGTGTATAATAATAAAATCCATGAAAAGTTAGCCAGAAAAGCTCATTTTCATCTGTACTCCGCAGGCAGGCAACAGTTGAAAGCACATAATAAAAGAATAAACGCAGTGAAAATGCAATCAACAATAAAAGCAGTGAAAAATATGAAGATACAAACAGAGCCTGCAATGCATGGGCAGGCGGGCGGCATCTCTTCTGAAACACAGAATCAACAATATGATGACAGCGATCAACAAATCTACAAAAAGCATGACAACACAGTGAAGTGTGGATATTATGTACAGAGACGATGATAAGCAGGAGGAACTCCACTATTATAATGACAAATAAGACAACAAACAACATGAACACATCACATCACTGTTGAAGTGTTTGATTTCTAATGAAGCAGGCTCTTCATGTTGTGCAGAAGGAATTGGAGCTGGCACAGTTTTCTGTGTGTTGCGGTAAATTGTTCCAACCCTGGGAGGCTCTGATAGAAAACACAGACTGGCCAAAACTACTTTGTCTTTTGGGATTAAGACAATCCTCTCTAGTTGTTAGAGTTAGGAGAGAGAGTTAGGCATAGAGTTAGGCATACTAGTAATATTCCATGTACCATAAGTATGACAAGATGATTGATTAGTTCAGAGAATAATGAATGAAGACTTATTCATACATGAAAGAATTCACAGCTGAAGGAAAACGAGAGCCTGTTAATATGGTGAGCTTTAGGGGGCAGTCTGTCTCTACTGAATGCATCTCAACGGAATTGAAAAATTTTGAGCTGACAAAGAGAAAGCCAGCATCTGCATGCAGGGACGGAGGTTTGAGGAGGTCAATAACTATCCTAAATACATATAAGAAGAGCTCTTCTCTTTGGAAGTCCTGTACATACAGCTAGTGTAAGACGTAAGATCGATGGTTCCAGTTTTTAAATACAAAGTGAGAGTAAAAAAAAAAAAAAAAGGCAAATGAGATTTTTTGATGTATTTCAATAACCCAGACAGCAAAATCATATTGAAGCACCTGAAAATCAACATCACAGATTAAGTTTTATATTAAAAAGACATTGATTCTTGTCACACTGCACTTGTTCTTGTTATTCCCTCGTCTGATGCAAAACTGAAAAGTCACATTAAAAACAAATATCACCATACAAGAGACTACTTTGGATTTTATTTCAATTATATATGATTAAAAATAAAATCCAAAATAGTTGATATAATGTTACATCAGTATAACATCAATGATGCTTTAATTTCTATACAGTTTAAATGTTATAAGATCAGAACATGATACTATTTTTAAATATGAACATAGGAAGTCATTTTGAAAGATGTAGGCCAGTCACATACTTGTATATCAGGGTAAATTCATAAACATAAATAAACAAATTAATAAAATGGTAAATAATAATTATTATCTATTATAAACTATTCAGGTTGTAAGGGCCAAGGAACCTGTTATCATCACTAACATCTGTGTGTGTCTCCTTTCTTTTTTCCAAGTCTCCAGGAAATGAAAAACTGCTCAGTGTGTGTGTGTGTGTATGTGTGTGTGACTACTACTTGCAGAGAGAGGGAGAGGTGAGCTAAAGTATTTTACTCTTACAAAAACAGGGAACTGTACACTGCACAAACGTTCAGTTGTCAGGAAGAGTTTGGGATTTTAATTTGAAAGGAGCTGTGGGAGACAGTGTCTGCTGAGCTGACGGTGGTATGGACTTCAGTGTCTTCAGTGTCAGACTTCTACAAACAAACAAAATGTGTCGACGCAGCAGCTTTTTCCATATACAAGATCATAACTGCAGTAACACACCAAACCTGATGTCAAACCACACCTTTAATGAGACACTAAATGTGCAGAGCTGAGCAGAGTGTAACTTTAATGATGTGCATGATTCAGAGTTCTCCTTGTGTGTCTGCCTTCCATCAGCAGCCTTCACTCAGGACACTGTGCTCTTTCTAGGGGAAAATCATCCTCATACCATACTCTTTATTTTGTACTCTTTGCACAAGTGTTGTCTCTGCACTAGCTGGAAAAAAGACCTCCCACAATGTTCAAAAGAGGAAAATCTGACCCCTCACACAAAAAAATCATCAAAGTTTGTCTGTTTAATTGAACTAAATTGAGTGGAGGCAACATTCATTGTTCTAAAGGAAAGTGTCGTACCACAAAAGAAACAGAAGATGTGTGTCAGTAAAAAGCAGATGTACAAGAAGCAGACAGGAAGTGGACTGATGAAATGCAGGTTGGAGGTGACCACCAACACACTGTGTTACTCAAACAACTCCCACATGATATTGTTGGCAGCATGTTGCGTGTTGAAGTTCACTTCAGAGTTTGTTCGGGATGAGAAGAAAAATGTTGATATATTGGTGTCATGATGCTGTCTCTCTGCTCTAACAATGAGGTTTACATCTTATTACTGCTACAATCCAAGACATGATCAGAACCATGAAGGACCTATTGAGATGAGATCAAACACTCAGGTACCTGCAGGAGAAACTTTTCAGATGATGAACAAACTGTTCTGACAATGTGCTGCACATAAAAATCATATCAATATGTCTGTTGATCCTTATAGTCACATTATTAACAGGAGGACTTTTGTCAGGATCCTGTAGGACTGATGATTCATCATTTGATTGGTCCATAGTCAGGCTGTTGATATGTTTGACGTGTTTTGACCAATGACAGTATAAAGAATGGACAGTGCCTGAGTAACACCCACAGGTTTCCGAAGAACTGTTTTGAAACCTAAGATATGCGATGCTGGCCGCCACCATGTTGGATGTACTGCCTCTTCTGCCCCCTGGCTAATCTAATTACAGGTAAAGACGTGGATCATTGGTGGACCTGAGGTGGGCCGAATGATGCCTGAGTGCTCAAACAAGCCATCTGTAATGGCACTTACCTGTCAATGAAGTGGTCACGCTGTTAATTATGCGCAACTTTAAGCCTTAATATAATTGATATAACTGATCGGATGAGTTGGAAAAAAAATTCACCCCCCCTTGCAGTTGTCAAGAACGGGGAAATTAGCTATAGAGACCAAAACCATTGGCTGAACCAGGCTGTAAACATGTTTGTCCATGGGTGGGTGTGGGAGAGTATTCATTTGGTTCCAATCTGCAACTTCACTGCTTGGTGCCACTAAATCCTACACACTGGACCATTAATAGTTTTTTTTTAAATAACTGAAATTCACACATTGTAAACTTTAACATGTGTTGTACATTGTCAGAAGAAGTGTGAAGAGATTTCCATCATAAAAGCAGGTGGTGACTCGAGGCGCACAGCTTGTGTTGGAGGTATTCCAGCCTGTTTAATCCTCGACATATTAAAGGATGTGGACACGGACTGGCATAAACTCAGGACCTTTAAACAGGATGGATTACTGGACTGAATGGGGCCAGTAAAAGAGTGACTTTGTTCAGCTGATTTCTTGAAATAATGTCTCCTGTAGCAACACCCTGCTCGCCGTGCTCGTTTGTTTCATGCGCTCCATATTGTGGCATAATCTGAGCCAGCCTCTCTGTCGTGGTTTTTGAGACTTTGTGGTGCTGTGTGGTATTTAATGGCACTTATTATGACCGTGCAGGATTCATTAAAATTAAGATGCATCTCTGATTATGTTTAACATCTGCTTCATATTAAAAGATGCGCTCTCAGGTCACAAACCCCGAGGGATACTCTCTCCCTTGATGCTAAGAAGACATTTGACCGTTAAAGATGGATTAATTAAGGTCTTTGCTCCACAACATCCAGGTTTAAATAAAATCAAATTTTCGTAATTGAGGATTTTAATATCCTGTCTACAGTTTAGTGCTGACAGGTGATGCATGCTTATTCAGGTTCAGAGTATCTAGGCTCTCCTATGCTCCCCTCCCCCCTGAGAGTTGTCTTTTATCTCCTCTATTATTTCCCTTATCTCTGGAGCCCATTACCAAAGTAGTACGAGTCTGTGGGCCACCAGCCAATCACCATTTATGATGCTTCCCATTCAGTCCCTCTTTCTACTGATTATATCTTGATTTTCATCCAAAAACATATTGTGTAATTTCCATCAGGAGATATACTGTGTGTCGTGTCATTGTTCAGAAGATTGCACATAAATCTACCTAGTACGCTTTGACACAGGCGTGAGAGGGGTGACTGACAGAACCAGCCGTATAGTATTTTAGCAGAGATCTTCAGAGGAGAGTTTCCCTCCCCAATAGGTTCCCCTTTGTAGTGGACTTCTCAGCTTAGCCATTAATCAAGTCATATCAGTGAAATGTCTCAAAAGTTTGCTGAAGCAAAATGCGACTCATCCATCACATTACTGAAAGGCTTCATATGTAAGCGATGTAGACATTTTTCTTCTCTATCCCTTGTCAGCGGAGGATAAGATCTATATGCAAAGTCGGGTTCTCCCCACACTTGATTAGTTTGTGAGGTCCTCCAGAAAGAGAGCACAGGATTAAAGACAAGGGTTGGAAGAACAGTAAAAGATACAAGTGGAAAAAGGGGAAGGAATGGTGGAGGGGAGGGGAGCGAGATGTAGAAGGAAAGACAGATGGAGGGGTAACAGGGAGATTCAGTTACTTGCAGATAGCATCTCTGTGTGATAGATTCTTGTGGAGACTAAATTGGGCTCGTGGGCTGAGAGGGAATCAGTCTAAGTCCTGAGTGACAGGCAAAGAGAACGCTTATCAATGATGAGTGAGGGGAAATTGGACACCTCCTGAATGGCCTCATGATAAAGCTGCTCATTTGTGTGTGTTTCTTGAACAGTACACGGTGCGGTAATCGATAATACTTACATCAATTCAAAACGCACCATTTCATTCTTTGTCTAATCTGTACTTAGGCTGGCATAGATATTACTCTGACCATTACAGCTGCACTTTAAAAAATGAACAGCAACCTCCTACAGGCGCACGGAGGGAGCCTCGGGGTGCAACACACACCAACATCTGTGAATGAACTTACCGAACCTCAACCATCACCCCAAAGAGGGGTCAAGTTAAGAAGGGTTTAACGTTTTGGAAATTATGTGATATGCTTGTATGTTAATTATGAAACTACAGCTAGCAGCTGCTTAGCTTAGCCTAGCAACCTAGCACACGCACACGCACACACACACACACACACACACACACACAGTATAAATGCCACATTTTGTATTGTTTTGTGTGATTTTTGTGTCAGATCATTTCATGGCTGGGTTCATTAACATCTTGTCATTGCCTCGAGGTAGCCACACAACAAGCAGAGACCCTAGAAGCGTTAAACAAATGAGATATAACGTGTTCATCTGTGAGCTGATTTGTCAGGATAGCTATATTCCCCTGTTTCCTGTCTTTGTATTATGCTAAGCTAACCAAATGCCGGCTTAAGATACAGATAGTGACTGACACGGGGATGCAGTGGTATTGATTTCCTCATCTAACTCTTGGTAGGTGAAATAGGAAAGCGTATAAGTGCATTTACTTCAATGTCGAATGATTCCTTTAGTAGCGTGTGCTGATATGACAAGGTGACCAGAAACCCTCCACAGTTCTGCTCTGTCTCTGCTGAGTTGGAGCACTTGTGCCCATTTTCACCTTGCTCCCCCTCTCCATCTCTTTCTGTCTGTGCTCACTGTCCCACTAAACTGGCTTTTAAAGCTCCGACCAGATGGCTCAAGAAAATGAATGGCTGCGCCCGTACATGTGGATGTGTGTGTGCATGTGTGTGTGTGCTCGTGACACATCCAGGGTTAAGAGGGACATTAGTGAAAAGTGATTTTGACAACCCATCAGGGAAAGAAATTTCTTAGTCCTTCACCTCGTTCATTCATCTCAATCTCTATATCTCTCCTCCACTTATTCAATCTCGCCTTTGCTCAAACGGGGTTATTTTAAAATGCTGTCTGGCGTGTCGCAGCGCTGGGAAGAACATAAAGGACGTAAACACCTTCTTTTGCAAACTGAAAGGAGGAAGAGTCTGCCACTTTCATTTTGAGTGAATGAGGGTTGCGTGCGGTCGTTATTTCTATCAGATGAGAAGACTGAAAAACTGAAAAATATTTCATTCACAATTTACTGTACACATATATCAAAAGGTACTATAGATGATGCTAACAAATGGTGATTACATAAAGTAAGTTTCTTCAGTAAATGTTGGTTAACATGCATGTCTTAGATCAACCTGCCTTTGTGTGTGTATTGAAATGATTCTATGTTGTAATACCTGTAGGCTTAATGTGTAAAAGCATGCATACATGTAAAGCAGAGATTGGTGTGACTAGAAGTACAATGGAAATTGATTTATCATGCTACACAAATATGCAGCACAGATAAATGATAAAGGGGATTCATAGTGCATATTTTTCCAGAGGGAATTCACTTCTCTTCTATGTCACAGACATATTAATCACCTCCGGGAGGGAGAGTGACAGCATGATAGTTCCATGAATTAATAAAGCTCTTGCTATACAACAAAGCCTTCCGGTTAATCCAAATAAGGTCATAACTCAGTTGCATTTGTTTGCAAGAAGTCATGTACTACACGCTACACACATACACAAAAAAGCAGCTAGCACTGCTCTATTGCAGCATTTTTCATTGAGGAGATAGCACAGTGTTAATACTTATTATTCAGAAACAGTGGGGAGGTGTCGAGCTCAGCAGTCAGCCCATTTTTTAATAAACAGCACACTGCTGAGCTAAATCATATCATAGCGACTGTGTGTGCCTATCAGTGCAGTGTTTGAATGAAACGAAACACACAGCAAAGTGAGAACAGAAGAAAGAATGTTTTCACAATTTAAAGTGAAACAATTAAATTGTGTAATTGGATTCATATCTCGTTTAAGCGCTTTAATATATATATATATTAACACATCTTTAATTTCACATTGCGAACACGGCAAACAGAGTGAGAAGTTTCTCGTGCTACCGGGAAGGAACAGCAAGAACAAAATGATGAAACACTTCATTTGCAGTTGTTCCCACAGACAGAAGCACTGAGCTGCACTCTGCAAAGGAAGAGGAGAAGAGTGAAAGCCTGAACTAATTCAGCCCAGACCAGAATGAACAGTCAACAACTGAAGAATTATCATGACTGACTAATAAAAAGTCTTACTATAGGTTTGCCCAACACAATGTATTTCCATAGGCAGGTGATGCAGTGATTATTCATCAGGCCTGGTTATTTTTCAAATTTGGAAACCTTACAGCCTCTTTTGATAAAACATTTGCATTAGTCATCAAATTTTATTCTCGCTTGCAGAAAATTATTAATTAATTCAACGGGAGCAAGTGTTCAATGTTATCAATAAGATAACGCTCCGGCACATCTGAACCATAATTGTGTGAGGAAATTACTGATTTGATTGTAAATATCTCCAAGAATGCAAAGCACATAATCCTACAGTGAGGAGGCAAGCACACTGTTGTGAAAGGCATGCTGAGGTCAGGCACGTGCTGTAGCTGCTGTGGCTGAAAGTTATTTAACTGCTCAGTCAAAATGTTGTGAGATGCTTGTAGTTTTTCTAAGAAGTATTATTTATTACTTCTACAAAAAAAGTACGCTTCTTCAGAAAACAGTCAGTCAGACAGGACATTGTGCTGACACTCTCTCTCTCTTGCATATACACGATAATCACTCTTTGTTTCCAGATATTCCTGATTAAAAATGCATCTTTTCTCTTGATTCTGAACAGGAGGTTAGTGATACAGTAAGTTGTATAGATGTCAGCTCTCATCATCAAGACTTTAATTGCTAATTTGACTTCATTAATTCAATAAGCTCTGTATTTCATCGGCAAAATGCATTGTTAAGTGTTGACTGCATGGTTCAGTGTGTCACTGAAGAGGCGTACTGCTGTGCTGTTTTTACTGCAAACACTCATTTTAATTAGTTGCCATTGCACCACATTTTTACCGAGATTACAGTCATTCTATATTTTAACATCCAGTGTGGAGTCCCTGCTAATTGAGCAGACATTTAAAAAAAATATCATCTGGCGGTATCTAAATTGCAATCATGGAGATTTTCCAAATAACACAAATAGATTAATTTTGTGTGTGTGAGTGGTGTGTGGGATTCAGCTCCAATAGCTTGTTATCACACTTAAAGCAAATGTGTTTTCATAAGCGTCATACTGTATGTTTTTGAGTGATATTAATTTATCTCTCTTGGAGTTAAAAAGAGAATCAAAGATTAGCACAGAGGAATACGAACTAACAACAGCGGCTGAATGACATGTCAGCAGAGTCAAGATGGTTCCCTTCAGGGTTTGACAGTCTCACAATATGTAACATTAGCGATGATTTCTTAGCAACACCATGGCAACAGCATAAAAGCCGGACTCCCGCTATCTCACTCACAAGCAGGGGGTCTCTTGACAGAGACGGCGCCATTTAGTCAGCTCAAAGAGGATGTGACATGCTAATCCCTCCCGGTCTGTAGCATCTGCTTAATATTGACCCATGTCCCGATGCAGTGGCAGCAGCCCCCGCCATAACATCTGTTTAAAGGTGACCCTCACCCCTGTGTAGTACATCGGTGTAAAGTCGTACCTTTTTCTCGACATACATCATTTACTTCCTGCCAAACCACAGGGGGGAGCGTGTGTGAATTGAGAAGCATGTGGAGTCAGAGCTCAGTGAAAAACATCTGGTTCATCGTGACCCTTTTACCCCCGACCTCTGAGAGAGCTACAACTTTCCCAACCCTGTTTTCATTCTTATAGCTGGGTGGTGTCTGCCTGCTAGGAATCTACGCAAGGTGAAGTTATTGTTTTAATATAATGACTTTAAAATGTTCTGCTGCTGTCATACTTCTGGGGAGTTTTTAAAAGTAGGTCAGAATTTAAAAATCACATTATATGAGGTCACTTATCTGTATGACCAGGACAACAAAATGGGCAATCTAGCAGCTCCCTGTTGTATAATTTAAATCTGTGTCAACTTTAGCTTTTTTTTTTATCTGTTTACAGTCCCGTGTCCAGAATTTAAGGAAATAAACGTGTTTACAATACAAAAGAATGCACAAAATATATATGATAAGAGAGGACGTGCAAGACCAAATCTAAAAGTAATCTAAAAGTAGTGGTATTCTGTAGGTTAAGAGTTGTTCAAAGCACCGGACAAATCATTGAACACAATTTGATGAGGCTGAAATTATTAAAAGTGCTATAATGCATAAAAATGTCTCCTGTGACTGTTATATTATATCTTTAGATTATTCTGACTTTGAGGAAGTGCCAACTCCCTTACCTGTTTTCTGTCCTTTGTGTAGGCCATCTGGGCAGGTGCTTAAAGAGGGAGCAATAGGTACCCTTTTATGGGATCTAGAAGTATTATTTTCATTGGATGATTGAATCTGTGGAAACATTTCAGTTGATTAAGGTAAGTAATGCATGCTGAACATTTCATTGATTCTTTTTGAATGTACAGCCCCGCGACCCTAGTGAGGATAAAGCGGTTACAGATAATGGATGGATGGATGAATGTACAGTATTTTTGGTTTATATTTTGCAGAATTTAATATGGATTTGTTGGTACGAGCAAATCAAAGAAAGGATTGTTAATCCTGTTAACTCTCCCTTCCACAGCTCTACTCTGATAGGCTGGTTTGAACTGGAGACAAGTCCTATCAGAGTATATATGTGTTGAGAATGGTTGGTGTTTTGTATGTTATGGGAAGAGCAGCACCCTAACTTCTTCTTGTTAAATGACAATTTTTGTTTGGTGACTGATTAAAAGTCAACTTGTTTTTCTACACACCTCCTGGCCAGCGTGATACTTTTGTTCTCCTTGCGACCCCGCATATCTCTTTTCAGCACTGACTCAAAGCCAGACTTTACTGTTGGAGTCGGTTGAGGTGGAGATCATTTTGAACTCTTTTCTATGGAACTGCAACAAATGATTTTTTTAATTTTTTTTCACTGATTAATCTGCTGATTATTTTCTCCATTAATCAACTGATTTTAACGCCACCACAATTAGCCAGAGTCCAAAAACGACACCTTCACGATGCATGTCTTCTCTCAACTAAAATGATTTATTCAGAGGAAAAACAGCTAATCTTCACATCTGTAGCAGCTGAAACCATGAAATGAAAGTGACTTCAACAATTATCAAAATATTTGCAAATTAATTTAATATCATCTAACTGACTAATTGTTCCCACTGTACTTGAACATTTTTATGTTTCTGTAAAATCTTGATTTGTAAAGTAACTTGTAACTAAAGCTGTCATATAAATGTAATAAAGTAGACAGGCTACTACACTTAAATAGGCTACAGTACTTAAGTAAAATGTACTTAGTTACATTTTACCACTGCCCTCCTATAGACGAAGTGAAAGGAAATGATTGCTCATGTCAAAACAAAGGAAGAAATGCTTTTGGGTTTGTACTTGCAGCAATGACATAACACGAGCTGTCAGCTCTGTTTGCTGGTGGTGTGTCTGTGTGTTTATCTCTACAGTATATGTGTGCGTCAAGTAGACAAAAATGCAAAGAGAGCCTTATATCTGTTCTAATAAACTATCAAAACTCTTCAGCTATTTAATGAGGCACAACCATTCAGACCCGCACACACTAACACTCACACACACACACACACACACACACACACACACACACACACACACACACCCTAACTGCCACAAAACTCTCATTTAACACTGTGCTTTCTCATCATTTGGAGCTGTGCCCTAAAACACATAGTCTGGAATGGACAAACCTCAGGCCTTTTATATCCTCCATTAGTTGTGCAGCAGATATAAATTAGCAGTATCACTGCAACCACAGCAGCACCCTGCCAAAGGCCAACTAATGCTCTGCAAGCCTCCATTCCACTATGATATACTACATGGGTGTCTCACATAAAATGAGCTTTGTAGGCATTTGGACAGACATACACTGATGTTTTGGCTCTGTGCTGTTATTAGTTTAGATGTGAAACAGCACAGCTGCTATTAGTTCCGTGTCCAGACTGTCAGCTTCAGTGGAAATGTTTCCCTACATGAAATGAGCAGCCAAAACGTCTGTCACTTTTTTTTTAAAAAACTTTAACCAGTGCCAGAGTACAAAAAGCTGCAGATTATGATCAAACTTGATGATGAGCCTATTTTAAGATCTAGATTAGTTAACGGCAACATTAATGATATGACCACATCTATAGTGTATAATGTGTTATGGGGACATTCATAGTAAATAATAATTCATTCATAATACTTATCCATAAGAGCATCCATAAGACTTACTTGTCTTATAGTTGCTCTTGACTAGTTTTAAACTAGAGGTTGACTGATGGGGATTATAACAAATGCATTTAAATTAATTTATGCTACATCATATGTGATTATTATGTGAGAAACCAGAGAATTAAAAGTAAAATTTGTCTGCTTTAGGAATGATGGCATTGATATTAATAATTTTAGTTAATGGAGATTCAGTTATACCCCCTTGTTACATACCCCCACCTGACAGTGTTATCCCTAACAGTTACAGCGTGAATTAAAAAAAAGCAAAAGAGTGCTCAGGTGTCTTGTAGAGCAAAATTCCCGGGAGACTCCATTAACAACTGACCCCAGCTGTGCATGTGTGTGACGGAGGGCTGTTATGGGTGTAACAATGACTGCATACAGTTGTATATGGTCTGTTAGAACATCACGAATGCTTTCATCGCACATTGAAAATATGATGCATCACAGATTAGTTTAAATGCATGAAAATGTATAACATTTTACTGAGCACCAACAATAATGAAACATGAATGATTACAGATCCATAGATTCACTTTAATTAACACTTACAGTGATAACTTATGACTGCATGGACTGCTATAGCACACTGTGAGTTGATACAGTTGTTTTAGTGTGTGTAGGTGTGTATACAGTAGGTAGTCATAATGTGCACATCAGTCAGCTTCTAGTTTACTTAACTAGTGAAGAGCATCCATAAGACAATTTATATTTCATTATAAGTCACATCTATAATGTTTCATGAAGCATTATGACTGCGTTATGATTCATTATGAATGCCCTCATAATTCATATGGATTGAGCTCTTATAATATTGCTCATTTAATACTTTTAAATGCATTTTTGCCTCTATTTGAAACCACGACTATAAAGAGAGACAGAAGACAGTCCCCTTGCTCAGATCTTTGATATTATTATGGATATGTCAAACAAAACTAAACTAAAGAAACAAGTTGCCAATACATTATACATTCTTCATCTCTGTGGGATTTTATCTCTGCAGTTTTTTGTTTTGTTGTTTTTAAAAACATTTATTTACCCAACCGTGTTCTTCCAGTAATACCGTGCTTCACACTCAGACAGTTGCACACATCTAGTCAACAAGCAGCCCATTACGACTACAATTTTATCTATTACCCACTGAAGAGCCAAAAGGTTTGAGGTTTGCTCAGCGGTGCTTAATGAGAGACTTCCTCAGTGAAATACATTAACAGGTAATTTCACAAAGTCAAGTGCCACCAATTTTCTAATGGCTATGCTATCACACCTCAGCCTTCATCCAAATTGGATCATGGCCAACTGTGTTCAGGCTTACTCTTCATGTATTGTCATCTCTGGCCTCAAATGTTAGCGTGTCCAAGCTCAAGTTAAATGAACCATACTTGAGCCGTTTGAGGCATATTGACACGTGACATCACACCTACCTGGCAGAGGTGAGACTCATAACCTTTAAACTATCTCTGGATTTTATTTTATTTGTTTTCGCGAGTGTGTCTGTATTCCCTGCATGCCTCCCTGACATGGCTGTCTTAACTGGAGGTCACCTGCTTGGTCACCTCTGGTCTCTGGCCTGAACTTGAGAAAAGTCAAAGAGGTGTTGCTTGAGGATCTCAGTGTGTTCTTGGGCTCATGTGGAGAAAATTCCCCCAAAGTAAAGCTTGTAGACATCAAAGCCTTTTTCTGAACAAATTCTCTCTGATGGCATCTTGAAGCACAGCAAACAGGTCATAGTGTGTGTGTGTGTCTGGACTGGTGTGAGTATATTTGTGGCTACACATGGTCAGCACAATTACTGAACATCAAAGGCTACTAACATCTCTGCTGTCATCCCTGGCTGATCCCTCCGAAGTGAGTCATCCTACAAAGTAAACGGAGATCTGGCTACTGCAGAGGAGGAAGGAGAGGAGGGATAAAGAGGGAAATGGAGATGAGTTATAGGGCCCGTGTTGAGGGCAGGTGATATTATGGAGGAAAGCGATTAAGGAAGAGATCGGGATTGATAGAGGGATGCAATGAAGTGGCTCTGACTGAAGGGCTGAAAGGAGGCGACCAGATACGTGGGCAAGTGAATCGACATCATAAAGAAAAGGAACGTATTTGCATATGGAGCGGCTGATACCTTTGAGACAGCTCCGGCTCTCGCAGCTGGCAGACTGACAGCACTGGGCAGGTGTAAGGCTCGGCACCGTGGCACATTCAGAAAGTGACACTTAACGAGAGTTGTGTGTGTGTGTGTGTGTGTGTGTGTGTGTGTCTATGTGTGTGGAGGGGGTGCTATTCATCTTAAACAGCCCTTTGTGCAGCAGCCTTCAAAAATAGAGACATACTGTATCAGTTCTCTCTCTTTTCCCCAGCGCATCCATCTGCGTCCTTCTTTCTAATTGCCGTTCCTTTCTCTACAATTTTCTTCTCTTCCTCTTGCAAAGGATCTGCTTCGACAACTGAACAGGGAACATTCATGGTATGAAAACCCAAGGTATACCATGTCCTTCATTCCTCATTCTCAAACTTGCACTGACAAAGTTAAAAGACTGCACCAGTTAATATCTTGCCTTTCTTCGCATCCTTCTTTCCTTAAAGTCCATGTAAAGTAAGAATAATGGCAAGAATAATAAATGTATGTTCTGAGTTTGTCAGACCAAAGAAAAAAGTGTTATTAACCACCCAGCCAAATTTTAATGATTAAAAACGTCGACAAGTTTAAGAAATTAGGTGTCAAAATCGGGTAAAAATGAGCAGTATTATCGGCTCCAGGACTGTGGGGGCTCTACTAGGGGTGTAGGGATATGCTCATGGTGGCCTCAGTGTGTCATCGAGCCATCCTTTAGGACCGCCCAAAAAAATCCTGGACTGAAAACTGGTGAAAAACTGTTTTAATATTGTTTTGTTTTGTTTTTTTAAAAAAAGAAAAAACTGTCTTTTCACAGGTTTTCAGCAACTATTTCCAACATATTTAATGTATTTTGAAAGAAATCTCGGTTCTTCAAAAAACATTTTAGTATGAAGCTCTTCCCAGAATTTAGTGTAAATAGTATTTGGCCATTGTTCATTCAAGGTGCACTATTTAATAATACTGATTAAGTACTTAAACTACATCTACATCTACATCGCTAGATGCCACTAAATCCCACACACTGGACCTTTAAATTTAAATGCAACATTGGGTAAATTACTTGCAACAAATAGGTTATATATATAATATATAAATTATTATCATATTACTAGTTGCTCTAGTAGTTGTAGAATATTTCCTTTTACAATTAAAATGGCACCATGACAATAATTTCTACACACAGCTGCAAGCAGCCAAACCAAAGCTGTTTAAAGGTGTTCAAATTGTCCCTTTGTTGTTGTTTTTTTATCAAAACCAGGTAACATTGTTACAGAGGGTCACTTAAAGAACCAGTAATCAGTATTCCAAAGAACCTTTAAAGGAAAAAAAAGAAGGATTATTAAACATAAAAAGTTCCTTTAAAGCAGTTAAGGCCTTTGGTGGCATTTTGATAATATATTATTTGTGGCCTGCTAGGATTGTCAGATACTGTATGGCTGGAAGATTTGGCTTTTTTGGTTGACATAACGAAGCATTTGAACCTTTAAGGACATACTGTAACTGCTGGTGTTATATATCTGTAGATGTAACACAAAATATTACTTTCTGAATGATTTTGTGAAAGACATGAGCAAGAGTGACACGTTTTAAACTTAAATGTTAACAGACTTTGCATTACTCATAATAAGTCATGTTTAAAATGAACGTGAGGTTCAGATTTGTATCAACTTCATGCAAGTACGTATTCGTATTCCATACAATTTATTCTTTGTTATCTGATTTCAGATGTGAAAGAAAGGAAGAACTGGTTTTTAGATTTGTTCACGCCTGATTGGCTTAGATTTGGTGACATTGTCATTTAAAAAAAAAAGAGGATAAAGGATAAAAAGGCTCTCCAGAGAACTCAGAGGTCTCCAAAACCTAGAAAAAACAGTTTTCCTTAGAGTGTATCACAGGTGGCAGAAAGCAGATCATTTTAAACGTGAAGCACAAATTGGCACGTTAAGGGCAATCAGTTTTGTACAATATATCATTTCTGTATCTGGTTGTTGAACAGTTGTCAAATCTGTCTCATCAGCGAATCACTTTGAGATTAGACAAATTCTTGGTTGTCCATTAGAGTTTTAATTCTTGAGCCAAAATTACCAGTTTGTGAAAATATTTTTTTTCCAACAAAGAAACTAACAAATCCAATTTTTATCACAGAGAATAAATGAAGTCTAAGCTGAGTCCATAGAGATGAATGCATTTTACTGAAAAAAGCTCTTTTTTTAAACGTTGGATATTACTGCAATATTCATTTTAACATTACATTTAGGGTGTGATTGACCATGAAGCATGACGTTGACAAGGTGTTGAATATAGGCGTTGAAAAATGGAGCGCTGGCTTTGGGTTTTGTGACAGCTCTGTGGACTATGTCGCATGCTATTCATTCATTGCATGGCTTCAAATCCATTGTTGCCTGTCATCCCACCTGTCTCTTCCATCTGTCCTGTTATTGTTCTCCACCATCTAATGAAACTGGAATGAAAGAAAAACTCGGCGCAAATTTGGGGAAAGTTTGCATAGAATTTTCCCCTGGGGAATGAAAACATTTGCTTGTGAAATCTGCTTGGCAATAAAGAAGAAATGAAAACAATATTAATACAAAACAATGTTTCACGTTGAAAAGCAATTTCTGTGTGGTCGTCCTCGACCTCCCTGTCCCAGTTCACGAATCTTCTCTGATTGACTGAGTGGTAATTGAGTTTTTCACTGAGCTCTCACTTTTCATCAGGAGAGGAATCAGACCTGAGCTGCAGAAATGCAACCCTCTTCAGGCAGCATTTATTCCTGACAGGTGGGCTGATTGCAGCTGCTTTCTTCGGTCTAACATGACGTGTTATTGCCATTACTTAATTCCCCCCCTCAGTCATCATCTTCTGACTCACTGAAATACATGGATACCTCACCCGCCTTCCTGTCTATCAGGCTCAGCTAGAGCCACACCTTCTCTCAGTCTCTCCCTTTTCATGTTCATTCATGTGCTCCATGAACGCATGGAGATGCATTCCCTCGCACTCTCCTCATGCTGTCAGAACAGAAATGATGGAAGTCACATGGTCAAGGATTTTCACTTCACCAGACATCCACTTACGTATGCTCATCAGGGTCGTGGGGGGGTAGGAGCCTATCCCAGCTGACTTAACTGACTTAAGGCAGAGTGGACCCAGTTCATCACAGGGTCAAACAACAACACACACCTATGGGCAAATCACCAATTCACCTATTAAGTGCATGTCTCTGGACGGTCGGACCTGACACTTACTTTACCTGACTATTTCCATTTTATTCAACTTCATCTGACAGTGTTAGATAGTAGTTAGATTAAGTTCTTTCTCTTTATGGGTTGAAATAATTCTCCTAAACTCTTTAAAACCCCTCTTATATCAGCTGGAAAATAAATTGTCATTATTTGTTGTTGTTACCCTTAATCTGACCACAATTAGTCTACTGAAGGCTTTTACAAGTGAAAACAGTGATATTATTATCATGCTCAAGTGTTTAGTTGCAAGATTGACTGTGATACATTTCTAAATCTTCAATAGATTTAGAAGCAGAGTTTCAGGAGCAGGACCACACCTCAACCATGCCACTTCCCACATTCCTATAAATACCCTACTAACCCTCTCGTCCTCTTTCTCTCTTGTATTCCGCACCCCTATTTCTACCTTCCTACTCTCCACAGGGTTTCTCATAGCGGTCTGTCGTGCCCGGGTGCTACGCTGGATTCCTCACCGAAGCTTCCCTGCAACACAGCAACAGACTAAAGAAATACAAGAGTTCACACTTCACTCACAGTCTTTCATTCTTTTCCTTCTTCAGTCTTTTTCAATATATCATTTAAAAGATCTTGTTGATGGTGTGGTCCATGTTCGTGAAAAGCTGGAAGAAATGTGTAAAACATGCAGAGATGCTACTTATTATAGATGGGTTTTTTTCCAGCAACATGGACTTCAGTGTCAGGTTTTCCTCATTCTTTTCCCTACATCACTTTGTCCTGATTCACTGAGTCTAATTTCAAAGTTCTGTATATCACTGAGCTATTTCTGCAGGAACATACAGCCTTTTATAGAGCATCGACTGAAACAGGAAAATACAGCTGAAAGACTCATGACAAATTGAATGGCATCTGCGCACAGATAAGAGAACTCAACATGAATTACTTGTTAATAAAAATTCATGGACATGTGTATGTGCTCGTGGTTGCTGCTGTAGTTTCCAAAGCAGCAGTATTTATAGTGTATCATCAGTGCTTATCACTCTGCTCAGAAATACTGAATCCAGAAGGAAAACGATGATTAAAAAAAAATAGAATCAGGCTTTTACAGATGTTTTGGCAACTATTTATTCAACAATTTTTATTTCATACATGAGAACGAACCTCTAAATTAAATATAATAAATCCCACAGACAATGGGAGAAAAACACCTTCAGTACGGTGCTATATATCGAATCAAGCCCTCTCAGTACAGCTTGATATGAAACCCCTTATTTCACCAACATACATCAGAAGCTGAACTAAAGTGTATAGCTCTAATCCTGATCTTTACTCATCTTTACTGTGAATAGTTTGTATTTTGGGAGTGACTGACTGATATACATGAAGATGTGTGTAGTTACAAGGAAAACATGACGACAGAGGACAAAAGCATTGAACTGCTTACACACCATAAGCTAAAAATTAGATAACATCGTGTATAAACACAACTTCTATCATTCTTGAAACTCAGAATTATTTGCAGCATATCTCTAAATATCAGTATTTCAAGTCAGTGATCATATCAAAAAAAAAAAAAAAAAAACTCCAATATCCCAATGACAGCGAGATGACAGAATTACTGAAGAATCACTGAATAGTTTTTATTAACATTGTGATAACCTTAAACTCAACAAAATACATGGTGTCAGCATTCTGGGACTAGCAGAGTGGGAGTGCTCACAAATCCCTGTTTTAAGACAGAAAACAAACCAAAAGTCTAAATGAAATATTCCTGAGATGCCAAAAAAAACTCAACAAACAAACAAACAAAATCAGATATAATCAAAAAATAATAATAATTCAAAAAAAAAAAAAAAAAATGTGAGTGTGTCACATGTTGCTGTCATCATTTCGATAATATGGAGATTGGGCTGATTGATCTAGTGTCAATATTGCAGAGGAAAAAGGAAGTGCACTGAAGCCAAACTGTACAGCAAAGACACATGAAGGGTCAGAGGAGGAGAGACAGGACTGGACGGGGCCATGTCATGCTATCATCGCTGCTGTGGAGAATAAAAACCATCAAAACTTTCTTATTCATCTCTTTTTGAATTCAGAGTTTCAAGTTGACGTGGGCCTCTAATTTCCTGAAAACTGGGACAATTGCTAGCGCAAACTTGGGGGGGGTCAAATGCAGGCCAAATGTGCCCGACTCACTGCAATGTTCTGCGAGCGCAGGGTGCAGTACAGCGTGCTGAAAAGGCTCTAGCAGGATGAATACATAATGCAGTATCAGCAGGTGGAGTTTGGACGAGCTTCAGTAATTACCAATAACATCGGCTCGTCTCATCCCTCTTTAAAAGAAGCAGACAGGCAGGAGGAGGTTGAAGGAGTAAACTGGAGGTGCAGAGTCACAAGGCACAAATAAACAGCTCCCCATGGATGTTGTGATGTTCCCTTTTTTGAGTTGACTTTACATTTACACTGGATTTTTGTGATATGATGTTATGTTTTTTTTTTTTTTATAAAATATTGATATCAGTGCACTTAGTCAACATCGACAGTAACTTGGTAGTATAATAAATTGTGTTTTTTATATAACTGTCTGTTGCCTAATACAGGTAACACACATGTGATTCCTGCTGCTGTTGGCTGCAGGTTTAATCAACTGAAAGGGAACGATCATACAATTGTCAAGCGGCTGTGAATGACAATACGGCTAGAAATCAGCCATTCATTTCTACAAACCACTTTAGTCACATTAAAAAATGTATTTTATGTTCCTATAAATCTGTGATAAATTAAAAAAAAAAAGGTAATTTACAGTGAAAGAAGCAAAAGTCATGCATACATGAATGTTTTTTGTACAGGTCAGTATGTGTCATCACCAACATGAAGATCAAAATTGTGCAGAAGTGCATGACCATAACACATAACCTCTGCACCACTTCCACCTTCAGTCAAAGAAAGTTGGTATGTTTGAACCGAATGGAGACAAATTTTTAAAAATGGCCAATGAAAATAGCTCTGTGACTACGTTAGCGCTATGGCTGTCTTGTTGCTGCCAGGATAAAATTAGAGGCCCGTGATGTAGTGGATATGAACCGAATTGATATATGTTGGAAAACAAGGAGGCAACAAGTTTAAAGCTTAGTTTCAACCGACAAAAAAAAAAAAAAGATATATGACTAATAACTGACCCCAAGCTACAGTTGGTTCTATCATAGCAAAATAGTGCATGGTGGTATGTGCCAGGCTGTTAGAATAACACATTTAAAAAAAAGATTCAGGTCTTGTCTAACTATCACAAAAAGACAATTGCAAGAAATTAGCTCATTACTGTTGTGTCAAAACAAATATTTACACGTGGTTTTCAGAATGAAAAACGAAACACAGTTCACCATATACTAAGAAATGTCCATCAAATTAGTCAGAGTGCATAATTCAGGGAATGGCCTGGTTATTTATGAGTTCATGTAAAGGACCAGTGTGTAGGATTCAGTGGTATCTAGTGGTGAAGTTACAGATTGCAACCACCTGAATACCCCTCACCTCCCCCGTCCCCTTCCCCTCCCCCTCCAAGTGTGTAGGAGAAACTACTGTGGCCATGAAACTCGCAAGAGCCAGTGTTTGGTTTGTCAGTTCTGGGTTACTGTAGAAACATGGCGGTTCAACATGGAGGACTCTGTGGAAGAGGACCCACTCCCACTGTCGATATAATGAGCTCATTCCAAGGAAACAAAAACACAACACAGCAATACTTATTTTCATGTGATTATAACCAATGAAAACATAGTTATGAATATTATATTCAATTTGTCTGCCGTATTCTGCCAATAGAGCACTTGAAATCTTACACACTGCTCCTTTTATATAAAACAGCCTGTTTCTCCGACTTCAGAATCAGCAAATCGATTCTACCGCCCTCTTATGAGATGGCGACGCACATGTGAAGCAACAGCAAATTTGATTGACACCGTCACTGATTTAAGACTTAATGAAAATAATTGGATAGAAAAGTAAAACAAACAAACAAAAAAAAAGAACAAGACATTACATGATCGTGATAAATGTATCTATACACACGTGTGATACACAAGGTTTCTAAAGACCAAGACCAAGAGCCAGTCTTGACTGCTTTAGTCTCTACATACTGAAGGTTTGTGGGCGAGGCTGAAGTTAAACCTGTAAATGGTGGTGCATTGATTGAAGGGCACTAAAATAGTAAAATATGCAGACTGTGGCGAAGCCTCTGCATTTTTAAAACAAGTAATTAACATATTTCAAACGTAATAGGCAAGTTAAATATCTACATCTGAGGAGATGGGCAAAAACTGACGTTGTCGTTCTTATGATTCCAAACTTGTGATTCACCCAGCGGTGCTTGAGTTACAGCACACACACAGAGAAAGACCTTACTTGCTGACCTTATTTGCATAATGTTGTAAATTGGCCATCGAATTGGAGACAGCTGGGCCCACTATTTTATTGCCCTTGGTAATAATTTGCTCGCTCTTAGAAGATTAGTGCCTTGCCTTTAAGTCTTTAGTTCCAGAGGCCACAGTGTTTATCGCTCTTTCACAGGAAAGTAAATCAGCCAAATTCCTGCAAAGTGATGAGAGATGAATGACAGAGATATACAAAAAGAAGCAGAAGTTGTTTACTGGGATATGTTACGTCTGTCTTTGTGTGTGAGAAACCTGCCTCCAACATGAAGGTAATGTTCCTTTTAATGCATTTAAATTCCATTCGACTTGGATTTTAAGGATTTGGTAAAGACAGATGCGCATTTTTTTTCTCTCTTTCCGTTGACAAAAAGTGAACGTACAGGACTCCATCATTGTTTTTCCATATATATATATATATATATGTTTTGTCATTTCCTTTCTTTGTTAATTATATTTTCTACAACACCAAATCTTTCAGATCTGTAGCACCTCAGACCACCCCACAAAGACAAGAAGCCACCCTTCTCCGAAAAAAGTTACAAACAACCTTTCATTGTGGTTCTCTCTTAAATAACTTCAGTTCAAATAAATTAAGTATGAAAAAGAACCAAACAAAAACATGCTAATGTGTATTACCAAAGTTCAGTTTTCACACATTATATACATGCCTTGTGCCAAAACAAAATACATTTCTTTTAAAGTTTTTTAAGGATTATGCAATGAAAAAAAAAAAAATTAAAAATAGATAAGGTGGCTAATATACAAATTTGAAGGAATATGGGAATCCAGAATTGAACAGCAATTTTCACAATCAACCACATTTTAGCAGACACAATATACAGCAGGGAGTTTAGAACCGTTTAAACCCAAAATATTATAAACATTATTTTTTTTTATATAAAAACATGATTTAGCTTACATTTTCAAAAAGAACTGCACTGTATTTTTTTTTCTCCAGAATTGAATCAAAGACAGCCTTGTCATCTTTCCACCACCCAATATTCAATAGAAGAATCATTCCCAAGGCGATCTAGTTTTTGTGCTTCTCTATTTATCTTCAGTTTTTAGTTTTGGAAAGGAGGCCCCTGCAGATCTACGACCCAGCACTCGCACACTATTTCTCTCTTTTTTTATTTTTTCTTGCTTGAAGACCCCATGAAATGGAAATTTTATTCAGTTCATGGAGAGTGGCTCTGGCAAAATGGAATTAAGAGGAGCAGTTATGCAGCTTCAGAGGTGGGCGTTTGCCACGTGTTGGTGATAACTACAGTTTAACTAAATCATCAGAAACTGGTAAAACAGGAATTTTGTGTTCAGCTGATGTTCTGACTGTTTGTATTAAGTAATACTGTGATTGAATAGTTATTTATGAGCCAGTCAATGAACAGAAATGTGTGTACAGACCACTGTAGAAAGCTGCCTGGACCTCAGACTCACAAGAGGTATCAATCAAAATGACATTACTGAAAGAATGAGGAAAGATTTAACACTAAAAACCTGCACAGAATGTAACCATACTTACTTCTGCCCCATATCAACACCTGGTGGTTCATTTTACATTTCACAGGGTCCTAAAGCCTTAAAATTATTCCAATGTGACATAAACAGAAACAAAATAATCCAAAGTGAAAAGCTAAACTAACTTCAATACAATTTATACAGCTTTTAGAGAGAGGAGATTGAGTCTTTCTGTACACCTGAACCTTTTATGTGAATCACAAACTACTGGAAAGAGGACATTGTAAAGAGGTGTTGGTGTTTTGCTAAACTGCAGCCTGGACAGTGCAGGAATATACAGACGAAAGTACATAGGAACAGCAGGTTTAGCAAATGGTTTTATATACTTGATTGAGTTTATTTGATGCAATGCTTCCTCTAGCATCTTTGTGTATTCTCTGCTCTAAACAATACCACACGACCCTTTATTACCCCTAGATAATAATGAAAATTATACTGACAAACCTTGCTACAGTGTTACACAAAACCTTCTTCTTATCTTACAAGGGTCAACTGTTTAATTACAAGTCTATTTAGAGGGGATGAGGTTGGGGGGGAGGTGGATCATCTAAAAGTACCATATTCAGTGTGATATACACGTATAAGGCGTAAACAGCAAAGATTTTTCATTCAAATAAAAAAAGACGCAATGCATAATCAAAAGCTGTGAGCTAAGCAATGAAATGATGGTCCAGTTAACCATCTACGAAGCATTTACATTGCTACTGACAGACGATACATGAAGGCATTGACAGAAGTTCAATGGCGTCTGTATTTTTAGGCACCGTGTTGATGTGAGATATGATATGTGTTTGTGGATGTGTGTGTGTGTGTGTGTGAACAAAGGGAATATAGTATGTGTTTGGGTGTCTGCTTGGATGGGAACAGGGAGAGGGGATGAACAAGAGGCCATGTAAAGAAGCAGTCATGGTAGATATACAGACTTCCAGGAATTTATGTAAAAGATGAAGAAACCAAACAACTTCAGCAGCACCGGCAAGCTGCCTGTGAACACCGGCTGCCAAAACAATAAACAAATAAAAATAAAAAAACAAGAAAGAAAGAAATAAAAGAAAATAGATAAATGATAGAGATGGGCTCAACAGAAGGCTATAATAGGAAAACACTTGGGGAACCTCTGTCTGTGGACTGCCTACGGGTTCCTCGACACGACGGGGGCAGTGGTCAGAGATGGAGAAGTTAAGGGGGATACGAGAGAGAGAGAGAGAGAGAGAGAGAGAGAAAGAGATACAGAGATCGAAAGAGGGGGAGGGGAAGAAGAGAGCGGCACAGCTCCCTCTGCAGTCTAAATGAAGTACTCTTTCTTTTCTTCTGCGTGTGCATGGTTGCCCTCAGCGTTGATGATAGCTGTGTCTGCGTCGGGTGCATCGTCTGCTCCTTTGGCCTCGTTTGTCAAGTATGTTCCTGAGGAAAGAGAAAAAACAAACCTATATCAGGGAAAACAAATACCGAGCAGCCCTGCATGGTGTTTGCTGCCTGAGGCGAAAAACACATCAGAAGACAACATCAGTAATGCTACATAATTCATATACAGAACGATGAGAATAGGATGGGATAGTACAGGGTATGTAAATACAACAGAGAGTAAGTGTGTGAAGCCAGCAACGAAATACACCTTCATTGTTCTCTGTGGTGGCAGTCTAGGCTTGAAGTTTCTCGTACGAATAATGTGAATGTGACTTTCAAGAGTTCAACTTTGGACCCAAGGCTGTTCTGCTCTTTTCTCTCCATCCTTTGCAAAATCACTTCATGCATCACAGGAATGTGATATATTGTTATTTTCTGAGTAAGTTGGGCTACTCAAAAATGACTATCAAATTGCATCAATCATTGAATCAATATGCACGGGAGTCATAATATACATGTTTTAGGACAGACTATAAAAAAAGTTTTATACAATTTAGAATTGTTTGAATTTAATATAATGTATATCCACTCAGGGATATATATATGTATATATACATATATACAAATATGTACTGTACATGAATGGATAGAGAAGAATGTCACAACCATGTGGAAGAGCCTCTGTGGGTCTGGATATGGCATTAATAACATTAGTCCAACTAGACAGAAGTTCTTATTTTTTATTCTGCTATTTTTTTCTATTCAAGGACACAAATAGTTTTGGAACTACAGTTCACATAATGCTCTGAGGGATGTAAACAGGAAGTCTTTCCCATTTCACCATGGATGGACTGACTGAAGATTTGTTGACATTTTGACAGACTGACACTGTAATAAGTATGTTGAACTAGCTATTAGGGGTTTCAGTTTGCAGTGTATCCGTGGATGGACAGAATAACTATCACTGTTTACTTTGACATGAAGAAAACATAAAAATGTGATGACGAAGTCAATTCTAGAATTATGAAGAGCACATTTTTCTCTGATTCCTAAGTGGATTTACAGGCATGGACATGATGTTATCCTCAGAACGTGTCATAATAAATGATGTCTGTGTTTTCAGAGTTTAATGTGTTATGACTGAGAACAAGAAGTGCTAATCCTCCATGGAATTTATGGAAAAAGAGATAAAATAACCTCAATGCACTTGTGGCATCATGCCCTGTATGTAGGACTGTTCTTTTTTCTTGTACACTTGTAACTTGGGAATTGGGGAAAGTCTCTGAGGTCTAATGGGACAAGTACAACATGCTCCACTAGTTCCACAAGCCTTGAGAGACTCAGGTCTGGTCCACTGTGGTTTTACCTTTATGCCTGGCCAGGTATCTTCCCAGAACAATGATTAAACACAAGGTGACAAAGACCACTACAGCCACCACTCCTCCGATCAAGGCATGGTCAGTGCCGTGCTGCCCCACAGCGTTTGGATCTGAGGAAAGACACAAAGAGAGAGAGAAAAAGAGAGCCGATGAAGGTGGTGAAGCAGTTGGTGAGGTGTTGGAGTGAGGGCAGAGAAACAGCCAAAAACAGACAATACAAAACAGAGAAAGGAGGAAAAAGAAGATTATTTCCAGCTCGTTCCTGCTCTAATGAGCTGCTGTCATTCCTCTCTCCTTTCACATCATGCAGTCAGAGCAGAACTGCCTAGCTCTCTGAGAATAATAAAAAGAGAGAGAGAGACAGAGAGAGGAAGAAAGACGGACACCACATTGACACAAAGAGCGTCTACCGGCAGACACACATTCATCCTGAAAAATTAAAAAAAAAAGGAATGAAAGAGGGACCCGGCAAAGAAGAATTGAATAATTCAGGATCGTCCCAACAGTGACGCAGGAGTCCCAAACATGCAAACCGGGGCAGCGGTAGGAGAGTGGTACATAGTAAATAAATCATCACATGGAAAATAAAAAAGGGAAAGATCAATCTTCTGTTTTTTGGTGAGGAAGGATTGTTGTTAGGAAAATGAACTGCGTGTTAGAGAGTTAGTACGGGTCCCCAGCTGTTGGAAAAGCAGCCAGAATGATAGAAGAGCCATGAAGATTGAAGAATATGCATGATGAGGCTGTTCACGCCTCATGCAGAGACCCATCAAAGGTTTCCCCTCGACGTCAACAATAGCTTATTTCCTGTATTCACCTAGACTTCCTTTATCTGGCGCGCAGGCTATTCAGGATAAGAGTAGGGATGTGACACTAACGGTGTCCACTGCTGGTGAATGGAATAATAAAAAAAAAAAAAGCTGACAGTGATGGCAATGGGGGAGATTGGTAATGGAATAGCGTGTATTATTCATATCGGTCCATGACACCTGAGAAATTAGCACTCATCTCATTATCCTCCTCCAAGTGTCAGGGCAAGCCATATACAACCTGTCATTTTTTTTGTGTATCTGGGCTCGTGATGGCTAAAATATGGCGGTGTCAGGGCAGGGCGAGCAGTGATAGGCGCTTTAGACACAACACACGTCGTGCATTGACACTGTTTCTCTTCAGTATTCTCCTTTTCTTTCTGTGTCCACCCATGTGACCAAATTGAACAGCTGGCTCGCCCTCGCTCCATAACTCTCCACGGTCCGAGTGACCAGGCCGTCACACTTCATCGCCTCCCAGTGGACAAACACACACTCGTACTGACACACACGCAGACACACAGGCGTGTGTAGTGCGATTTCACTGTGCTGCAGTTCTGCTTGGTCAGTAGAGCAGAGAGTAGAGGAATGTTCCCCTGGCACGGCCCAGCAGGGCGAGTTGACTTGAGGCGTTTAGTTACACACATGGCTGTGTCTCTTCACCTCTATCCGTCAGGACGGCGAGTGTTTTTTTTACCATCATACACACTCACTGTCCTACTGCCGCGCTTCAGTCTGGCTGTTACACCCCAATGCAGCCACAAACAAGCCATGACCATGCATTCGTATGCCCATCTATAGAGTACTACACACTCTAGACATGCAATATGCTGGTGTCATGTCCAAGAGGTTATGCTGAAAGTCAAATCCCTTGATAGAAGAACATGTTGTCTGCTTCTGCATCACTTCCTTAAAGAGTAGAATTGACAGGCTGCTCCTACATGGAGTTTTGTATGGATTACAATGTAGACCTCATCATGGCAAAATATGTGTCTGAGGTATCCATACATCCTATTCACAGGTATATTTCTGCAACTGAGAAATATGCTATTGCCTCTTTATAGCACCACAGCTCAGACAGAAGTAGCATATTTAGTGATTTCATAGCAAAGCAGCAATTGTTTTAACAGCAGGGCAGCTCATTATGCTGGTTTGAGAAGTTTCTATGGATGTTTTGATGTGTTTTTTATACTCTGTGCAGCTTTTGGTTCTTTAGTAGCTGCTGTGAATTGACTTCAGCAGTCGTCTGCAACTGAGCTACCCATACAATTTAAGCGCATTCCACTGATTTTTAGCCACCAAAGTCTTGGAGAGTACTTCTTGTATAAAGCCTTTTGTGTATCCAGAGAGAGCTGCACAAAGTTTGATAAATCGCCTCAAGTGATGTCACAAGAGTCGGTGTCGGTTGGAGTTAGAAAGAAGGGAAGTTCCACCTCTGTTTCCAGCTCCTCATTACCTCTGGTGGCTAGCAGCAGCTCAAGTCTGTCATAACACCCCTTAATCTCTTACTGAACTGTCTGTGGTTGAGTTGCATTGTGGGTAATGTAGGCTGGGTTTAGACAATTAAGTAGAAAGTGTGAAACAGAAAAAAAACAATATCTCTGGTTCAGCTGCATCTAGGCCACCACTGGGTTATTTGATACTGAAGAGTAGAGTATTCCATTCATTCATGAGGCAACAGAAGCCTGTGACATATTCATCACGACATACAGCGTCTAAATATTTTTCATGCAAGTGCTTCCAAAACATGTTATATCTATTGTGTCCTTATGTATTCTGTTTTGGTCCAATGCTCCTCATGGGAGGAGAAAAATACAGTGAGGCGTACGAACACACACAGAGAAAGGAAATGAAAAAATAGAGATTGATGGACAGGAAAAGGCTGAAATTTTAAGTTGGAGCAAGACGGAAAAGGAAAGACGACAAGAAAGAGAGGGATCCAGAGAGGAAGGTTATACATTTTTATGGGTCCAAAACACATTATCTTTTAATAAGAGCACATACATTCTTCTCTGTGTGATTTAATAAGAGAGCGTGGCAGAGCAAACTCCTCTTTTAATATTTATAACACTCTCCTTGTCGCCTGGCCTAGCGAGTTGGGCTTGTTTAATAAATTAAAGGGGTTCAGGGCTTCTGTGAGCCACTGCTTGGTCGGACTGAACCAAAAGTGTTACTCTTAAACTGCCCCACTAACTCCTCATCTGATCTGTTTCACTGATGCTGGCTCCATATGGAGTTACTGCAGGATATGGGATAGCGATACTGTGTGGGAAGGATGTGTGAAGGCTGTAAATGGAAACAATATAAATTACAGTCATACTATCTGCTCAGATGAAATTACACTAATTGTATAATTACATTCCTGGAAGGAATGTGAACACTGTACATCAAAATAAAAGCATGCGTGGTGTCTGCTGTAGGCAAAACTTCCAGAACAGTTCACCGTTCATGACTAAAATGTGACAAAACTGAACAATCATCATTCCAAAAAGCTGGTATATAGATTTGGAAAAAATATGTACAGGGGGACACATGAGTTCAAGTGAAAGCTTAAATATTCCATCAAGGCCTCAGCTGGAGAGAAATGATGAGCATGAAAGAAAAACCTCCTCCTCCAATCAGGTCATCACCTCCCGTTTTACAGCAACCTGATCTCACCTCCAGTTCTGCAATGTCAAAATGAACTCTAGTTTCTTCACCTCCATAAAAATGTGAATGTGAACTATTAAATATCCATGAAGGGAGGCTGAGTGGAGCGGCTGAGGAGTTTGAGTTCCAAAAGGTTTGACTTTTTGGTTAGTTGTGTTATATGTTTTATAAATCTAAAAGTAGATGAAGTGTTCATAACAAGCCCTAACTCATATTAGCTTCACCATGTGTCGTACCTAAACACCAATGTAAACACAACTATCTATTTATCTGAAGCTGTAATAAGAATATTCCAGTAACTGATGGCATGAATTTTTCATTCCTCAAACACAATATTCACTGTCCTAAAAACTTCACTGGAGTTGTTTTCCATTCTGTAAGTATTATTACAGCGTTGCCTTTCATCTTGCCTCATGACTCCCATCTCAAAAGGGTCTTTCCATATTGTAGATTACTGTAACATACATCTCTCTTGCTCGCTCGCTTTCCCTCTCTTTGTATAAAATTTCGTAATAATCAAAATCCTCCCCTACAGACCTCTTTTTCTTCATTTGGATTACACCTAGCTCCATGATGCAATGGGTTCAGTTGCTCAGATCAATAAAGCAGCGGCTAGCTTAAGCATGAGCTTATGAAGCTGCAGTGTCCTTGTGTCTGTGGTGCGGGTCAGGGAATCTTTGAGAAAGTGCGTGTGAGCATATAAAATAGACAATATTAGTTTGTGTTTGAAAAGAATTCAGATTCACTGCAGAATCTTTGGAGGCCACGGGAGGTGAGGTGTTAATATGATATTTTTTTTGACTATTTATGAGATAAGCCCTCTTATATAAGATGTGGTCTTACCTGAAATAAACACACACAAGAAACCGAAAAAAGAACAACTTCATGCTTCACCTCTAATGGCTTCCATAGTACTGAAATCGCTGCACATTACTCCACATTACTTCTGCTGCGGTGGAGGTTAGAGACACAAAAGAGTCTGCAAACAGAGAGAAAGTGGCGAAGAGTGTCTGCAGACGTCACTTGACGTGCGATGAGTCAATTATGCCAAACTTTTTGGCTGAGACTGGAAATTCACCAATCTGCATCTATTGCTAGTACCGCCAAGATGAAAGAGTCCCTAGAGGCTGGAGCAGAGGGCTGAAAGACACATGTGCACACACACCCTTGAATGAATGCACCCATGCATGTGAGAGAGTCAGGATGACAAAAAAAAAAAAAAAAAAAAGAGGAGATGTTACCAAGACGTGTGTGTGTGTTTTTGTGTGTGTCCTTGCACATTATTGCTTGCTGGGTCAGAGTGGATTAATTAGATTCTGAAAACAAATTACTTCTGCTAATCATTCAATAAAGCCCACACATGGACTTGGACACTATCTTGAATATTCAACAACCTCCTTCTCTCGTCTCGGAATGAAAAGAAATTGTGGTCAGCAGGGTAACAGCATGAAGTTATAAGCAAAGCAAGATAATTAATCATATGAATTCATTAAGTTGCATGCAAGAATCAATCAATCAAAGCAGCTTAATGTTTGGCAAAATGAATCCACAACCTCCTCAAAAGAGTTATAAAATATAACAAAGGAAGAGGCAAGGAGATGACATCAGCGTTAGGCCTGTGGAAACTTTAATCACGACTACACTCCTGCTGCTTTTGTGTCATAAACTGCTGGCTATTTTGGAAGGGTTGCATTGTGTGAGCCGACCACAGAACAAGAGCAGCAGTAACAGGAGCCCACCCAACAATGAGTCATCTTGGAGGACACAAGTTGCCACAAAATCCCCCAAGGGAGACGAGCCAACAAAATTGAATTAATGTCCAGATAAAACTCAGTGTCAACACATGAAAATAGTTCCTCATGTGTGTGTGTGTGTATCCATGCATGTATGTGCTTCTTCAAGATTGCTGAAAGTGTCCCCTGCCATTGAAATTGAATGAATAGAAGGGCTATTACATGTAATTCATAACACTAGCCCCAGGACCTAATGATTTCTCTTTTTCTGTTTCACACTTTATTCCAAATTGTTGCTATAATTCTCCCCCAAAGCGAGTTAATGTGACAGATCATCAATAATAATTGCCCAGCAATAAGTGGAAAGACCTTTGCATTATGTTTTAATTTCTCCTGTGATCCTCAGCTTTATGGTGGAGAGTGGATGAGAAAAATGGAGATAAGATGGTAGGTACTGTTCAATATTTAACCATTTCCCCCCAGGGATGCTGCAACCTGAACGTAGCCTTTTTGGTTTAAACACAGCAACCAATCAGCTGCCCCGGACACTTGCCCTCAAGAAATTATGTCTTTTGCTCATCATATGGCCTTACCTGTGCCCTCAAATAAAGCAAGATCAATAACAATGGAATAAAGCAGGTACAAATCCCTACGAGGAATAAGAATAGTCCCTTCCCTTATTGAGTTTTCACAAAAGGTTTGTCCTCTGTCTAAAGCAGCTTCAATAGGTGAATGTCGGGTTAAAGACATAAAACATCGCCTGTGGAGTAAAATCTGCCCTTTAATCCTGAATCATTTGTAACAGTGATAAAACAGAATTGATTGAAATTTCAACAGTCTCAGTCATAAAATTGAAATGGATATTATGAGGGAGTTTAATTTGTGTTTAGTTTTGACATTCATTTATGCTCTGCTCCAAGTTTTCTTATTAACTCGACTTTTTTTCTTTGGAGAACTAGAGTATTAGATATTTTATAGAATGTTGTAATCTCACTTTATACATTTCTGCAAATCTCTATGAACAGATAGATAACATATATATATATACATATAACATATATATAATATGTGCAGATTTTTAAAAAAAGCTACATTATCATCAGATGATAAGTTTTTAAAATTGCATTTCAGCCAATGCCTTCCACCTCTTTTGCTCCACATGAACTGTTGCAACCAAAGCTTGCTCAAACATGACTGGTCAATACTACTCAGATTACAAACTGAAACCAGAACAATGCCGGTGCCAAAATCTTGGTGTTTTGCCAACAAATTCTGCTTCATATGCAGAGATCTGTGGCAGAGCGGGTCGATCCCTGGCTCCTCCAGTCTGCATGTCCAAGTGTCCTTGGGCAAGATACTGAAACTACGTCAGTACCACGTCATCAGTGTGTGAATGTGTATGAATGGTTAGCTCCCGAAAACTGATGAGCAGTTGGCACCTTGCATGGCAGCTAATGCCATCAGTGTATGAATGTGTGTGAATGGGTGAATGAGATATGTAGTGTAAAAGCGCCTTGTCTGGTCGTAAGACTAGAAAGGCACGATACATAAGTACAGTCCATTTGCCATACCTGTTCATAGAGTTAGATTAAGCAAACTCACATTACACAAATGGTGTGTATTCCTTTCTGAAATATCTCAAAATATCTTCAGAGTTAAAACAAAAATGGTTCTGCATGTTGCTGTTTATGACAGAAGTTTGATTCCTTACTGTTGCTTAAAACAGACGTTTTAAATGTAAGAATAGTGGCATGAGCTTGGACAAAGATCAGCCGGCTCAATTCTCTGGAAACCCAACAGGGTAAGAGTGATACCGCTTCTATGTATTACTATTCGTGTGCAGCTATTTTGGCCAGCGCTCAGTCGAAAGAGAGAGAAACCTCAGACTAATCCCAACTTTTGAACTCTGACCAATCCCTTGGCTCTGCTCTTGAATTCTCCTCGAGTTTTTGTCACCGCTATCAAATTCAAGAGGAGGAGAAAGATTCCTTTGTGTTTTGCTTAAGAGCACTAATCTGGTAAGCTCCACTTGTCTCCCCCTGACAGTTAAAACCTGAGGTAGCAACACAATTTAGCAATACCTTCCAAGTTATGGTATACACTTTGTTGTGGAGTCAAGGTTGTTGGTACATTGCTTTACCTATAACCTTTATTCCTCTCAGGGATCAACTAATGGACAGAAGAAAAGAGAACTTTTTCTCTGCAGGACGTAGATGGGTATTATTTTAGTTCTCTGCTGGCCGAGACACTAGACATGAATAATTGTTGTCTTCTCTGCAGTGGGCCTTTTTTCTGCTGCAATATGAGGCTACGGGGGCTGGTGTTGGCCACACGAATGCTGATTATGAGAAGTGAATAGTAAGAAACCCCTGTGCATGAGTCAACCTTTCAGCTTCCCAAGGTCAAAGCTTATTTGCAAGCCATGAAAAAGCATTTGGCAAATTTTAGAGAACTCAGTGGTGGCGGTGGAGGAGAGAACGCGTGTGTGTGTGTGTTCAGGAAGGGGGGTCTGATGACATTGCATAGACCTCTGATACTTAGCGAAAGAGTTATTATAGCCATTAAAGCTGGCTGGGCTATTGAAGCAGTGTGTGTGTTGGGCATACCTGCCAGCACTTCATTAATAAAGTGAATCACAGACTGCAGTCCTGCATCAGACTGGCATTATACAGTATGGATTGCAAAACAGAGGAATGTCTTGCATACACTAGCTGCACTCTAAAGGTCAACATCTGTTAGAATTAACAACATGAGTTACAGTCAGATTTAGCCATTAGAACCACTGAGTCTACAGTATGAAATATTTATTCACTAATATTGCTGCAAACTCTTCCATTAAATGGAACATTATTACTTTGGCTTACTGTCACTGTGTCACCAAAATTAGATACAAAAGGCTATTGTTATTGTGAAAGCTATTGTTGTAAATCCATATTGTAAAATAATGTCACATTTCATATCACACAAGCATATTTTTGTAAATACAGAATAGACCATTTGAGAGGAGAAAGACTCATTGCCGTGTTCAGAGAGAAAAAGTGCGGGCAGTTTTCACCTCACTGGCCAATTTATGCCTGTCATGCAAATGCTGTTTCTCCCTCACTCTTGGATGGTGTGGGATGATATCTCTTTGGCAAATTAAAGACTATTTTTGGCACATGTGAAAACAAGTGAAAGGCATAAAAACCCACACTTTCAGCACCTGGAACTCAATCTTCTCTGATATCCTTGGCCAAAAATCCCTGAAATGGTATACACAAGTAATGTGGCAGCATCACACAGTAATTGCACTGGTGTTAGTATATTTGTACAGCTGTGCAAAGCTTAGTTCAATAATAATATCTTATATATTCTGGTTATCTTTACTATTATATCAAACTATCATCTGGTATTTTTTATTTCACTTAAATGTATAGTTTAAATGTACTCTAATTCATCTCGGTTATTTTATGCTGAATTAATACAGCATCCATTTGGTTGACTGATAGTTCAGCCTTACATTTCTACCTTAGTGAATATGTAGTCCAGCAGCATCGCCTTGCTTTCCCATTGGGCTATGGTTGTCATGGTAGCTAAAAACCAAAAAGACCTCACTCTTGACTCTGAAGGAGTACTTCTATCATAGGAGCTCTGTGGTCTTAACATTCAACATCTGGGAGACCAAGAACACATAATCTTGCAGTCCAGAACTACAGGACCAATTTCATCAGAACACTCTTCAGATTGTTGTCGCAGGAAAGAAAAGGATACTCAAAGCCAGAAATTCACACAAACCATGATTTACTATGACTAACTGGTTCATGTATGAATGTATGTAAAATAAATATTGACATTCAATGAGATTACTTCATTATTTAAATTCTATCAAATGAATTCATATGAAGGTCTTTTACAGCATGCCTAAGCTACACTGTATCTAAGGTGGCGGAGTGGTGGTGTGTACTTCACCACAGAAATGAACATACTGTAAATTACTTGCTCTTATTAGTCATACAGTGTATAAAAGTTCCAGTACCAATGGCTGCCATAGCAACAGGGATTTTCTTAGGCATCATACTGCAATTTGATTACTATGAACATCCAAAGCAACGGCGGCCGTTGCTAAATATTACATATCCAATATGTACAGGCCATTCTGATTTTCTTACTTACTTTACATCAGTACCAGTTCAAATGACCAGGTTTTCACCCTGGACAAATAAAATAACTTGTGAACGCAGGTTCGATGCATCAACTTCTATTTACATTGCCTTGCTCTATGACTGAAGTCATATGCAAGGAGTGGAAGTGTATGATTTTCAAGGACTGATATTGTAGATACTGTATCTACTACTACTATCTACACATGACTTTTTCATGCCTTTCAAGCTAAACCTTGAATTTTCTTAATCAGCTTCTAAAAATACTGTTTTCTAATCTTTATCTACAGTATCTACCAATGTGCTGATGAAGGGCAAGAGAGGAAAGATGCAACCCCTGAAAGAGCTCATCAGGTCTATAATATGCTACTAATCTGCATACAGGCTGTGGTGCTGAAACCTACAATGTGTATTTCGTCTGCACAGGAAGACAACTTTATTAAAAAGACAAAACGTTGTGGTGCTGGTACAGCTCCACAGTTGTTTACTTTCATCCAGAGCCTGTGAAAAGACCTGGTAATAAATCAAGTAGACACATGAAAGCAGATAGGGTAGTATCCTGTGACTGGGGACGCAGTGAAGGAGTCTGATATTTAGATTCCCTGAAGATACACTGAGAGGCTCAGCTCCTCTTGTGCCTCTCTGCACTACACAAACACACATCAGAGAAGAATTGAGACACGCTGATGAGGAATATCCAACAACGTGTGGAAGCCTGTTATCTAACAGGGTCTTCAGAGAGCCGTGAGGGTAAAAGAGAAGGAGCGGGTGAGGGAAAATTGAAACAATAGCTCTGATAGAAAGCAAAGCAGCAAAGGAAAGGTAGAGGGGGAGTCAAGACTCCTGCAGGAATTTAAAGATGGTAATTTAGAGAATGCAGCAGTGATGAGGGGAAATTATTCTGAGTGAATGGGATTGTGGAGCACCATGAAGTTGAGAGGAATGGAGAGAGGGAGCGAAAAAGACAAGGACAGAAGGCAAAGTCTATGACAAGAGGATGGGACACACTGCAGAGAAGGGCAGAGAAAAAAAATCAGTTTCTTGAGTGTTTTCATATTTATATTATTTTATGTTTAGTTGATTTAGTTTTTTATGATTTATGAGAAAATCTAAAGTATTAACACACAGACAAAAATCATTTTATGCGCTAAATATATTAGAACATGTCAGTTTACACAACCATCTTGAAAAGAAATCATGATCAGGATGATGTATGACTGAGCAAGCTCCTTTGCATACAGCCTATCACAGCACATTAGTTTTACATCGACGTGTCACTCAAAAACTTTGATTGACACATCACTCTACTGTGACAGACATGGCGCCACGTCAGCATTATTGTTGCAGTGGTACAGCATGCAAAGAAACACAATCACTAGAAAAAGTGCAAGTCAACCAAAAAAGGTCAGTTTAACTTTTTCTGAAATAGGATTTGTCCAACTATACACACCAATGTGTGATTAAGTGTGCCACTGAGTCACATGAAGGTTTTTGAAATACAAACATAGTCGAACATTGTTGACTTCTGAAGGTAAAGCTTACATTCACCATACATAAAGGTTAGATAGACTAAATGAGATGTAGGATAAGAGGCTAAAGCAAATATACCCTCCCAGAGGTTTGTGAAATCAGTTGCAGCTATCCATTTACTGCTGCTTATCTGGGTTGTGGTGATGCCAAAACATCCTTTTCCCCAGCCATGTCCTCCAACTCTTCCTAAAGCCAGGTGGGGATATGTAACCCCCCTGGCATGTTCAGTGTTTGCCCCAGGGTCTCCTCCCTGATGGATGTGCCAGAGAGCCTCCGTAGAGAGGCCTCCAGTTGTAATCTTTGTTAGATGCCCAAACCTGCTCAGCTGGCTCCTTTAAAATACAGAGCCATGGAAGAAAATCTCCAGAGGGGGTGGCATTTTGATCAGATAAATGAATGAGCTCATCTAACTCCTTTTAATGCAAACACATCCAGTCTGCAAAGGGGAGTCATGTCATCCATGCGACAAGCCGAAACTAGTTACCATGGAGAAGGTTGGTGCAAAGATAGACTAGTAAATGGAAATCAGCATGCTATAGAGGACAACAGAACTGCACTATCAGCATTAAGCAGAGATCCTATCCTGAGGCCGCCAAAATGGACACTCTGCACTCAATATAACAGAACTGGTGACCAAGCATAACTGACAGTGTGCTTGCATTATTGTTGACAATACAGACACCTTGCATGCACTCCAACTACAAGACTGGATTACTCATAACGATTGCCTTAGCACTCATATTCCTGTATTCCACTCACATGTCCACGCATGATTGGATGTACAAACTCGCATGAAACCTGCAGTATCCTTGCAAGACTAATGGTCAACAGCCACAATGAAATCCGCGTTGCTCCCCCTGAATTTGAGGTTTGACAGTCGTGTGGAGTCTTCTACGCACACTCCAGTGTGTTGGCAGGGTTCACATTTTTTTTTTTCTTTTTGGGCAACATCCCCAGTCCAGGTCAGCAGTAATCTTTCTTGTGACAACCAGCGGGTAGTTGGGTCGCTGCCATGACAGGCACCAGCGACCCTCTCAGTACAACTTGGGGTGTCACCCACACAATGACTCACTCAAACATCCACGTCCTAAACCCAAGATGCAGCAAATATTCCTCCAAAGGCATACTGTAAGTAGCTCGTACCCCTCCATGTCCTACAATTGTTCTAGCTTTTTCCTCACCAAAAAAGTGACATTCAACCTTCAACGAGCATAGGGTCAACATACCAACACCTCTACCTTTGCCATCTGACTGGAAGCAAACCAGCTAACCACACCTATCCCTGTACGTGGTGGGCCCATGACATGACAATTTGTGAAGGCTTTGGTGTCCAGGGTTGGGTATAGATGGGATTAGTGCTACAGGACGGAGATGGGAACTTAATTTATGTTGCATATCAGTGATTTTATTTAAAGTTCAAATCCGTAGCCATAACTCTGCATGTCGTCAGCCTCTGCAGAAATTTCAGAAAACCTCAGCATTTTAAATCTCCCCAACATTTCCTTTTTTGCCTCATTATAGATGTCCCATTATTCATATTTTATATTATAATGTTAAAAAGGATTATATCAACAGCTTTCGCTCCTCAGAAATAGATTCTCAAAGAACACCAAATAATATTAACTGTAAAAAAGAGCTTTTCAAGTCAGAATTCTCCAAGATTTAACATAGCATTAGAAGTCATGATGAGACATCTCCAGTGGCCAGACATTTTCAGTTGGACATGACATTTGCTTCTTTGAGGTTTCAGGCCACAGAAGTACTTAAGTCTTTGAACTGCCAAGGGGACAGTGGAGTATTTGAACAGCTGGACTCTTTTTGAATACAATGAGTATTTTTGAGACTTAGAAAATCTGAATAAAATCCGTAAAAACACCACACAAGTGAATTTCAATGGACGTGTCCAGTATATCTTTGTCCATCATAAAGACATAATATTTATTATTACAATCGTGAAAGAAGGGTAAAAAGGAAAAAAGATAGATGTAAGATCAGAAGACGGGGAAATATTTTATCCCAGGAAGTGTGTTTGTCAGGAGATATTTTTCCAGTTCTCTGTGTCTCAGTGTGTCCACATGAGACAGGAGCACTGATGCCTGAGGCAGCGAGAGAGATATAGGAGAGAAGTAATAAGACAAATAGAAGTAAGAGGGAAGTGGGAATATACAGTAGCATGCTGAGGGGGTTGTGGAAATGCGTGGGATGGTACTGTACCTCTGTTGCCAGTGACTGTGGGGTCTGAGGCGTGGGTGCCTAATAGAGCAGTAGAATCTGGAGGGATGGGATGTAGGGGGGGAGTGGTGGATGGAGGCAGGGTTGTGGGGGCGTCTGGTGGAGGGCACAGACAGATACATATACACAAAAACAATACAACAACAACAACAACAGAAATGAATTCACACAGGGGCAGTTAGATAAATTAAATGAGCAACACAAACTTGTAAAGCAAAGGGAAACAAAAAGGGCCAAATCAAGATCATTCAAAGCATAAACAGAAGTCTGCTGAAAACTTCATGAAAGTAAATTATGAACTATTGTTGATGCAAAGTGATGCACAGCACTACATATGTCAAGTCAAGCATTGCTGATCTTTTTTTGTGGGTCATCAAGGAGGTCATGCATCACTGAAATATATTGTTCATTGTTCATTAAAATGTTCATTTAAATGATTCTCTTTGGGTCAATGTTCACATGTGCATGTACTTTTGTATTATAACTCTGTAGTATATACCCTATAGGGCATGAGGGCTACATTTCATGAATAAAGTATGTTCATCAAGTAAAAGATAAGAGTAGAGTTTGACTAGAGTAGAGTTTCCACATGGGTGGGAGTAGCCTTTGGGTATATCTTAGGCAAAAGTCAAAATCTGAAAAAGAGTGATGCAATATGTACTGAAGTGTAATGGGATAAAATGTTGCAAGTTGACATAATCATGTTACATTAGAGTCATAATCCTTTCTATTTTAATTGTGGTTTGAAATGTTCTGTCTTTGAATGTGAGGGTCCTTTCTATAGCAAGAGAACAGGATAAACCTTGAATCTGCTAATGTTGGCTAATGTCTGTGGAGACAAATCCAACACTGAGAACTTCCCAACACATGAAAATGAAGTAAAATGAAAAGAGGAAAGTAATTTGACAAATGATTTATGCCAATTATACACATTTGCAGAGGACTTCACAAAAAGGTAGCCGAGCTGTCACTACCACACGCCATCCAATAGCGCTTGATCCAAGGCAGAGTTTTCCACTCTCACATGTTGAAGCAACAGAAAAAAAGACTGTCTGAAATCTTGTGTGACAAAGTTAATGAGGTTACACTACCACCTTGGCTTTTATGTTTATGCCACTCTGCTTTTTATGGTGAGCTTGAGGCTTTTAATTGGCTGTGGTACTCTTTCTCAGGGCCAACTGTCCTGCGTGTCTCTGTGACATTTCAGCCTTAACATGAATCACTAAGCAGCTAAGTACATGTCTTCAGGAGAGAGGGAAGAGAGAAAACGTCTCCTCGTTGGAGGGGAACCATTAAAAAGGTATTTTCCAAGAATTATGGCGGCAATTGTAAAAGGCTAAAAGGTGTGCTAATCACTAATGAAGGGTAGGAACAGACTGGGTGCCATTTCAAAAGAACATGTAATGAATCTAAATAGGACTCTTTGACCCTCCCATACCCAATTGCCTTTTTTGTGGCATAGAATTTGTCAGTTTAATAACATCGCTATCATTAGGTGCATTGGTTATTCTTGCTGTTGCATTCAGCTGGCATTTCAAGGAATTGTTAGGTGCACACAGGAGACCATGGTATGTGGGTTAATCTCAGAAATATGTGATGAAGGGAGTAGACCGATGAATTATTAAAGGGAGATAATTACATTATCTGTCTTTTAAATCTAATCAATATGCTGCTAACTGTGGAAATTTAACTGGCATGGAGATCAGACTGTTCATGCTTACCTGTGGTGAATTCTGCTTGAGATTTTATCTTGTCCTTCGCTTAATTTGACCCATTTAACACTCAGCACACACTGCTCCGCAGAAGCCCTGAAAGCCAGCGGAGTAGTCGAGTCTGATCTAAATTGTTTTCTCTCCTGTGTTTATGACTTAAAAGACCAGCGTGTATGATTTAGTGACATCTAGCGGCGTATTGGCTGATTGCAACTAATTGCAACCATTTGCCTCACCCTCTCCTTTGTAATTTAAATGAGAAACTACAGTGAACACGGAACCCATGAAAAAAGCAAAAGGTCATATCTCGAACAAGAGTTTAGTTTGTCTCTGGGCTACTGTAGAAACATGGCGGTTCAACATAGAAGTCTCAGCGGAAGAGGACACAAGTCTATAAATAAAATGCTCATTCAAAGGTAACCAAAACATGATGATTGTTAATTTCAGGTGATTATACAATAATAAAAACATATTTATGCAGATTATATTTAATTTCTGCATTATTCTGTAAATAGAACTCCCTACGTCTTACACACTGGACCTTTAAGAACAGCTGACAAAAGTTTAGTGGTAGTGGTGCATGGATATGGATATGGATATTTATGTTGCGGGTCCCCTCATGTTGATGATATACATAGGCTTTTACTGTGGAATATTTAGTTTCATTAAATATAATAGGGTAAATCATTATGGCACAGAAAAGCCTCTAATCAAATATTTAAATGTAACTTCACGGTGGTGTATAATTGTCCTCCATCATGTCATTTATTATGTTGTTTAGCATTTGCTGTGTGGCCATGGCCGGCAGAAAGCACTTCATGAACTATTGATACTAACCTTGCATCCTGCACCGGCTCGGCATCTGGTTATTACTGTACACCCGTTCAAGGACAGTCAAGAACATACTAGAAATCACTCTGGCTCTGGCAAAGCATAGCCATCGGCACCTGAGAGGTTTAGTCTCATATTTTTCATCAGATTAGGTCTGCTTTTAAAGATGAGAGCAAATGAAACACCCCCTAGGTGCATGTAATAAGAATAATGTAATATTTTATTGATCCACTTTGGGAAATTCATTTTTGCCTCCAGTCAATTTGGTCTCTCTGGCCAAAAAAACTAGCTGCCTTTTTGTCCCTCATCACACACCGCTTAAGTTCCTAAAACAGAGGGGAAAAAGAGATGGGTCATTGCTCTGCTCTTTTTTTTATTACTTAATGCCAAGAGACAAATGGCAGTGGAGAAAAGGATAAGCTATCTGTTTTCCCCTCACACTGAGTCCCTTTATCCTCCACCTCCTGGCGTTACTAGGAATTACTTATCCTTCCTGGTGATATTCCTGACAACGCAGCACTAAATTCTACCTCCCTCACACATTTCCCTCCTGGTGTGTGTGTGTGTGTGTGTGTGTGTGTGTTTGGAGGATCTGGGACGCAGGTTTATTTAAGGAAAGGCGTTGGTGGCATTTGTGTCACCTGAGGCCCTTATTCTCCCTGTGAGAGATGGTACCACTAATCACTCTTAGCACTGATACAGTATGCAGATCAGGAGGCATTATAATCCTGCTTTTTGCAATGGAGTTTGGTGCTCGTGCCTGTGAGGTTCATACTCTCCACTATTTATATATAACATTGCTATAGTTCACGGCGTCCTCTTGTAGCTTTTGTTCCTTTTACAGGTCGTTCATCTGTCAGTGGTGTCAAATGAGTAACTGATGAGTATTTCTCTCTGTTCTTTTGCATCTGATCACAAGAATTACACACATAGAAGCTTTTCTTCTGAACTCACCATAGACGTAGAGTACATATTCAGCACTGCTGGTCCCTAGGTGGTTGCTGGCTTCGCAGCGGTAGGTGCCATTGTCTGTCTTGTTGAGTGAAGTAAAGGTGAGCTCCCTCCCCTCTACAATCATCCTGTCCAGGTCAGGAAGTTCACCCCCGTCCTTTGTCCACATCACAGGATCCGGCCTGTGAGGTTAGAGGATGTGAAAGAGAAACAAGGCGCACTGCGTGTAGCTGTCTGAAGCATTATGGTTAAAGCCGACAACAACTAATGCAGAAATTTAGTGACTTACGAAGGGTTTCCTTTGGATACACACTCCAGCTTTAAGTACTGACCCTCCTGAGGGATGTCAAGGGAGTGGAAGATCTCCACACGAGGAGCATCTAAGACAGAGAGAGAAGTGTGGGTCATTGATATGGAATACATATATTATCACTGTCTAATGAAACTATGTACGTCCAAAAGTATTTTTTCAGGGTGATGAAAAAACTTTTTTTTCTCAGAATTTAGCTCACAAAATGAACCTAAAACTCTGTAATGAGACACATTTAGCATGCAAAATGAAAATCTATGTTTACACAGTCATCTGATATGTGATATGCACTTTTTTCAATACTGGGGCCTTTCTGTGTGGAGTTTGCATGTTCTCCCCATGTCTGCGTGGGTTCTCTCCGGGTACTCCGACTTCCTCCCACAGTCCAAAGACATGCACTAAACAGGTTAATTGGTGACTCTAAATTGTGCGTAGGTGTGAATGTGACTGTGAATGGTTGTTTGTCTCTATGTGCCCTGTGATGAACTGCTGAAAAATGAAATGAAATGCTCCAGCCCCACAGTGACCCTGATGAGGATAACGGTTACAGATAATGGATGGATGGATAGAAATCAGCATAATCCAGGCTAATCAGTCTGACTCGATTCAGACTTGATACGTGGTTTTCATTGTTGAGCAACAATATATAAAAATAGCTACTCCATGACTATCTTGATATTATGTTACTAAAGTGTTCAAAATGGTAAAACTGTGTGAAAAAAAAGTATTTTTTTAAAAAAAAAAGTTTTCTTTGAACAAAATGACCCAACTTTTCACAATAATTGAAATATTATTATGTAAGATGTCAGCCTGGCCCCTGTAAGATTTTGATAAATTATACCCAAGAAAGGAACGGTGATGTATGCTGTGTCATTCTAAGAATATTGTAATGATTCAAATGAAGTATGTGGTGATTTTCATGGATGATAAATTATTCAATTTTCGCACAAAACACATGTAATGTAAAAATGGCAAAATAATTATTATAAGAACTCTAAACAGCTCTACAAACCTGTAGTTTGAATATCAGCTAACAGGATTCTGTAGCCATAAAAACATTTTTCTTTTCCCCTTATGCCCAGGTGTACACTCTATGCGTGTGTGTTTGAGTTTGTGCATGCCTTTGTGTGTGTGTACACTCACAGTGGACCTCCAGTACTTCAGTGGCCTGCTGTGGCGTCTGTGTGAGGGCCACATGGTCCACTTTGCAGGTGTAGGCCACTCCATCATCATTTCTGTCCACGTGCAGCTGCAGAGAGCTCCGTACTGTAAATGTCTTCCCGCTTGCATTCACCTCTTTGGCACCTTTGAAGACAGTTGCACATTGTCACAGAAGCAGAACATTAATCTTGCCAGGTGTGATGGCCACACACCAACATGAAGCCCCCCTGTGTTTAAACAGTTCAGTTAAGGCTTGCTTCACAAACACAAACTGATACTGGTTATATATTCATGATAGTTCTTGGGCATTTTTAGGTATGCATACCATGAGTCCTGTGAGAATCCGACACTGAAAAAAGCTTTACACAAAAGAACTCTTTAAATCTAATGTTTACATTTCCTCTGGAGGCTTTTTAAATCACCTCTGACCTCACAAACCATCTCTGCCGTTGGCTTCCTGTGTTTCACTGCTCCCACACAATGTCTTCATCTCACCAAAGAGTTGCATGCTTCACTTCTACCTCACCATCATTTCCAGCCTCATTGGGACAAAAACATTACCGGGGCCAATCAGACGTTTGGCAATAACTTCAATCAGCCTTGTTGCAAAGTGTCATTATGCACAGTCCTCTCCATCTGTACAACCTGCTCTCAGAGCGGTCCCTGCAACACCTGCCTTGTAATCCCAATCAAACAGCTGATCCACCTCTCTGTGCCCATCAACACCACAATCATTGCCAAGGCATTGGAGAACTCCTCCAACCCAGCTTCCTCAAATTATCTACACGATGTCCTGAAATTTGGCTTGCTCCTAGATCGCATCATTTCCATTTTTTGCTTCATTTGCCTCCCCGATGATATCGGCCTCAGATAAGCCAAATGTGTTAGATTAGAGTTTCATGACCAGCCCTGGTGACACCAATCTTTGACCACCAGATTTAGTGTCCTTGAAGTCTTACTGGCTTCTAATAAATCATCATCCATGAAAGCAGTGATGCCCACAGAGGTCTTTTGTAACTCAGAGATGACTCTGACACCTCTTACTTTCTCCGTCCCCATTGAACTGTCTTTGAGCCTGACCCTCTGAACATGGTCAGGGTGGCCTGGGCACTATAAGCTGGATTCTCTCTGCATACACTATTGATTTTTACCACATACTACATCTTCTTACACCATAACCATAAGCCTGTAAAAGTAATGCAGAAAGAAAAAAAATTCATACCTAAATAATTGAGAACAGTTGCCGCGTTCAGGTAACAGGAGACGTTTGACAACATCTGCCAGTTTTTTGAGAAAGCCTCAGCCTACACACACGACATGAATGTTCCCAAATACAAAAACTGTTAAGTAGGCGTTATGACCATCCTCTTCCGGACCACGATTTTAAGTAGCAGTCACAACTCTCCACTGCTAAATTTGCTTTCATCTACGAGCTGTTTCACAGCTTAATTACTTATATGTATCCGTCTCCAAGCAGGTATACTCAACACATTCTTTTCATTACATCTGTTCAACCAGTCCTTTGGGGGTGGTTGGTCTGCTCACATCATGCTAGCAACCAGTATTTTAAATCATGTCAAGAAGAAAAGAAAAAAAAGGTTTAATACTGTATTAGTTGCCCAGGCTTATCTTTGCATTCAGGTGTTGCCCTGCTTTGTAAAATCATGTCCCCTTTTTTTCCCTCATCATAGCAAATTCAAGAAAGTGTCAGTGTATGTACCGCCTCTCTCTGATGCTGGCTGCCTTTGTTTGTATCTCCTAAAGAGACGTGTTTACGCTCCATATCCTTCTCTCCTCTGCGCTCATCTGCTCCACTTTCTAAGTATTCCACCCCACTGTCTCCTCTCCCTCTCTATCGTGCCAATCAACTATTCCGCTCAGTCACTTCCCCCCAACTGAAGCAATGAGCCCGCCTCCCCTAGAGATGAATGACTGACAGGTCTGCAGTGTTAGCAACATCCATCCAGACAACAGGAGAGAGGGGAAAATGGCTGAAATTCTTCACAGGGAAGAAATTGCAGGAGACAAAGGAGAGTGAAAAAGAGTGGAGGACATCGAACATTTAGTATCATGGCATGCGTTAGCAGTTAGAAACATTCTCATACTATTTCTATTAGTCATTCCACACCCTCATAGACTGCTTCTCTCTGCCTTTTTGTCTCTCCATCAGTTAAACGTGTCTCTTTCTTCAGCCCCGAGGTTCCTTCAACAGATTTATTGTTTTAAAAATGTCTGTTTTTCTATTCTCCTGTTCATATTTGTACATCGTTGTGAGGTTAGTATTGGGAATAATGAGTATTCGGTTTAAGTGGCGCTTTAATCAAACACTCTATTCAACTGACACAATGAGATGAGATGAAATGAGTCATACACTGACTCTGGAAAATAAAATCACATCTCATTTTTCTAGATTACTAATTTTTGTCTCTCAGCAGAAGTTTTTTTTTTTTTTTTTTAATATGTCAGTTCAAAATATTGTCATGCCTTTGTCTTAATAAACTGAACAAATCATCCTGACATCCAGAATGTAAGGAAAGGCACTCCTATAGCAACTAACCTAATATTCTGCCTGTATAAAACTATTCTATTTATTATTATAGGAAAACACACAAGATTTCTTCTCAAAGTTAGTTCAAGATCGAGAAACTCACTCTCTATAATTATGCTGTGTTTAGATTCTTGCCACATGGTGATTTGAAGGGACTTTGATTGCCTCTGTATGATTCAGGATAAGAGTACTACAAAAACTGACTTGCTCACCCAAAGTTGGAGTTCAATAATACCCCACTGTTAAAGTGTGCCAATCTGCATCCACTCTGTTGGTGTCTACACTATTGTGTGTGAGAGTGCATGTGTGTGGGGGAGAATAGGTATAATTGCTCTATAAATATCTAAGCACAGTTGAAAGGAGCAGCTGACATCGGTGCCATTAAAGCGCAGGCTTGTCAATCAAAAAACTCATCTGGCCAGTCTCATACCACACAAGCTTTTTTTCAGTGAGGTTATTGAACACATCGAAAATGTTGGGATAAAATGATGCAGCCACTGACTTACTTTAAGCTGCCACTGGTAACGTCACACATCGTTGGCTTTTATGGTGCATAATGTTGGGCAGAAATAACAAACATTGCTGGTGTTTGAAGTCTTGATATCCAGAAATCGTCTAACTTGACTGAGCACAAATATCTTCATCGGCTTGAATGAGCAAAGATGGTGATGTGGTTCAGCCATTGTGGTTGACTCCTACTTTCTCTGCCCTCTGCAGTGTTTCTATTAGTATTCAGATCAAACTCTAACATTTTATTTTGGGAAAAAAAATTACTGTATATTATTTCACTATGATACCTGTATTATATGACAATCAAATTCAACAAAACAGTAGGTACATAATCATGAGATTTTGATGAGTTTCTATAAAATTAACAATATTTCTTGGCCATCTCGCACATTTATCTCAGTCTACTCCAATGACATAAATGAACATAAATGTAACGAATGGACAGCTTAAGGTTTCCGAAGCACAGTTTTGAAGCTGAAAATATGTAGCGCTGGCAAACGCCATGTTGGTTGTTCCGCATACCGTTTAATCAGAATATCGGCAAAGATGCGGATCATTGGCGGACCTAGGGCAAGCTCAATGACGCCTGGGCGCTCAAACAAGCTGTCTGTAACAGCACCTACCTGTCAATCAGAGCAACCACACTGTTTTTGTCCTGCATAACTTTAAGCCTTAATTTGAACGGGTCCATCAAAAGAAAAATTCACCCTCAGTACAGTACTCATGAACGAGGAAATTAGCTATAAAAACCAAGTAAACATGTTTATTTCTGCTGTGAAGTTGGACATTTTAATACTGGCTCTTATGGAGATTGATATGTTCTGTAGCCAGCCTCAAGTAGCTGCTCGAGGAATTACAGTTTTTGGAATTTCCGCATTTGTGTCACTTCCCAGCCGTGGAGGTTGCCGCTTAGACTACTCATGGTTAAGATGCTGTTTTTGTTTTTGTGAATTTCTTTGGGATGATTTGGATTTGGAAACCTTGAGAAAAAGCTTGCCATGGGTTTTCTGTGCTGCGTATGTGAGTCTCAATAGATGTTTGAGGGCAAATGGGAACAAATTTTGTTGTCAGAAGATCAATCACAGGAGCCCATTTAAAATGGCTGAACCACTATACATAGACACTTGTGCAGATTAACAGAAGGTATAAGCTGTGCATTTTTTACATAATCTACATGATTTACATAGACATTGTTGGGAATTTCAACATGTACAAAAAAGGTCTTTTCAAATTGTGTATGATTTTTCAAACAGAAGATCCCATCCTACCATATTCACCTGTAATACCTCTCCTTAACAAAAAGCCCCGGCAGTGTTTGGCTGTGACTGCGGCGCACTGTTCTGTGGGTGGCTGCTCGGAGCTCTGCATCATCGGTGTGAGCCAAGACAGAGCCTCGGAGGATTAGAAATTTAAATGACAGGCGTAAAAAATGTAAGAATCTGACCATTTGTATGGCATTTCACAGGAGAGAGGGACGACACAAGAAGAGAAGATGAAGGGACAGACAAGAAAGACAGAGGAGGACTGCTGGGGTGGGGAAAGGAATCATCAACAACAGCGACGGAGCTGATTAATCCTGGCAGCGGGGGGTCCGAGGGCTGACTCAACATACCCTGAACTGCATCCCATCTGAGATTTAAAACAATTTGCTGAAACAAGAACAATACAAAATCATCTGTGGGCGAGGGTGAGGATAATAAAACTATATAAACACTCATTTAAATAGAAAGCCAACACGATGTAGATGGAAATAAATGGTAGGTAAACACTGAAGCTGTGTGCTGTCTTGCCTCTTAGATGAGCTGTAGAGCAATGAGTATGGCTAAACTTTAAAGGAGCAGTGTGTCAGGTGTAAAAGTGTGAATGGGCAGTGTTTAGTTTGTCCATTCTGGGCTGCTCTAGGGATCTGCGGCATCTGTAGATATAAAAATTCTTAATTCTATGCTAACAAAAACATAATTATTCTTATTTTCAGGTGATTACACACTCGTGAAAACACAGCCAAACATATTCTGTCCCAGTTTTGCCATATCCTGTAAATAGAATAAATCTTACACACTGGACCTTTAAAACAGGAGCGCTAATACACAGCAGTCTCCAGCTCAAGTGAGGTGTAGAGATGATATATTGTGCCCTTCTCCTCTTCTCACTTATTCTGGCTACTGTGCAGTGTTCAGGGAGTTGTTGGCAGCCTGTAAGCATCCTCCCCAGTCTGACCTATCTTACCAGCTCGACTCTTGCGCTTAACTGACGGGTGACTACGACCAGGGAGCGCTGTTAAATGTTAGGAGAGCTTCTATCAGTGGCTGGCAGACGTGTATCTTAATGTCCTTTCTGACATGAAACTCCCTGAGCATTCACTGCGAAGAAGTGTCTATGAAGGCGTTTTTTTCAGTGGCCCTCAAAAGAGAGGTCTGGTTGGCCTCGGTGCCTTGGCATTTAAAACTAGACAGGTGCTCCACCTCCAGGATGTTGCTCTTAATGGGCATAGACAGTGGGTGTAGCAATCTGACCTCGTCTTCTTTGCCACAGTCTGCACACAAGTCTGCTAACATGATCACACACTTATGATGCCAGAGAAGTTAGCTACACCTCTACGCGGGCATATTTAATCAAGGTGATACAAGACCAACGAAAGAAAGAAGAGGAAGAGACATTTGTGCTCAGGATATTTCTGCTCAGTCTAGTCATATTTTGATTGAAGATAAACACTGAAAGATGTAACAAAGAGATGTAAGACAGCACAAAACCAAAGAGTTTCACCTCATCTGAGCCCACTGCCTTCATGTTATTTAATATACCAATCTAACAGATTCCATAGATCTCATTTCAGGCATGTGTCTGCACATTGTGTTTGTGCACGCATGCAAGTACTTTTGTGCTTGTGCTGCACATGTGTACAGGATAGAGAGGTTGAATATGTGTTTTCGTGTGTGCATCTTTTATTCATGCCACTGTGACTTGCAGGAGCCATCTTGAAATTACATCTTTAATGGTCATTGATCCACTCCGCACCCCAGGGAGCTGGATAGTATAAATGTAGTCCCAACACAGACTTTTTAAATAGTGTGCGAGGTTTTCTCACACTGCCAAAACAACTGGAAATGCATTTTCTTGTAACTAGAAAACTTTATATTCCTGAAGTTAATTCCTGATTTTTAGTCTTCACAATGTCAGCAGTCTCAACATTGTCCTGAAAAACGCTCCGGGAGCTGTCGCCTGTTCACTTTCCTCAATAGCTCTTTCCAGAGCAGACCTTAGAATAATGATGGCCACCTTATTCTGTTCTCACTCACAGTAGTCAAGGACAATTACCCATAAATGAAGAAATAGCCGGCACTATTTCAAAAGGTTGTTCAGTCACTGTTCAAATCTTCAGCGAATGGGCAGGCTTGAGTGATAGCATACTGAAAAGTCAGCAGACGACGACTGAAAATAGTGCAAGGTATGTCTTCAGTAATAGTTCCTTGTCCTTGACTAACAAGTTTGACAACAGAATAGAGATGTGACCGCGAGTGAATTTGAATTAAATCTTTGTGTTTTTTTCCCCCCCTTAAGCCCTGTTGGAATAGAGTTATCGTGTGACATGATGAAGCAATAACCTCCACAGTTTAGGTCAGAGACTATGATAATACGAGTCCGATAGCGAACATCCCCACCCTTCTTTGAAATAAATATTCATTTCATCTCTGCCTGGCTTGGTCTCCACACAGCTCCCTCTGGTTCAGTGGTGTGTAAACAAGTGCTACATGTGGTGATATTGGCAAAGGTCTCTCTGGGTTATGGTGTGTAACTGAGATAGAAATATATCATTACTGGGTGGGGACTGAGGGGATCTGAGGGACAAAGAGACTGAGAAATAAGAATATTGGATTCCGCTCCACACGCACAAGCTTATGTCCTTACATACAGGCTGTCTGGCCCATCTGTTTTGCTCATGCACACACACACACACACTTAGCATAGGGTGTCCGTTAACTGCATGCGAATGCTTGATGGACTGCTCCAGTGACTCTGCCGGTAATATAATCTTCTCTATTCCCCTAGATCCCACACCAATATGTCACAATTGTCATTTATTCCCAGCATGGTCACCCCCAATCAGATGGCTTTTCGCGTTGAACACACCCCGATCCTGTCAGGATGATGAACACTTCAAGCGCACACACACACACACCTACACATGCATACATACATTGTGTATAAACACGTGTCGCCCTTTGTGCTCATGTTTATTGATTCAGTCAGTTTTAAGGAGAAAGTCAAACCGCCAGAGAGTTTGCTCACCGGGTTAGTTACATTTAATGCAACACACAGTTGCACTCACATCTGCCGGCGTATAATAAGTTAGACTTTGTCCAGATAATAATTCACACCTTCTTATTACTATGAGGAAACAGGAGATCTATTCATGGTGTGATAAAATGTGTAAATGTGTATGTGTCAATCATAATCTTTAGAACAGACTTTTTTTTTTTTTTTCCTGAACTAAACATGTCCTCAATACGTCTGACAAGCACATCACACTGAGCGATGAACTGCTAATTAAAAACAGACACCTACTTATCAGGAAAGAGAGGATATTAGTCAGGGGATCAGTGTTTCCTTCACCTTTGAGACAGACAACAGGCGGCTCAACATTTATACATCATTTTCTCAGTTTATATGTTATTCATTTATCAGTATGATAAAAAGATAGTGGTGACAAAGTTATCCACTGGAGGAAACTTGTAAAGTTCATGGATTTGGTGTGACTCGAGGTGACCTTCTGCAGCGTTAACAATCAGATTGGGAATTTGTCTTCACAAAGACACTTTATTTTTTTTTTTTAGCACAGGGGATGTTCTGAGGAAGTCTGAATGAACACGATGACATAGATTCAATATCATCTCTCAACTACAGTTAATTAAATGGAAAGATACCATGATATCTGCTTAAAACTGTGTGGAAAACCAGCATTGATTTGGGCTTATCTGCTTGCTTATCTGGACCCTGGGAAACCCTAATGCAAGATAGCAGGCTGAGCTGTCTGGGCTTAAGCTTGGGTAGAAGGAGTGTAATGGTAGACGCTCAGAGAGCTTTTCGGTGAATTCAGCGAGGGCCAAAAACATCACCTCCGATCGAAATTCTTGGCGAGTTCAAAAGCAGATCTGACAAGAATCTTCTAATCTGACATTTGTTTAAAGTCTCAAGGTTGTGCTTTCTGTTCTGGGACAATGTTGCCAAGATTTCTTTTACAAAGAGAAAAATGAATGCTGGTGTTCTTTTCTGTCCTTCCTTTCTTTACATAAATCATATGCAGCAGTCTGTTATTTCTCTATAGCAGGCTTCTGCTACAAAGAACAGACAGTTGCTATGGACTGGGTTCTGATCATAGACTCATAGACAACCACAGCAGACACAATAAAATAAATTTTAAGTCAATAATGTTGATTTCTATAACACCTAGCTATGTATTAAGCTTGATAATGTACAGTAATTGGGTCACTGTTGGAAAATAAACCATGACAAGGTGACGCAGGAACACGATGCAAAACGCAGGGTCTTGAATTACCCATAAAACCTGCTTCCTGTTTCATTAGTTTCAACAGTGGTAAGTACAGAATACCTTTACACAGAAGGGCAAACCTGAACAGCCTATTTGTGTCGTTTCTGGATAAAGGACTACAACCTTGTCACGGTGAATAATATACTGATATAAAAACGTACAAGGCCTAAATTAAAGATAGTCGTGTGCAAAGTTAAGGAGAGAATTATAGCGTGTGACCTTAATAAGAAAGCATATCCTCCTGAGAATACCTTCACTTTAAACCACCAAGGATATCTCTGACTACCTGGTAACTTTTTTGTGGTAAATTAAAAGAACATTATGTCCTGGCTACGTTTCCATTTGCCTTACAGGGAGCTCCTCTCTCAGTTGTGGGCCACTGGGAGAAGCAATAATCACCCATAGAGACACAAGAAGCCTATAAGGAAAAATACTCACTCTGCTAATTAGTGTATACTCGTTTCATATTTACGCTTCGTGTTCCTCAGAAGGGCAACAAGAGGAATATATAAAGTGGAGTGACAAAGTACTACTACATTAGTGAGATTACAAAAAAAATGTAGCAATACGCAACTTGGGAATCCAATCAACAAAGAATTTACAGGACGTAAGGGTGTGATTATGGCTGTAGAGAGTAACAAGTGGATCATCTGCAAAACACGAGGTTTCATCAGTGTTAATGAGCAGAAGCACAGAAAGCATAGGAAGCATAGGAAGCAGTTAGCATGTTGGTTCTGTGCTGTGATTGAGGCGTCTAGTAGAAGTGTGTTTAAAATACTACACGTAAAAAGTACTGTAAAACACATTGTACATTCATTTAAGAGCAGCAACGTGTGCCAGATACAAGACAGACCTAGTCAATGATATGACCTAAAAAACTGATAGCATCAAGAGAAAGCAGTAATATGCTAATTTAATCATGCACGCTGATTTTTAGGGTTTATTAATTCTTTGTATAAGCAAGAAAATTAACTCTATGATGTGTCTGTGTTTCACATTCCAAATGTGCTTTTACTTTTAACAACATTTAATTGGACATTTAGGACGTGTAACACCTGGCTGCTTGTAATTCTCACTACTGATGTTCAGTGATCTGTTGGGTTGTACACAGAGATTGGACATTTCTTTCCAAACCTGTATTGTTTTTTTTATTAAAAGTCTTTTAAAATCTTATTTAACTTAGAAAAAGATGATTTGCATTCTGTTATCTGCTTTGTGAAACAGCATAGAAACCTTTGTGACAGTTCTGCAGCAGTGCTGTTGATCTGTGACAGTTCTACTTTTTATTTGATACAGAACGACATCTGTTTCTCCTCTCCTGAAAAACCTCATTTCACCATTTCATGTCCCTCACTCGCTTTTCTCCAATATTCTCTCTCTCTCTCTCTCTCTCTCCCCCGTTCAAACAATTACAAAGCGGATGGTTCATCAAGTAGAACAGAGCAGGAGCAGGCTGGAAATGAGGTGTGTAGTCCAGTCAGTGTGATTTAGAACAGCCCTCCGATAACAAGGGAGGTTAATGTATCGGTCTCAGGCCAGAGGACACATGCTGAATCTGCTCTATTAGAAACAACTTGTTCGAAACAAAAATATTCTGTCAAGGCATCCAATCCACTGCGGCAGTTTCATGGTGCCAGCTTTGTGAAAAAAGACTTTCTGCCCAAGTATTTTCAAACACAAATTTATATTTCCTGGCACATTTGTGCGCTCTATTTATCACAATGGTGTGAGCTGTGCTGAAATGTCTGAAATGTATAATGTATAATCAATATATTTTAGTATCTGACAACAAAGTGGAGATGGGGGATGACTCTCCAAAGAGAACATTTAAAATTGTGGGTCTAATTGAGTTTATTCCAAAGGAAATCTACAAGTATTGCTGTGAATAATTCTTACTGTAATAACTTGGACAATAGCACAGAGTAATAAATCTGTACCTTTTTTAAACTTTAGTAAGTAACTAAATTGTTTGATTGAGAAAATGTTAATCAAAACAGATATTTAAGAAAACACCTGTTATGGATACCCAGACAGTTTTATTTGATCCCTGTAAAAATGTGTCATAATTCACCATAACTTTCATCTTTAAACCCTCGATACTCACTGATATAAATGTAGATACAGATGTTACAAACCTTTGATCTCCTTTTCGTTCCTGAACCAGCGCAGGTCGGCGGCAGGCTTGCTGCCCTGAGTGATGCAAGTCAGAGTGATGTGGTCTCCCTCCATGGCGGGCTTCGTCAGGCCATCGATCTCCGGCTTCTCTGGCACACCTGAAGGATGGAAAGGAAATCACCGCAATGGAACAAATTCACACGCAGCGGTATGTCATTATGCAGCAATAATATCATTACGCCTTATTGGAAATTCTCCTCTAGCTCGCATCCCTGCGGGGAGATTAAAGAGCAGACGACGGAGCAGCATCCATGAGCAGTGTCCTGCTCCAGAACACGACAGGGAGAATTCTTGCTGACACAGATGGTAACGCTCACCAAAATTATAAAGAAACATATTTCCATCACACATTTATAACTGCCATGCAGATAGTTTTGATTTTCTGTGATTGGTCTGTGAGACATCTGTCTCTGCCTCAGGTCAAATACAGTGAAGGTAAATAGAGTTGTGTTTGATGCTCACAGAATTGACATTGAAAAAATAGAGAAAGCAACAGTCTCTTCCAAGAAACAACATAGGTCCTCCACAGACCTTGGTGTGTACAGCATTCACTGGAACTCTTTTCTACAAAAGAAATAGTACAAAAGTAAATAGTATAAACAGTGTATGTTTATTTTTCTCTGTGTGTACAAAAGGCTCGAGACCACAGAGGAGGCCACGAGGTTGAACAGAACATTTTCATTACTGGCCTTTCCTATAATTAGTGTTTTAAGTGTGTATTGTCTGCCCTTCTTATGTCAATGAGCAATATGTCTGCCTGCAGGCTGAGTGACTGAAAGGTCTGTCAGTCAATGCCATTGACTGACTCTGGCCTTGTCTTTCTCACCTCTTCCTGTAAGGTTTATTACCAGACTTAAAGGTCTTCTTGCTTTTTGTTTACAAGACTCTTGCATACAAAATCCAAACAATAGCTGCTGCTGCAGAGACACTACGTAGTTAATACTATTTTATACTCCTATGCATGTCATTTTCAATGCGTATGTTCTTTTCAAATTGATTTAATGCATGGTTTTCAAGTGCAGGCGTCACTATGTCTAACTAAGTCCCGTGGTGCGTGCGTGTGTGAATGAGTCAGTTTGGCTTGACTCAGTTAGATGGTTTTTCTTCCCAGACCGAACAAGAACAGATCAAATACAATGTTCATCTTATACAGTCGCGTTCCACTTGGGTGGCTCGAGGCTGCAAAGCTTTAATCTTTCTCTGTTTGTGTTTAAGCGTGCGCATGTGTGAGTACAGAGCATTGTGTGTGTGTGTGTGTGTGATTTCTCTGCTCATATGTGTGTGTGTGCATTATGGATCTGTCTGCTCTGTGGTGTATTCGTGCGTGTGCGTGACTGTTCACGAATAACCAACAGCGTTTTTAAGACATGAAAAAGAAAAGAGAGCGGTAAGAAAAAAAACAGATATCATCAATAATTCCTGTGGTCATGTGCTGCTGACACACATTTCATTAATATGCATTTTATACAAACTGTAGAGACATTTTTTTTAAATAAAAAGTTATTTAGAAGTAAAAATAAAGACTCGCTGATAATAATTAAACTTTTGTGCTTTTTTTTCACGTCTAATTTTGGTCAATCCACCACCATCAGGTCAACATTGTAATTAGTCAAATACTTAGCTAATTACATTCCCAGCACCTTCAGCTTGGTGTTCAGTGCCAATAAGCAAGTATTAGCATGCTAACATGCTAACATGGGAAACATTATACCTGCTGAACAACGCCATGTGAGCACCTTAGCATCCTCATGTTAGCATTTAGTACATTTAGTACAGCCACACAGACTCATCTGACTCATTACAGTGATTTATTCATGATTATGTTCATAACATTTAAAAAAAAAAAAGTGTAAATAGATGAGCACATGCTTGTATTTATTTACCACAATATTTGGAATGATTTGAATGTAAACCTCATTTCATTCCACACAGTTTGATATTTTGTCCAAATCATTTTCAGTGTTCATTCCCAGCACTCGCTGTGGCAGATAAACCAGGCCATTACCAGACCATTTTGTATGTTTATTAAATCTCCCTCTCTGTTTCCTGGCTTGCACCATTAACTATTGTTCAGTATTGCAAAATAATTTTCTCCATATCCTTATTAAGCAGTAGCCTTTAATGTCTCTAATTCTCAGAATGCTTGTTAACACAGAGAGCCAGCTAATGGTCCTGGAGTGCACTAGCACATCTATTAACATTAGCAAAAACTAATTGGCGAGATAATAAGCCCGGTGGCAGGAAATGAGACAATGTTTGTGCGGGGTGATGATCACAACACAAACATTACAAGAGGGCCGATCAGTATGTTTTTATTTGTCTGCAGATGTAGATATTTTATGTTTTCTGTTGCAAGCATCTCTGTAAGTAATTCTGGGATTTTTTTTGTTCTGATGTTAAGTAACAGTGGTGGAAGTAACACATTACAAACACCTGTGTGATGTAATTAAGTCATTTTTTGGGGTACTTGTACTTTTATGTATGTTTCATACATGTTTACTGTTACTAAAGTATTCATTACATGATGCAATCAGCTTTTAAAATTATGAATTTGCTACTGGAGATATGAATTAAATCCAAACTTTCATCTGCATTTTTGTAGACCTGCCAAGGACACACAGGATGTGAGAGCACCGTAAAGCGCCTCAGAGTGGTGCCCACTTCCTTTCTGCACCCACGTTAACAAGTTGGACTGTTCAGACAGAGTGCTGTGGTGTGTTTTTTTTTTTTTCTGAGTTCTGCGAGTGAATCTGGCAAGAAAACACAATGAACTATGAACAAAAAAACAAAACAAAACGCTGCAGCAGGCACATGTTTGGAGGGGTGACCATGCTGACTGGAACAGTTTAAGAGTTCAGAGTAATGTGGAGAAACAGGAACCAAATGGGGACAGATTAGGCCCTGGCTGTTTTTGGGAGAAATTTGCAATTTTGTCATGCATTTGTCAGAGAAATGTGCTCGTTACGTTCTACATGGCTCTTTTCATCTTTTTAATAATGCATTAAATATCAATGGTCAAAAAGAATTCAACTTTTGTTTAGATTACGGTGACAAGACAAACCGACCAGGAGACTTCATCAGGTCAAGTAAAACCCTAAAATATCCCAGTTATCAACATTCATACAATTAAAATAATAATAATCATACTATATTTATACTATGTTATACTTGTTTTCACTGCTTACATGTTGTGTTTTGTCCTGATTAATAATTAACCCAATACAAAATCATAAACAATGCACCATGTCTGAATGCAACACTCATTTGTCTGTGTCAATCAATAAATGTTGTCAAGGCTGCTGCTAGCCTACAAGTCAAAGGCTAAGAAGCTTGCAGCGATTTGTGTCACAATGCTAACAGTTAGCAGTGATGCTAAAAAGAAAAGTCTTTTCTAAAGAGCTTCAGGAGGCTTTCGTAAAGTACCCGCCGCCTTCATGATGTCTATGGTGTTGAAAGGCATGCTCGGTAGGTGTTCTAAGTGCTGAATTATTTGCCCCACTTCTTGATGAAAATGCCTGTGGTGCACGCATTCATGAGCGCATTCACATGTGCACGAATGTGCCATACACTTCAGGGGATTTGGAGGGGTTTAAAAATGTGATCTCTTTTAGGTCTTGTACTCACCTAGAACCGTCAGGTAGGCTTTGGCTGTCCTGACAGGCATGGTGAAGAGAGAACAGGTGTACATGCCTTCATCAGACAGCGTGACATCACTGATGCTGATGGTCAACTCCGACCACGATGCGTGCACCAGCTCGATCCTGTTGTCCCTTAAAGCTGGACAGAGAGACAGACAGACAGACAGACAGACAGACAGTTAGCAAACACTGTTTATGTTTAACCGTTTAAATACCAGCAAACTAAAGTGATGAGGGTTATCTCAGCTGTGTTACCAGGAGACACACTTCAACTCCTACAATATGATGTGTCATGATTTCAGTGCACTATTATTTGATGCAGTGTTATATTTAAAAAAAAGTTTAGCTCACTCTCTGAAAGCAGAAATAGTGTGAATTGTAGTGTAAAGAACACAGTCTACACACACTCAAACAGACAGAGAGACAACAGACAGAGAGAGAGACACACACACACACACACACACACACACACACACACACACACACACACACACACACACACACACACACACACACACACACACACATACACACATTAACGAATGGGAGATGGCGGCAGCAGGAAATAAAAATGAGAGATGAGTGGTGTGTTAATAATTTGCTGTTCCGTATCGGTGTATGATGGTGAACATGTGCATATTGTCGACAAAACAACAGCAGATCAAATCTTAACCACACACACACACACACACACACACACACACACACACACACACACACACACACACACACACACACGCACACACACACACACCTTCTCTTATCCAATCTTAACACTACAAACATGGCAGACAGCACACAGCAAAAAAATGACAAATCAGCTTTTGGTGTTATTTATAAATGTGATAACTGTTCTAACAACTGCAGCTGGAGCTAGATTCATTTTGAATTCTTAAACACTGATATGATTTAAGATGTAAGGTTTGCTACAAACATGTATGTACTTACAGATTTAAATGAAAACAAAGACTGTATTAAATGTGACCTGCAACTAAAGTTTCTGTTGAATCTGAAAATGAATGCATCAGCACACCTTTGTAAACCATCCTCATACAGAACTCTAAAAGACCCTTGTAGACATTTTACTTATATGAAAATGTAATTTTCCAAAAGACATAACGGGAATGGAAATCAATACTGCAATAACTGGCTGAGAAAGAAGCCTAATGAGAATTTGGCAAGATGTGAGAGTTGAAATAGATCTGCTGAAATTGGATGGCTCGTTCAAAGTTACTCCATGGTCTTCAAAGTGGACTTCATATCTGCGATACAGGAGCACCCACTACAATTTGAGAATGGGGGTGACTCCGCGAAAATGATATGATTCGTGCCTGTTCTGTCCAAGCGGCGCATTGTGATACACAAAACAAAACCACACAAAAGATTTGAAGTTCGTACATTAAAGGAAGACTGGATTGTTGAGTGTGCAAAACATTCGACTTTGGTGGCCTTGGCTGCTCGAGAGCTTCATTCAAGCCTTCCTTTCACAAGTACAACAACTTTGTACAAACTTCATTTAATATGGGCAGCCAAGGCTACTTTGCTTTCATTCTCTATCAAAGTGACTCAGAGACCTTGTTCAAGTGCAGGGTTTATGTGTGTGTTCATGTGTGTGAGAGACCGTGCAGGTTTGGGCTCAGCAGAAAAGATCCCTGATTATCTGTGTACAGGTGTATATATGTTTTCTTTCATGTGAGGCCACATGAAAGAATATTCTTATCTTATGGTTATTTGTGAGAAATCATATGAAAAGTAGAGCATGATTTAGGGTGTAACCTCTTCACAAACATCTGAAGAGTAAAGGCCATTAGACAGTCGAGTGGAAGTGTGTGTCTGAATGGCGAGAAACAATACCCGAGGTATCCAAAGTACACAAACTGTCAACAAATAAATAATGAAGCTTTAAGGTAACATTTAAAGAAGTATTTTTTATTTCCCAAATACCTTCTCAAACTAAAACAATGTGAATTATTTTACACTCTCTATGTATGTAATCTCCAAAAAGTGACTTGTGGCAAACAGTTTCATATTCAGAGTGTTACATTTGATTGATTGAATCAGTGCCAACTGCCACAGTATCAGCTGTGTTTTCACCCACCAACAGCTGTAATTTGTCAGTCACTGGTAAATGTCTAGCCCTTGAGGTGACTGTGAAAGGAGGCACACGGAAGCTGCATTCTTTTTACAGCTCCCGTGGATGCATTGCTGCAATGATCACAGGGCTGACAAATGTGGAGAAATGTCAGCGAGCACACTATCTCACGTCATTTCATCTGCCAAGGGATGGATAGCTCTGCTTTGCTGGTAGCAGGCTAAACACCTACAGTAAATGGCAGTAGAGTTGTAATCAGTTTGGCTAAACGACAGCTGCTCTCTCTCTCTCTCTCTCTCTCATTTATTACTGCATTTGTTCTGTACCTTCTCCTCCCTCGCAACACCGGTTATCTCTACATGCTGTGTACCGAGTCTGAGCAGGCGTGACATGTTGATATGAGCACATGACATATCTTTAGGCTTGGCAATGGCAACAGTACATCCCAGTTGTCTGTGTGTGTGTGTGTGTGTGTGTGTGTGTGTGTGTACACATGGCCATCAATGCAAGACCACCAAATTAGATTCAGTCTGACGCACTGCCAGTTTGGTTAATGGTGAGACCTGCCCTGGAAAGATAGTTGTTATCTTTAACGCAGTGAAACATACACACAGATGTATACACACTGTATCATTAAATAATGAATTAAAACAAAGAATAGATTCTATTTGCTCCTCTATATCTTTTTGTCAGTCTCTACCCCCGCAGACCTCATTCTGTTGACTCAGACACCTCCACTAACCTGTGAGTGTGCACAATGCTTCTTTTCAACTGTTGTCTTATTTGCTTTGGGCAAGAAGGTATGAGCAGGCAAATGTCAGAAAATACATTTACTGTTGCTGCTCGTAGCTATCACAATTCAACTCTGTCTTTCTTTCTTCCCTCTCCTCAACAGGATGATTGTGTGAGGGATTGGATAGACTGAGCGTTGCTTTAAATAATAAAATAAAGTATATGGAACATTCTGACTTGTTGGTCTACTTAAGCAAGGTAATGAGAACAGTGACTTTGCATTTGCCATTCTAATTGTGACATGACTCAGCTGAAGCAACATCCTTGAGTCACTATTAAAACACCTGCATGATACAGCAGTTAACACAGCTGATAAGGTAGTTATTCAATACTCCAGTTTTATTGAATCTGAAGATTCTGATAGTTCAGATTTGAATTAGCATGAGTAAGTGAATTACGTTGGAAAGTTTTTCAGTGCTTACAGGCAGAGATCAGGACAAAAAACAGGATCATCCTGATCCTTCTGGAACTGTGGATTCAGACTGGATTTTGGATTTAGTTGTGTATAACCGTGAAATCATGAAATAACTGGAGAGAATACTATAATACAAAAATACATAATAAATAAACTTAGTTTGTTAGTTTTATAGCATATTTGTCTGGAAGTCAAAATATTCGAATACACTGGATATGAATGGAGAAATTAAGGCTTAGACCAATCATACACAATGATGACAAAGAAGTGAACACATACATACGGAAGCCTTAAGCGGTCATACATTTATACATTTTATTTCCTCCGTGTTGTCGTGATAACGAGTTAATTTCATTTGTTTTCTCAACATCTCAAGTTGCAAATTTCATTATGTTGGAATTGCAAATGTTTATTATCCAGAGATATTGGGATCATTTTCTCAAGACATGAACGACATGATTAATCTGAGATCTGGAGAAAACAAAAGGATAGTGTAGTATATTAAATAACTGCAGGAAACATCATTCAGTGTAATGCCAGAGGAGCAGGAGAATGTTGCATTTGCAGTGATTTAATATAATAACTATCCTTTTGTTTTCTCCAGATCTCAAATTAATTATGTTTCGTTATCTTGAGATCTTGAGAAAATTATCCCGTTATCTCAGGATAGCAACATTTGTTATTTCAAAATAATGACATAAATAACTCGAGATCTCGAGAAAACAAATAAAATTAACTCGTTATCATGAAAAAACTGAGGAAATAAAATGTATGAATGTTTGACCGCTTAGGGCTTCCATACTTATATTGTGCATATGACTTTTGTTTATTTGTTGTTGTTTTTTTTCAAATAATCTGTTTTTTCTATTTCCTCTCCTCTTTTCTTCTGCCTTGCAATGCAACCTCCGGTCACAGTCTGTGAAAGGTTGGATATCGACAGAGAGATCGAGCAGAGGAGAGGAATGTATCCTTTGGTATTTATCTGTGAGGGTGCCGCAGCTGCCTGCCATCCATTAGGGACCATTAGTGCCGACGGTACTGATGTGTTCATGGAGGACTGCGTTGTTGACAACATCAAAGAGGAGCAGATTTGGATTCCACAATAACAACTTACTGAATGTACAACCATATTTTTACTCCTTTAGTCTGCATCTCTGTGTGCCAAAGACAGACTGGAGGAAACAAAGAGTTGTGTTTTAGACATTTGATTGTCTTAATCTCAGCAGAGCTAAGAGAGTACCTTAAGACATGACAATTATGAGTTTGCTAAAGCAAACGCAGTTTGATAATGTTGATGACAGTCGTCTCAGAGGAACCGTCCATGCTGAGGCTCCCCTGAACAAAGCCATGACTAGTCAGGTAACAGAGAATCTAAAGCCTAAAGACTCTCTGTTCCTAAACAGAATATTCAGAAAGAGACGGATGTGAGTGATGTGTTATCTCTTTTTTAAAAAATCTGTATGAGAAGAAAGGAAAACTGAGAGAGAGAAGCTGCATGAAGAGAAGGTCAAAGATGTCTTGGTTCTTTTAAATGATACCTGACATTGTTATTTTAAGGGAAGATGTTAAGCTGGTGAAAGTGTCTGCGAATCGATACAAACACGATTTGTATGACCTCCAATGAGAATTTTTTAACCATTAATGAGCAACAGATTAATAAAGTGTGTGAGATCATTTCCACCAAATCATTCCAGTGATTTTTCTTCCATTTTTCTTCTTGGTTTCCAAATTTTAACACCATCCTGCGCTGTACGGTGTGATTGCAAGGTTATTTGACAACCTGTGAATGCACCACAAGCACACTCACAAAGACATAACACAACAATCGTTTTTTTCCTGCTATAAAAACAACTGTGGCTTGTGCTTTTGGTTGAGTATCCAAATGTTTCTAGACACACTCAGACCTGGTGGTGAATGCTGTTAAAGCCTTATCCAATTTTAGCCTGAATGCAGGATGACACAGGACTCCAAAACTGTCCGACAAATGATTAACCTTCACATCTACACCCTGACGACTATCATTTACACTGGAGGTGTGAAAGCGACTTTAGAGTTTAAAAAAAGACAGGCTTTTTCCAGCTTCACATGCCCATTATCACACAGCTAAAAAAAAGGTACACATCACCGTGCACATGGCCACAGCACACCAGCTCATACTCTTTGTTTAAATGCTATTCGTGTCCATACTGTGCAGCCGTACAGCACATATCTAGCTGTTTTCCACGGCTACTCTCCCCCCATCATTAAAAGCAGCAGGTGAGTAAACATGGTGCGTGAAGGCATGTGTGTGTGTGTGTGTGTGTGTGTGTGGAAGATACTGAAAGACATGAAAGATAATTACATTTGTACATTAAGGACGTGATTATTGTACACACATACATGAGTGCATGCGTGAGCAAATAGTCATAACCCTGAACTCGCTCTCTCTGTGCCTCTGCTCTCACTTCATGCCTTTATTTTCCTTCCTTTCCCTCCTGCCCCCCCCGTCGTTACATCTATCCAGAGACAGTATGTATTAGTATAGAACCTTGGCAGGTGTTTGCTCATTCAAGTGACACAGTTTTATAATGAGAAAAGTGCAAATTTCAGAATATACATTCAGCTGCCTGTGTCTGCATATGACTGTTCTCTTTTCCTTGTCAACAACCCATCTGGGGACGTTTTTCTGCGTCTGTGTGTGTGTCTGTGTGTGTGTGTGTGTGTGTGTGTGTGTGTGTAGGAGGGACAGAAGCAACAGAATGCCATGTTTATTGAATAGCTTAACGTATATTCTATATCTCAGCCGTTCCTCAACCTCCATTACCTGTTATACCTTTTTCGAGGCACACCGGCCTTTTAAAATGTAAAATGTGCCATACTCCATACAGTAATTGGCTTGTGGAGATTTTCCCTGTGACAGAAATGATTTTCTTTCATCAGTTTCTACCTGCCATGCTGAGTTCAGTGGGACACCTCCAGCAGCCCTACTTCATTAAGTGAGAAGCGGGTCAGTGAGGAGACAGCTCTTGCCTATAAACCCTATTGTATTTTGCATACGGATACATTTTCTCCCTCCAGCTGAAGAGTAGAAGAGGTACCTTGGTACCTTGGTCTATAAGGAATTTCAGATTTTTCTAGGGTACCGACTATAGCTATCCTTCAAAATGACTTTGAAAAGAAGTGGATGAGGTTTGCAAAGCCACATCATCACAACGCTTGTTTCTTGATGAAGCAAAAAAGAATCCTTGTTAACAACTCTTGATTTTCAATTCTATTATAACATTTTATGAAAAGTTTCTTTCTCTCAACTCTGTGCTCCAGAACTTTCTCCTGGAAGAGAGAAAGAATAAGGCTGACTGTGAGCTAATTATTCCCTTTTTGCCTCAGGTATTTTTCTCTACACCTCGCATATGATAACTGGCTCTACTAATAATGGCAGTAATAACTGGATCTATTGCTCCATTTGACAACGTAGTGTCTTTCTCACCATCGCCTGCTTTACAGCTGTGCAGCAGCAAGAAACAAAGCATTGACATTTGCCTGATGCCAGTTTGTCTGATCCACAGGAATCACGCAAAGTCAATGACAACCATTCAGATCTCTGCTTTTAATTACTATGCCTGTCTGCACCTCTGAATACAATGAAAACACAAGTAAGTGGAAAAAGCTTTTCTCTGTCAAGAGCTGAATGTTATGCTCAATAATTCAGACACGTGAAAAGATAGGTGATAAAGAAAGAAGATGCAGAATACTCAAGGTCAAAGAAAAGTTTTCAGAGGTGATAACTGCATCTGAAAGCTCTCATAAAATGCCTCCTTAATTCCTCTCCTTTATCCCACCAAGGCTTACATTCCGTCTTCCTTTTTCCTCTTTTTCTTCTTCTTATGTTTTATGGTCCTTGTCTCGGAGAGAGGGGACTTGTTAGGGATCTTTTGAGATTTACAGTCAAGTTTTTTTCTATCAGAGAGAACACCGTACCAATCTTCAGGCCAATATGAAAGAATGTTTCATAGAGGCACTCTTCCAGGGGGAAAAAAAAAGACAGCTGTCTCAAAAAGTTTAACTTTAAGGTTTGAGATAAAGTTCTGCTATCTGTTAAATAAAAAGTCTGTCAGGCATTTCTTATTTTGTTATTTACTTTGGAAAACTTTTAAAAGCCTATCCCCTAAATTGCTCAGGCAAAGATACCCTGAATGCATCAAAGCTTTCATGGTTGCATAGTGAGGAGGTGGGATGCTTGACATTCCACATGCACACACGTATATGCACACATACATACACACACACACACACACACACACACACACACACACACACACACACACACACACACACACACACACACACACACACACACACACACACACACACACACACACACACACACAACCACAAACAGCCAGCAAATTGATTCAGACAGCTGAATATTTGACATCTGAGGACCCGAACAGTTTCATATTCAGTAGCTCGGGGGCCTAAAAACGAGAAGTTGGCCCTTAGCTGTTCACCCATAACACTAATCTTAATGTTTAAACAGATTCAATCAATCTGCAGACGGCGTAGGCAGAGATGTCCACAGGTACAGTAGACACACTTTGGTAATTTAGGCAGCTCGTACTTTAAAAAGCTGCAGAAACAGTTACTGTACAGAGAAACTGTCATGTACTAATACAGCAATATGTATGTGTGTGTGTGTGTGTGTGTGTGTGTGACTCACTTTTTCTTCCCCATGCAACAGCAGAGAAAAACATAATCAAACTCATTAGCATAAATGTGGCCTCAAAACTGTCTGGCAACACTCTAAGCAAGTATTTTGTTCGAATCATGTCAAACACTGTGGAAACAAAATCCATATTCATGATGTGAAGACACCGTGGTCTTATATTACGTAAAAGCTGATGGCTCATACGTAAAATTATAATATAAGACATAATCGTGCCTTTAGATTTCCTTTAAATCGTGAAATGAACTGCATGATTCCTTCAAAAAGAAGTTTTAGATCCAGTGACATTAAAAGCAAAAAACAAAATGAAATAAGATGCAAGCTACGTCCTGCAGATTCTTTCTACTATGACAAGATTCTGTGTGCGCCTGCTGCATTAGTCACCTTTTGGATAAAGCTATAATGTATTCAGGTCTACAAAATGTGTGGGATAGTATACTTTATGATGCTTATAAGGACAGGTAAACCCAGATCCTGCCAGACTCCAGAAGGCAGAGGTGGACAGATAATTAAAGAAAAAGAAGAAGAAGGGATCAAAGCAGTCTGCTGTGGGCTGAAAATGAAAATACAGATGTGGGTAGGGAAAAAGGATTCGCAAATTAGAGCAACCATGTTGAATAAATGATTTAAATGTCATACCTTAGCCAGTGCTCACACATGATGAGTCCACTTAATAGGCCTGCAAATTTCGTCCGGAAAGTAATTACACATAGGTTCTTTCCAGTATGGGAATTGTGAATAAATTGTAATTATGCCTCAATGCAAAATTTCTCAATCCAGGAAATAAAGCTATTATCAGGTCCTGAATTACATGAAACCAAAAGAGCAATTTGTAAAATGATATTAGCCTCTTTTGAATCTTATAAAAGAGAGAATCCCTCTTGCCCAGCGCTCATCTCTCGCTCTCTCGCTGTCGAAGCACAGCTTAACTCCCTCAGTGGTAAGTGATGGAAAGGACAAAATTGGCTACTTTCAGGACAATGACTTATTCAAAATTCAAACAACTCTTCGCAGACATCGGAGCACCTTTGAGAGGACGGAAGACAAGAGGAGTCTCTTTCATTTGACTAGACGTCTTTCGAGGTGAGACTCAGCCCTGACATTAAACAACAACAGTCGAGGAACCGTCACCACTCAGAGGACTGTAGTGGAGACGGTTTCTGCATTTGTCTTTGAAAAAGCAATACGTTTATGCTAATGCTCTGTGGCTGACTTTGATAGAGGATGTAAGAGACGTTCTCTGAGATACGACACATGCATATACAGGCACGTATCACAGGCACAGACAGATGGCGACGACAAACGTTACGTGTTAGCTGCATATACAGAAGTCTGAAATATTAATCTATTCTGTATATAAGTGGAAAATTTGTCAGTTCTGTGTGTCATCTTCTCAGTTAGACTGCAATGAATGAGTCACACAGATGTGTTCTTTTCTACAAGGAGAGAAATAATTAGAAAACTCAAAAAGAGTTGTGGTTCAAATTTCTCTATCAGCTTCAAAATACCAGAGAACTTTTCATATTTAATCAGTAAAGAACTCGTGCAGAGTGAAGCAGTTACTTTAAAGCACATTCTGCTCTGTACCGACTAATTGTAACAGAGCAAAGTATGCAAAAAGTTTGGCGAGCTGGGGTTGTATTTTTTTTTTTTGCGCAACCGTGTGCTTCCCCTAATCCCCATCTTCTTCTTCCCAACAGGCAGCAAGGAAAATTAATCTGAAACCTACTGTGCTCAGAGGCGTTTGCAGCTGAGACTTCTTTCCTTTCTCACACTGCCAGTGGCACTTTGGAAACACTCACCATCTCAGCGCTCCCATCAGCATGTGCATCTGAATTTGCCACGTTCAGCAAGACAACTCCCCGAGCACACACACACATAGACACACACACCAACCGAAAACAGCAATGCATTTCTGGGGTCTCAGTAGTATCCCTTTGCTTTTCTGATAATAAGAGAGTCCTTGGCTGCTTTTTCATTTCCAATCTCAGAGCTCTGCACTGGATGCCATGAAACAGACCCCCAAGCCCGACCCCTGGTGTGACATGGAATAACCTGCAGAGAACATCAACTGTTGAATTGGATGTTCGGTGCAGCTTTTTTACTGCTGCTCTTTCCGGGAAAAAAAGGGGGTAGGTAAGTGAAAATGTGAATCTTTGAAAATTGAAATGCTCTGCTCAGATGTATGCATTCGCTTACTGTATGCAAAAACACACACACACACACAAACAGAAATGCACAATGCAGCCCAGTGGGCAGAAGGATAATGGAAGAAGACTGTGTAAATCCCACATGTGCTTAATCCAGACACTTACAAGAGAGTGTGATTCATACTCTATTACACTCGACTAATACAGCTGAGAGAGGCACAGGGCACAATCATTTCAGCAGACGTGAACCAACAAAATAACACCCATGAATCCTCTTTATGGGGACTTTACTGAAGAGGATGTGAAAGGTCAGGAATAAACGCTTTGTACTTATTAGCCATTAAAACATTGGTGGCTTTCTGTGTGTGCATTTGTCAGTGTGTCTATGCGTGTGTGTGTATGTGCATTACGCTGTCTGTAAATGTGTGCATAGATATCTGTTGGTAGGTAAATGTTTATTAGGCTATTCTCTCTCCAGAAGTTGGTTGTGATGAGGTTGTCTTATATTATATAAAATTCTTATATTTCCAAACTTATTCTGATTTCTGAAACATGAGTGAAATCCTTCCCATCGAGCATGTTTACATCATTAAATTGGAAGGCCTCCACTCATTAGTTTTCAAATTTCAAGTGGAGTCAGTGCTGCTATCCTGTTATGGTCCGCTATTGTGACTGTTCTAAAGTCTAACCTTCACCCTTAATATTCTTGTGTTATAAAAAATTCCACTGTATTTGCCCATGAAATAATTTGGCGTGTAGCAGTATAATGTTGACTCCATTTTGCTCTGCAATACCTTGAACAAATGCACCGCCAATTAGCTAATTGGGTGCAAAACAAAACAGCCAATATCTGTTCATGCCGTACCGCAAAATGTGAAAGTGGAATTATATGTAACCAATTTAATGCGCTCGTGCCATCAATTATACACAAGGCCATAATGCTGTGCCATCCAAGGCTCAGGTGATTGGATTTATTCTTTTAGCTGCATTTTAATTCATGCTGCACTGTATGTGCTGGAGGCAGTACAAGCTAAGTACCACAGGATCGCAATGAAGGTCACCGGCGCAGCAGGCCAGATGGTTGACTTTGAGAGTGTGGGCTGGTTCTGATGTTCTAACTTGATCTGAACGACAAATACTGAACTTTTAAGTACGTATATCTTGATGCAGATAGAAAAGTATAGAAAATAAACTTCCATCCTATAGAATATAGTCAATGTGCTCCAAGGTTTGCACTGATCATGTTTGTACTTGAGATTAACGGCAGCAATGACCAAAGCTACTGTAGCTGTCTACGTTCTACAGTAACCTGAGCCAAATTATAGCTGTGTTTCCTCATGTCTACTTTCCTTCAAAATATACAGAATAAACACTTATGACATTGAAGTAGTATGGACTGCACACACACACACACACACACACACACACACACACACACACACACACACACACACACACACACACACACACACAAACAAACAAACAAAGACATTATAGCCCCCAAATTCTTCATGGCAGGTGATGCTCACCACTGATCGTCCCGTTTTAAGCTAACTAAATCAGAAAGACTGATCTTCTCGTGTTCCTTAGCAGAGGTGTGTGTGTGTGTGTGTGTGTGTGTGTGTGTGTGTGTGTGTGTGTGTGTGTGTGTGTGTGTAAAAATAATAACCACATACTCGCTATTCCCAGAGGAAAGGTTTTAAAGTGTTGTGAGTGAGGCAGGAAAACACAGACAGATGAAATGTGGGACAGATGCTATGACACAACAAAGACAGCGGCTTATTCAAGTGTCACACACACACACACACACACACACACACACACACACACACACACACACACACACACACACAAGAAGACTGAGGGCTTTTTCAGGTTGCTCTCCAACCTAAAAGAAAAAAAAAAATCTAAACCACAACAAACCTAACACGATGAAATCGTTGTAAGACTGGATCTGTTGTGTGGCTGTGCTGCTGCTGCTGTCTGTCAATCTCCAACTCACCTTTCTTGTCCCCGAAAAAGAGGGTCTGCTGTGCTGGGTTTGACCACTGGAGGGAGGTGTTGTCATTGTACTCCACACGGCAGGTCAGGTTCGCCGTCCCACCCTCTGTCACCGTCATATTTTGAACCAGAGGGTACTGACCGCTGATGCCTGCAACATGACACACAAGAGGAACATGAGGGAGAGAGAGAGAGAGTTCACAGAGGTACACAGATGGCATGTTTCCATTGCTTGATTTGTAAAGTTGCTTCACAAATCAATTTCTTAAAATTTAAATTCAGCATAACCACAATCATAAACAACTACAACTATGAAGCTAAGCTACAGAGTAATGTATTTCTCTCCAGTGGTAGTTATAAAGTGCCAGAAATAAAGAAAATACTCTTCTGTAACTGGAGGAGCAAATCAGCACCTCATGACACTGCAGGAGAAAGAGAATAAATCTAGTTTGTCTTTAAAAAAAAAGCTTAACATCTCTAATTAAAAAGCAAATGTTCAGGCACGCTGGCCAGTCACTACTGAGTGCTAAATTGGACCCTAACATAGAACACACAGGGGGCATTTAGCCTGCGGTACCAACCCTGAAACCTCAGCTACACAGGGAAGACCAATTAAAAACCATTCTCCGAGGACTCTGTGTGTGCATGTGTGGATGTATGTGTGTGCGATACCCGCATCCAATGAGAGAAAAAGAAAGATAAACAGAGTTATACAATTCTGTGTTGGCCGAGCGGAGCTGGGATTCAGCACCACGGACAGGTCGCTATCACAACTGGTTTGTCACTAGCTGCCTGCCAGTTTTCAGAACTCTGGACAGCTCACAACAGTTGTGTGTTTGGTTGTGTGCTTTGGTGCGTGTGTGTGTGAGGAAGGCTGTAAGCAAGTAAATAATAATAACCATAAATCTATTCCTGTCCCCATCCCCAGAGGACAGGTTTTAAAGACCGTGTGAATAAAGGCTTAGGTAAGAAAGATTATTCATCCCCAGCTAACTCTCCCGTCTTAAACCACCATCCCCCCAGGAATGGATCATAAAACTGAAAAAAAGAAAAGAAAACATATACTTTATCAGGAAAGAAAGACATAAGAAAGATTTTTAAATGAGAGGTTTTTAAATTCACTGTCTGCATGTTTCTGCTTGATACCGTTCAAACATGCTGGATCAAATTCAGCAGACAAAATAAACAAACCCTCGAATAGTGCTTGTCTGCGGGGTTAGGAGGTGAGGCAAACCCCATCACTGACAGATCTGTCGTGAAGGACGTGTTGAGAGGAGAGAGGATGAGGTGAAGGAGGGGAGGAGAGGTAGAGAGAGGTAAGTCAAGGAGCACGGGTCATTTCCAGTGTTGATTAAGGCCTCCCGAGGTTAATCATGCGTGTGAGAGATAGAGAAGGAAGAGGAGGGAAACTGGAGGAAAAATGGATCTGAGCTATGGGAGGCTAGGAATATGTTTTATTCATGAAAGTTTTGCATGACGCATGATCTGCCAACGATTTGCCGTTCTCCTGCGCCTGCCCTCGCTCTCTTTATTACTTCCTCTCTTTAAATCACTTGCTTTTTCTCATTTTTCTCATTCACGCAGTTGGGCGACATGCAGCCCAGTGTGATACATTTTATTTCTTTTGTGCCGGCCAAAAAAAAGGGAGGTTAACCGCCATGCTGAATGGCAGCAATGATGATTTTTTTTTTTAAAGCGAGGCGCACAATATGACAAAATGTGTGTGTAAATTTGGTTAATTACGCCGTTTGATGCGTCAGTGCAAAAATGTCATAGAAGATGGAGACACTCTGGGGACGCACTTGCTTGTTGTATTGTCAACTCGGTACTCATGCTTGGAAATATAATCTGCTAGTTTTAGTTAATTAGTTTGTTCCAAATGATCTGGTTTTGACAAATGACAACATGAGATTTGGTATGGCAAAGTGGTAAACAAGCCCCGTGGTAATACGTGTGCTTCCAAAATGAATTTCCTTGAACATTATGAAACAAGAACACATCACGGAACAATAACATTGAGTACATATTTTAGTGTAGAAAACAGACACGATAAAGTGTCTGTTAAAGCATCTTTACACTACAGGTATCACACATGAGACCTTGAATCCATGTGTTTTATAAGTTTACTCATCGGGACAGAAGCTAAACATTAGAAATATCAAAGTCTCTTTTTGCCTCTCTCTGTCTGCAGCAGTATTAATGCCTACACAGAGTTACAATAGTCCGGGGATCCCTCTGCCTAAGCCCTGCGTCAGTGTCTGCTGCTACACAGTCCAGCGGGACTGAAAGGGCCAAAGGGGCTACAATGATGGTTATATTAGAACAGTGCAGTGCTCCGTGCGCCTAATTGGCCGGCGGAGTAGGTTCTCCCATCCTCCCCTCTGGCCACCCAGACCTGATTTTAATGTATCTCCTGAGGGAAGGAGGCAGCTGTTCTCTCCTGATTTCCATGTCTAAATTTAGGTCCTTCCCTCACTTCAACTCCACCGCTTTCTCCTACTTTCACTTTCTTGCTCTGTCTTTTCCAGTTCACATCCATTCCACTCAATTCCCTTCTCTCTATTCCTCTCTCTCTCCCTGTGTCGCGTTGCCTCCTCTAGTTGATCCCTGAAGGGTGGCATTTCCACTTTCTTAGTCTCTCATTTTCATATTCTCCCCCAATGTTCCCCGGTCTTTCAAATTTATCTTGATACAACCTTCTTTCTTGTGCTCAATTCTGCTCTATCTCTCATGGAGAGTGGGGTCAGTTTAATTGCCCTCGACTTTGACTGACACGCAAAGGGTAAGCTAGGTCAACAACGTCCTCATCTGCATGCCGTTGTGTAGTAATGACACAATGAAATTAGCTTTGCTTATTTTAGCTTGAATTGGATCATATATACAGAATGCATACGCTATAGACTCGAGGACAATGGAAAGACTTGATTCATTCGGGAGGGCCGTGCAATGTGGGTTACAGCTGCCTCTAAACAAATCATTATTTCCTCTAGAGACACTAAACCAGCGCCCCATCTCAAACTCCTCCACACGTCTGTCTCCCTAGATGAGCTGAATCTTAAGTTTTAATGGGACCACTCAACACCCTCCCTCCACCAGTGTATTCACTGGCAAAAAATCAAGGCTGGCCGCAAAGCGTCCCCACAATCATTTGGACTCGTGCCTCCCACCACATGAAGTACTGCATTCGGTATTTCTCAAAAGACCAAACTTATCCCAAAAATATATGCCTGTGTGGTGAGTGGAGATATTCACAGGGCACGAAGGCACATTCAGACACACAGTACCTATTGCCAAAGCAAACTAGCGGACAAATAATACTGATAAGAGTATCCTGGATGCTTCCTGTCTGCTCTCCGACATGACCTTTCAAGCAAGAGCAGCTGAGTCTACTAACCTTTCTTATTTAGGCATTCAAGAAGCAGAGAGAAAGAGAGAGATGCAGGCAGACAGACGGACAGCCTGGAGCTACTGACCTTTATACCAGGACTGGAGCTCAACTGAGCTGTAGAGCTATGATGTATGGCTGGGAATACAGGATTACAAAATGGATAGAGGCAGTCACAGTTCTGATTAGCTGATTCACATTTTAAGCCAGACGAACATACCTTATAAACGCAGGCATGGGACTGTAAATTTAAATTCAAAGTCTGGAGTCTTATTTTCACACTGACATCACGTCTATTGGTATTTATAATTTCTAACATCTGGGAACATGGTGATGTCACTACAATGAAGCATTAACTGACTAACTTGCACTCTCATAATGTCATTGCAACATAAGAACTGCGGTAAGTAGAGAAGGTCAAAGTTGAACCAAAGATTTGGTATGGTGTTGCACACTGTGATGGGTATTTACAGTGGTTGTTATTAGCTTGGGGAGCGGCACCATAGTGCAGTGCACTTTCGCCACACAGAAAAGAAGGTTGTTGGTTTGAACCCTAGCTGGGGTTTGCATCTTCTCCTTGTGTCTGCGTGGGTTCTCTCGGGGTACTCGGGCTTTCATCCCACAGTCCAAAGATATGCAGGTTAATTGGTGACTCTAAACTGTCCGCAGGTGTGAATGTGAGTGTGAATGGTTGTTTGTCCCTCTGTGATGAACGACTTGTCCTTGGGTGTCCTTGGACAAAGACACCCTAAAACTGCTTCCAAAGGCTGCGCCATTGTTGTGTGAATGCATATGAATGGTTAGCTCCTAAAAACTGATGAGCAGTTGGCACCTTGCGTGGCAGCCAATGCCATCAGTGTATGAATGTGTGTGTGAATGGGTGAATGAGATATGTAGCGTAAAAGTGATTTGAGTGGTCAGAAGTCTAGAAAGTACAGTCCATTTACCAGCTCGTATTGGCTCCAGTCCCCCACGACTGATAAGGATAAGCGGTCATGAAAGATGAATGGATGGATGGAGCTTTGCTTTGGGTCATAATCTTGTTGTTCACCTTCGTCTTCTCTTTGTTACTGTCTTAGTTTGGCTAACATCAGGGTTTGTTTACGAATCACCTTGAACCACCAGAATTATGCTTTGAACACTGAAATCATACGTGAACTGACACTGACACAAAACGCATCCCACTGACACGCAGAAGACGACACAGGACATGACAGTCTTGCCATGACCAGTTAACATCTATAAGGTTGCACAGGTGGCCACACAGCTGGATGCACAAGCTTCTGAGACTGAGTTATTCTCAGAGTGTCAGGCAGCAGGGTGGCTTAGTGATTGGAAAGACTGCACAAGGTCAAGAGTTTGATCATCTCAAGAGCTGGTGTGAATTCATCAACCAGCCATGTATCCTGTCACAGCGTCCTTGAATGAATGAAAAAACAAACAAAAAAAAAACTCACTGGTTTGGGGCATCAGCAAAATGTAGAAAACAACAAATGTACTAAAAACTTCCTGGCAGGACTTTCTTTTTTTCTGGACAAGAACCAATTTAGTTGACAAAAAGGAACACGAAATGTTGTTAGTAACTTCCTGGAAGAAAATCGAAGATATCAGATAAGTGCATCATCACTGCCTGCCCTCGATCTGGGACTCTTCCTCCAACTGTGACAGTTTTCACACAAACGCCTTCCTTTGAAGAACACGTCGTATAGCTCTCTCCTGTAAGTCAGAAGATTTTGTACTGAAGGAATGAAAAACAAAATGAAGAACACTTTGAGCCGCTTTTGATTGGAATGGGGACGAGTGTGAATTTCAATTTATCGTCCATGTATCAAAGTATTATGATTTTCATCTTTGCTCCTAAAAATATTAAATGATGACCAACAAATAACATACACACATGATGGATAAATGTCTGTGGAACATGTTCCATTCATAGACACAATACTGGCCACATTTGTAATACAATGTAATTGAAAAGTTTAGTGACCTTTAATAAGCTGAAATCTATTTCAAATATTTACTGAAATCACATTATTATTATGCAAATAATCTCTTCAATTTTTCTACTCTGCTCTGTTTGTGTTCCCGAGTGAACTGTATGTTAATATCCATGTGTGTGTGTGTGTGTGTGTGTGTCAATGTTTTCAATCTAAACGTCCCCTTCCGACAGCGATAAGAACCCTGCTGTGAGCAAATTGAATGCAACCCCTGCAGAAGGTGGAGCTACCTTTGTATTCAGTGCTGGCGTACAACCACCTCAGGACAGACATTTTCCGATCTCAAGATATGAAATTAATTAACCGGCACCAGAGAGGCTGGCTATGGCGGTGCTGTTGTCATTTACATACAGTAATTAGACTGGGCAGCTGTTGGTGCTGCCATCACAAACCTGACGTCCAACTCAACCCCTGGAGTCAGATCAACAAAATATCACCTACTTCTCCGTGGTGCTAACTTACGTGTCGTGAAAGCATGGCTTGGTCAGAGTTATGAGCCGTCAGAGCTTTCCAGTGGCATCTGGGGTGTGAAAGGTGTTAACAGACGTCTTTGTAGTGACAAAACATACAGGAAGAATTCCTCCAACAGCACCTTCTTGTGTGCACAAAGCACTACGAGAAACAAACATGCCAGAGCACACAGCAGGAAAAACTGCCACTGCTGAACTTCTGTGGAGCCAACAGCAGCAAAGTCTGTGTTTTATCATGTATAAATGCCTACACATTCATTTCAAAATGGAGACCAGACACCAATATCATTTGCCAAGCATTCCTGCCCTTGATTCAGCCACATCAATTTAAAGGGCAGAGATATAAACCTCTGCCCATTCTCTGTGTGTAAGCTGCCTGAGTTCAGGCTCACTCTTTCCAGAATGGCCAGAGATCTCAGTATCCTTTCTGAGCCAAGGGCAGACATCTCATGGTTTTATGACAGAGGTAAACCTGGCCTTCATAAATACTTCATACACTGCTTTTTTTCTGGTTGGCAAAAGAGAGCAGAAGAAGCTGAGAGCAAAGGCGAGTTAGGAAAGGACAGAAGTACATATTTTGACAGATAAGTGAAAGAGGGGGAGAAGGCTGGGGAGTAAACAACTGAGGCAAGTGCAAAAAAACAAAAGAACAACATCTTAAATGCTTCCTTCTAGCAAAAGAGGAGCTGTTTCTCACACTGTTGCACTATCTGAGATGCTCAGCAGACACAGGAAACGGGTTTAAATTATGATGCCCTGATTTATGCATAAAACGTAAGCAGATATAAGAGTGTTTCTGTGTGTGTGTGCCTCTTTGAACATAATCACTTGTGCATATACTGTGTGTAAGTGAGCAGTACAATATACACTAAATGTTATTTTCAGTGTGTCCTTTTTAGAATTCACAAAATCCCAGTGTCATCTGTTCTATTTCCAGCGCTACAAGGACACAGAAGGCAAAGCTTTGGCTATGTACAGTATATCTAGCCTCGAACATTTCCACCCTAAATATAAAGCCAAGCAACAGCATGGCGATATGAGCGGTCACCCACACGCTTTTTGGTTTAGTAGATTGTGTAAATTAAATGTCATCAAAGCATAAAGTCGGGGAAGTCAGATTTATTGTCCTGCTTTTGAAATTCTCAGATTTTCTCAGACTGAAGAGGAGAAGAAATGAGCTTGACAACTTCTTCTTATTGCAAGAGGCAATTGATTTCTCATGCTTTCATATGGGGTAAGAGCAGGATGATGATCGCAGGCTAGGGTGGCATTCATGAGGGAAATCAGACTAATCATTGCTGCCACCAAACTCCCAAATTCCCCAAATCAACATGCCACAGTGTGATTTCTAATGTGTGGTGATGTGTTCACAGATACTGTTCATTTAAGAGTGATCTGGGGAAATGCTCCACGCCCCAGGGGAGAGCTGCAAGATTCAGTGAGCAAAAAAAAAGTTAGTTTTAAAAACAGCTCTTATCACTTGGCTTGTTTGTCAGATTTAGTTTGCTGCAAAGCTCTTTAACCGCGCCGCACAGTGGCAGGGTTGACACTGAAGATCTCGTCTCAAAGCAAAAGCTCAGACTGGTCTTACCCAGCGTGAGTGCATTTATTTGAGGAAACTCTCATAACTATTCTAATATCACTTTCTTTGTTGTCCAACAATAAACGTCCATAAATGGCTCTTATAACTCAAGAATTTGCCTGAAAATCAGCACAGATTCACCAAACGGTAAACAAATATAAGATAAAAAACACACAGCACAACTCAGATAACTCACTTAATCCATGACAACGTTATACATCAAAGCAAAATGGGAACTGTAGTTCCAAAAGGGGCATGATTATCCTCCAAATCAAAGACAAGGAATAATAACAAGAGCGACAAAATCTGAAATATTACTTATTCTATCAGGAACAGTAAACATGCATAGATTTAATTTTTAAAAACACAGGTACCTAGAAACTGTGTGTTCTGTGCACACACTCACTCACGCACACACACACACACACACACACACACACACACACTAACGCACACACACACACATATATGCAGTACGGATGCCATATATCTGTGTTGTGTTTAATGAGGTCCTTTTTCATGCTCATTTACACTCCTGGCACTCCTGATGCTATTATGTTGTCACATTTTCTTAAAATAACCCTGATTTAATCTTCCACCGGTGTGAAAAAAAATTGTAGAGACAGAAAATTAATCTCTGGTGCTCTATACAGTAATTGGCTGCACTATATACACACATTTACAAAGGAATATATGCAAGAGGAACCCTTAACCAGTCACTCAGTCCTTCAGTCACATCTTACTTCACACACACACACACACACACACACACACACACACAGGCTGGTGGCTGGAGGCTTTGCGGTGAACTGAGCCTTTATCTGCCCACTGATCAGCATGAATCTTATCTGGCTTGTTATGTTTTCCTACCAACAGCCTCATTATAACGATGAGAGAGGCAGGAGGGAGACATGTGCTTGACACTGATCTACACATCCTCTGTTCCCCTATTAAGAGTGCAATGGATTTTCTATACAGTCACAGTGAGGTAGAAAAGGATGACAGCCAGGTGAGGCTGGCCTTTAAAGAGAGGAGGGGTCAACAGTGAATAAGACAGAGATCTTACAGTCAAACACATGTAGCTGGATGTTAGCTGTGGAGGAAGATGGTTTAAATAAATTCCTCGTTCAGACGCAGTGGGGAAAAAAGGAAACTCTGCATGGTAGAGTGTAGAGTGGAATATTGTGCTGATGTGATATTGACGCTGTTACCACTGCTGAGGATGATTTGACATGAGCAGTATACCAAATCTATCACTCAACAGGCAAACTTTTAAAAAACGTCAATTCTTGCTCGGGGTTTTGAACTACAGCGCGGTTACATTACTGTTTGTTTGTACAAAAGCAGCAGTTTAAACACAGCCATCACCACTGCACTTATTAAACAAAAGGCCAGCTACTCATTGTGATTCAGAATCTCCCCGGTAAATTTTTTTTTTTTTTTTTTTATAAATATGGGTCCCCTGGGAAAGATGCGCCACATAGAGAAGCAGTGGAGAGTGCTCATGAACGACAAACAATGGAAGAGCGTAGTGCGTCTTCCCAGGGGGACACTTACAACTCCACTGGATGAGCATGTGCGAAACAGTCTAGGTTTTCTGAAAATAGAAAATAATTGGAAAGAGCAACAATACAAAACAATTTTTTATCTGACTATATATATATATATATATATATATATATATATTTTTTTGTCTAGATCGTCACTTTAATATATTAAGTCTGCACACATACACATTTAAATTTTGGCTCTTATATTTTCATATTGTTGTGGCTTTATGTACAAATATGGCTCAGATTAAACATTCTGTCTGTCTGTGTTTGGTTTGTCTGTCCTGACCAAAGACAGTAATAATGGACAGAGTATGAGTGACGTCACCCGTAGGTTTCCAAAGCACAAACCTACAGAAAATATATGAAAATATCATATGCTGCCATGTTGCCTGTACTGCTTGTTCTGCCTCTTGGATAATCTAAAAATCGGTGAAGACGTGGCTCATCGGTAGACTTCAGGCGAACCAAATGACACCTGGGTGCTGAAACAAGCCATCTCTAACGGGACCTACCTTTCAATCAAAGTGGCCACGCTGTTAATTACGGATAACTTTAAGCCTTAATATAATTTGAACAGGTGAGTTTAGCCGTTATGAACGGGGAAATTAGCTGTAGAGACCAAAACTGTTTTTTGTACCAGGCTGTAAACATGTTTATTTCTGCTGTGAAGTTGGACATCTTAATATGGGGACTTATGGAGGTTGAAATGATCTGCAGCCAGCCTCAAGTGGACGCTCGAGGAATTACAGTTTTTAGCACTTCCACATTGGCTTTACTTCACAGACAGACTATAGAAACATGGCAGACTATGTAGAAGTGGAAGTGCGGCCTCTGTAGATATAAAAGGCCCATTCTAACAGAAACAGGTGAATATACACTAATCAAAACAGAGTTATGAATATTATTTTGCATTTCCTTAACGGTAAACTGTATTTAACTAAATACTTAGGATGACTTATTATTACATCTGTTCATGATATGGCCTATGCTTCTGTAATCATTAGCCAAAGATGGTAACTAAACAGGATGAGATTATAATCACGGCTGACTAAACTCACAGTTTTTGAGAGGCATATTTACTGAAGCACACAGCTGAATGAAATCAGGTTATCTCCTTTCAAATAAACACTCTGCCTATCCTCTTTGACTCTCTCTGATCTATAATCCGCTCTCACTGCCATCCCGCGGAATGATGGAGAAGATTTTGATCAGTGTAATTTACTGCCACCTTTCCAGAGTCTGGCAATGGTAAAGGGCAATATCACAGAATTAAATACTCGATTATTAATCTGATGACCTCGGACTGTCCTCTTCAGTGTTTACGAGCTTGAATAATTTACTGGCAAATATGAAAAACACTATCAATGAACACTGACACTAAGATGAGCTTCATGCTATCGTGGTGCAGCCATTTTTAAAAGCAAGAAAACACATTCTGATCCCAAGCAAATCATTCAGAGTCATGTTTTCAACTAGTGACGAGTAAATAATGTGCAGCGTTGTTTAGTGTGTTTACTAAAATCCAACATGAAAATCCCATTAAAACCAAACTGTGTATTAAAAGCTAAAAAGAAATTTGAAATTGCAGTTTGAAAAACTTCTCTGGCACCTTACATCAAAAGATCAGGATGTGACTGTGCAGGAAGCAAACAAACAAATGCAAAAACAAAAAAACAAAAACTAGAGAATAAAGGCAAACAAAGTGAAACATCAGTCAATTACGTTTTAGAAATAGAAAGATCTGTTTGACTGCACTGATGTTAGTCTGACTGAGTTAGAGGCACAGCAGGGAAATGCAGCCACAACTCACCTCGAACTTTGCCTTTTGAAGCCATCACTGGAGTCCCCAAGTAGACAAGAGGGGGGTTGGATGAACAGCAAGAGAGGCAGATGCCAGAAAACAGAGAGGAGAGGAAAAAAAAGAACAAAGACAGAAGACAGAGCAACTGATTAGATAACTGCAGGAAGAACAGAGTGCCTGTCTCTGTCGCGTATATATATGCAGAAACAGCATTGTCTTTATCTTGAATGTCAATCACGAGAGCTGAAAGCCTCCGATCGGTCAACCCTGAAAGGGAATGTCCTGATTTAGCTCCTCAGCAAATTGAGACCTTACAGTGTGGCACCTTTTAATTAGTCGCATCACATCATCTGGATCATGCAAGGAAGCTTGTCGCTTTCTAATGAGCTTGCAAGACCCATAAGGATATGGGCATACTGTAGATATCATGTTGTTGATTAGTGAACGCTGTGCTTCATTTGTTTTTCACTGGAAATTTCAGACTTTCTTTACACTTGATTATCTTCATTTTAGCTATATGGCTTCAGTTGTATGTATACATACGAGTAATGTTATATGTGTGCACACTGGTGCATCTTATTAGGATATGACTGACAGCGCTGTAATCACTGAGGAGAAGCGCAAACACTAGACAGATCATCGAGCAGAGAACATGCCATGATAGTGGAGGGTTCACTGAACAGCTCGGTGAAAACCATATAGGCAGATATATATCCATGTATAAAACCAAAGGAGACCACGACACAGACCTAACCAACAACGAGAGCGTCACCTCCGAGACGTCCTGCCGGTAAAACCACATTCGAGAGCCAAATAAACAACATATATTGCCTATTAGTGCGTGTGCGTGTGTTTGCGAGTGTATCCCGAGGGAATGACTCTTATGCTTCACACACACTGCTTTGCCAAATTGATGGATCTATTGGAATGCCTCCAGCGAGCCCGAAAACCTGTACAGCTCTAAGAGACAGCGCTTGAAAAAGAATGAGAGAGGAAGAACAAAGAGAATACAACCACAGGTGTCGAGTCTGCAGGTTATAAAAAATTATTGTGCTTTCTTTTCGATTACACATTAATAAATCACTCTCCCTGTACACAACGCGTCTAGAATTTCACATTTTGTCAAACACGCGCACTGTAAATACGCTTAAATTCATTTTAAGCTAGAGATGCAAGCCAGCTGCCGAACAGCCCGACCAATCTTTAGACTCACATATTGTTTTGTTTATACTTGAGTGCCTGATAGCCAATTTTCAGAGGCTGATGGAGATGATTATGTTTTGTTAGTACTATTTCACAGCTTGCCAAGGTGTAAGATATATAGAGTGAGGAAATGGGAATGTGGAAGAGAGAAATGCATAATTTCCTTTCATCTTTTTGTGATATTTAAACTTCATTTGCACACATTTATGGACTAAAGCATCACAGTATATTCAGTGGCGGTCCACAGGGGGCAAACAAGAGAGGAGCAATGAGTAAAAAACAATCACGTAAGAGAAAAAGTACTTGTGAGGACAAAAGCTACACTATTCATCTCTCTCCCACACACATGCAGCTGGTGAAAATTTCACACCTTGCTGCTATGTTCACTGGTCAAGAGGGAGAGGGACCTAAAGAGAAACAGGCCAGTGAATGTCACATCTCTACCAACACTGCTTTTCCACATGAGACTGATGGGTTTGTGAAATATTCCCCCAGCAAAGTCTGACCTCGCTCTATTCCTGCCTTTCATCCCTGCTGTCAAAGTACAAGTTCCCTGTCACAACTGTGGGTCTGTGATCTCTCCCAGTGAAAAAAAAAAAAAAAAGACTGAGGACGAAAGATGGAAAAAAACATATTATATTGGCACATTATTCGTAACAACAGCTAAATAGAGATGGCGAGAGAACGAGAGAACACAAGCTGCAAAGAAGAGAAAAAAATGGTGGGAGTCTTATTCACTACACTTTTTGCATTTGTATCTCAGAGTATTACAGTTACCAGGCAACCAACACAACAGTTCGGTAAGTCCTGGCAAGCTGAAATTGAATAAAACGCTTTTCATTCCATTCTCTCATTTCCCATTCTACCATGCCATGAGCAGAGTATTCCTAATCGATTGTACAATGGCCACCTCTCATATGCTCTCAATACTCCTGATTGGACAGAATGTGATAAAGATGAAAGTTGCATCTGAATGGGATCAAATTTGTATATTTTTCTATCCGTTCAGTTTTGCATGAAGTAAGTATTAGCATTATTATATAGCATAAAGTATGATGTCCACAATTTTGGCCGAACTTCCCCCCTCCTGTATATATCATGTATATATAGTGCATTCTATTCTACTATCTATACTGTACATTCACGTCTATACTGCGTATTCACACCCAGCTGTTTATTCTGTATATATTGTCGACCAATTTAATAACTTGTATTTACACACAACAATCACTGTTCATACTGTACACAGCTTAATTAACACACACTATATATAATTACATCTGTAACACATTTTTACCTGCTCACGATTGCTGTTACCAAGCTGTAGATATGATATTCATAACTCTGTCCATACTGTTTATACTGTATATACCTTATAACATATTCAGATTTATATTCATACACTGTTATTTATATATCCTTCTCTGCACTTTATTGCTTTTGCACTTCTGGTTAGATGGTAAACTGCATTCCGTTGTCTTCGTAAACTACAACAGCAACACTGTACACATATGGTACATATTTAGTCATTTATATATATTTCTCTGCACAAAATCTCTCATTTATGTTTTCACATTTCATTAAACTGTGCAGATAGCTAGCTTAACTGGAAACACAGATAGCATGCACTGACCACCAGCCATTTCAGCCAGCTACCTCACTGAAGCTAATCTTTGTGAGAGTGCAGTTCATGTTGACCGTCTATATACTCAGTGTACTATATATGACTGCACTTACAGTTACGTAAGGAGTAACGTTATCTTCACTGCACCTGTCTCTCCTTCTGCTCCACCGGGGGGCGGCAGAGGAGAGACTCCATCTGAGAGAATGAAAAGTGAGTGACTGCATGCTGGCGGAAGAGAAAAGCTCACAGTTGTAAGCAGGTTGTTCTCTGTCTCTGTAACTGTCAGCGGGGACCTGTCATAAATAAACTGTGTGATAGTTCATACAGACACCACCTACTGTGACACACACACACACACACATACACACACACAACGGTGATCATAGTATTCCCTTAGGGTATAAGTCTCCTGGGAGGACATGTGTTCAATTGCAACATCCTTCCTGTTCTCCTCTTCTTCTTCCTTCTCTGTTCTCCTCCCTTCATCTTGTACTCATTCAGGAGTTTGTCTCACCTGCCTTTTCATATTCACTCTCCTTATTAACCCTTTCCCCACCCTTCTGGATTTGCTTCCCCCCCTGCGGGCCACCTTTTTCACAGTGGCAGATATATTCAGAGTCTGACACGCAGTGAAAAGCCTATGGAGATCGATGTGTGCAGCGTGGCTCTCCGTGCTGTCACATAGCATGATGGAGAGTTCAGCTTATCTTTCGTACAGCAGCAGCTGTTTTGCCATATGTTTGATGTACTCCAGGCCCTTGGAATCCAACCAATATTCCACCGGTGAGCAGATTGCTGTAAAACCTTAACACACTCTTTGTCACCTTATGACTTGGCCGTACATGGAGCCATCGATCCACACATACACGAGAGCATAAAAACAGTGAGGAAAACATACATTGTGACACATATTCATTCATTGCAAGCCCTGCGCGCGTTTGTGACTTTTGATTTTAAGAGAATCATCAGCATAAAAATAGCTCTGAATGAGTGCAAGCAAACGCATTTAAATCTTATTTGATTTCGCGTCAAATGTTTTTGAATCTTATTTGATTTAGCACAGCTTTTTGCTAAGGGCTGCAATTCATCTCAGGGTAATAAAGGAGATGGTAAACAGTGTTAATAGATGGAATCAAGCTTACTTAACGCAGCTTATTGCCACCATACTGCCTGCTTTATTAGATCTGTTTACCTCATCCTTGTTTTCTCACATTACAGCGAGACACACATCTGTTTGTTTTGTCATTTAATCTAGCGTATTTGATTTCCACTCCTTAACACAATTACATGTACATGTCCTGTCCCCTGTCCACGGCACACTCATCTGCTCATAAGCTGAACACACACAGGAGGACGCACACGCATGTGCACATGCAAAGATGCACACGTGTTGATGACACACACACACTTTATAACATTTGTTATCATCCTTACTAAAGATGGTCCACAGCAGTGTTTATGGTGTCACAGTGACGACCTTCCAGATTTTTTTTTTCCCTTCCCGTGCTGAAAATAACCAAATCTGGTGAGTCACCACCACCAGACCTTGTGTGAATGACACCAGGCAATCTGGAGCCCAGAGCATCTTTTTAGTTTTATGTTTCCAGTTAACCACACAGTGATCAACTCTTGCATATACAGTATATGTTCTGTAGCAGTGGTAATAAAAATAGCCATTCTGTCAGTGCTGTTAACAGCATGTCAGACTTGTAAGACAGAGGCCTGCCTTAAGAAAGGGGACTGGCTGTTTTATTTGAATGAGAATTGAGAATATTTAACAAAGACGTGAGAGTGTGTGATGAAAGTCTGAGAGTGTTGAAAGAAAATCAAGACTATGCAATATTTTTACCTCTTTATAACACCTGTATTGTGATGTGGGTATCATCTGGAGGCGAGTGACAAAGATAATGACTCAGGGGATTCACACTTTATTGCTGATTGTCAGTGGCCCGCAGCTAAGAACACAGTGAACACATCAGGGCAACACACCTGATGAATTTTCCAATACTTTGGGCCATTTTGTTTTTTAATGTTGGTACGGATCAAGTGCACTCCCAGAGGATAATTCCAAGGCTGAATTTCCTTCCCGTGCCAATAACACACTTCAGCTTCAGATCAACTACTAGCTATTTTTCTGGCTTCAGTTGGCGAATGTGCATTCACACACAGATAAATATAAACATGCATATGCAGATAAAATAAAAAAATAAAAATAAAATAAACACAGAATGCCAGAATGTCAGATATTAAATAACCAAAAGTTGCGAAATGATTCCTTACTTCCACATCTGCTCCTTGCCCTCTGGCAATCAAGGACTCCCCCGACTATGGGAGGTTCATATCGAGGTCAGCGCAACACCATATGCCATGTTATACAAGAGAAGGGTTGCGAGGCGTGGGGGCAGTTACATATACAGCAGCAAATACTCATTTTTTTCCCTTTATTTCTCTTATTTCTTTCTTTGCTTTGGTTGAGATCAGAACCTTTACATACAGTCTGGAATGTTTTAGAACAAATGCAGTAAAATGAATTCTGATGTCTCATCTGTTTATTTATAAAAAGAATAATTGGAAATAGTATTAATTATCTTCTCTAGCTATCTGAGTGATAATGATTTTCTAATATTTCAACGTTTCTGAAGCAGTTATTCAACATGTACAGCCAGTGATACAGAATGTCTCCAGTATATATAGAAAACAATAGAAGAGGCATTATTACACATTTAACCAAGCATGAGTATTTATTTAGAGTTGTGATTTAACTGTTGGCCAGTGATACAGATTTTATATTAGAACATCTGCCATAAAATTAGAAACAAGTTTGTCCTGTGGCAAGACAGATGTTCCTATTTATTAGTAAACCAATAGTAATTTAGAACAAGCTTTAGTGTAGAGAATAGAAACACTTTGAAGATTAATAAGAAAAGTAATTTGTATTCTCCTGAAATTCTTATGTTACAGTCTTGGCTCTGGTGTCCAATCTTCTGTTCTGAGAAGAGAGCATGTAGTACAGTCTGAACACAATCCACAGACAGCGGTATAGGAGGAGGGCTTGGTGACAGTGGCCTGGTGGTTTTAATGTCAGGACATTTTGGTTTACAGCTCCTCTGTCACTTGACTTCAAAGCTGTTCCATAAGAAAGGTCACAACATGCACAGCTACACAAAAACACACATATGGACACCACTTACTTCAACTACTACACACACACTCACATGCACACAAGCACAGCAAAAAATGTAATTCTACCAAATGCATACCTCACTGGTTTTAGTCACAGAATGCACGCCCCCATATATCTCACCCTCCCACACACGCAGCAGACCTCATCAGAAACAAGTGACACTATGCAGTATGTACCGCACACAGTCCTGTCCCTGTGGTTAGGGTAGTTTCATATATCATGTTAATTAACTGCGACACTGCTAGACAAATGGTGAGCTTGGAACTATCAGATTTTATCTGGATGGAGCACAGTTCTCAGATATTAAACATCAAGGATTTGACATACCAGATGTCAAAGAAGTTTTCATAAATATTTAATCCAAAATAGTGTGCCTTGCTTTTAAACCCCTTGGCTTGGAGGGATAGCTAAAAACCACAAGCTGTATTTGATGATGTGGCTGTGACTTTGAATCTATGATTTTCTCCTCTCTCACAGATATGTGAATTCCCTCGAAAGCTAAACGTTCATAGAGGGCTGCGAGCATTGCCTCTGTCTTTGTGATGTGGCATCCAGCCTTTTATAAGCTCTAAGTATATGGTGTACATACAGTAGCAAAGGGCATCTACCTCACTCATATTCTGACTGACTCACTCTACACGTTAATTATATAAAAAACAATTATTCTTGTGACTGAAGGTGACTTTTGAGTGTTTGTGTTCTATTGGCAGAAAGGTACATGTTCTACTAGAGCTACCTCTGCCCACTGGCAGGTATAACAGCCATCTTTATCAGGTAGCAATGACGTAGAGGTCTAGAAAAACACAGAGCCAGGTTTGTCTCACACTACAAGCACAGGCCTGACAAACAACCGACCCCTGCCAACACATAATAAGTAAAAAGATGAGTCAACAAGAATGATGGCCCTTGGGAATATTCACACTTCAAGAGTCTAAATTATCAGCTAAATTTATCATTTGACTTTTCCATTTGGTACTTGATGATTTTTTTTTTTTTTTTAAAGTATGTTCTTGGAAAAAACTAGACAGCATCAAACACATCCTATTGATCCTCCTAAGACACCCTCTGGACTGTAACTACGCAACAGCGCCCTGTCTCCGGAATCTTCAGTCCACTCTCATCATGTTACTGTGGGTAATATGGCATGCAACGCTTTTATTCATCATAGTGCAGCGGATGGTGTGCAAGAGAGAGGTGAAGAGGAACGAGGATCAGACCAGAGGAGGGAAGATAAAAGACAAGTGCAGGTTTGGTTGTCTCATAAAAACTGCCCTTTGACCACAAAAAACAAATACAGGCTCGGGCATGAGCATACAGCTGCGCACACACACACACACACACACACACACACATACACACACACAGGCCATAACATTTTGCCATTTAGAGCCTTAAAGAAATTCCCCCTGGGCTCAAGAAGCACATTTCAATTTCCACAAAACACCCTGGGGATATCGAAATCATGAATCTCCCCAACAAGAAAAGTCAAACAGGAATTGCTATAGGATGATGGACACACCTGAATGCATACACATGCACACACGTACATACTCATACACATACACACACACACACACACACAAACACACACACACACACTGTCAAACAGGTACTGTCATTTGATGATAGACAGTCCAGGTACAGCCTATAACTCAGCAGATGCTTTTTGTTTCCACTGCTTCTTCAAATGAATAGTTTAGAGGGTGAAGTTATATTGTGATAGATGCCTCGGGGGTAACAAATGGCTTCCTCCAGACAAAGCTTTGAAGTGGATGTGTATGCCCGGTCACCAACCTGTAATCTCCAGCCATTCGTCAAAGGGTGAAGGGACAGGAGATTTCCAAGGAAAACTTCCACATAATACAAGCTTCATTTTTTTTTTTTTTTTACCCGGTAGAGAGGTCGAATCCCTACAAGATGAGGAGTTATGTGGCAGTAAGACTTTATTCAATACCAAGTGCCCTCTTGAATTCAAACATATGGATCATATATTTCTACATAATTTTCTATTTTGTGTCATCCTTATAGTTAGAGATCATATTAAGGAGTGGGGCTTTCGTCTGTTGAGAGGAACACATAGTGTCTGGAAAATGCCTCCTCCGCTTGATAGCGAGACTTTGATCAAAAATGTGTCATAGCATTTTGCTCGGGCTGAATTATTCAAAGGTCAGTGAACAAAGGCATGTTTGTGCTGTGTTGCATTACAAAGGCTAGAATGACGGTAAATTGGCAAAGTGTTCACTGTAGGGAGCTGACCGGTGAGCCTCGTCCTCAAGGGACCATTTGGCATCAAACAGCGCAAGCTCCCTGTGATTGTTACTGCTTCAGTCATCGCCGAGCTGTTACCTCGTATTTTCAAACCATCACCCTTATATCCCATTCTATTTAGGACATTGTGTTTCTGTGGCTTTCCAGCAGGTCGAGGAGAAAATGGACTTCCGACAGGAGGGATTGAAAGCTCGGGACCTGTGGGGGTACGTGCATGTGTGTGTGTTAAGACTTTGTGAGTTTGTTTCAAAGCAAAATTGTGCACTCTTGCACATTTACATGCAGATGTGTTGTGTGCTACAGTGAAAGGGGTCCTTTGTAATGGTGGCAAAAGGCAATCTGTAGGGCATCAGGACTGCAGCCCGTCTCAATGGGCAGCAGCTCACTGGAGACCACACCTATAAAGGATCAAGGGGGAAATAAAAGGGCTCTAAGAAACATGTGGATTCATCGCTACAGCTTTCTCCCTTTTGTCTTTCATTCTCCTTCCTTTTATCCCAACACTGGCAGCGTTCCACTTTAATGGCGTTTTTAGTGGGGGTTTATTTTGCCCCAAAAACAATCAACAATACACTATGTGCTTTTGTGTCCCTGGGCGGGCCAGTGGAGAAGATGAGAGCAAGTGGAACAGTGAAGGAAAAAGAAAGGAAGGAGGGAGGGAGGAAATGGCTAACCTTGCATGTTTGTGTGTGGCCAGTGTTTGTGTCAAAGCATTCATTCCACTTCAACAGCTTCAATTATTCATACAGTGTTTCTTAAGAGAAACTCAAGCAAGTGCGTGCTGGTGACGTGGATACACATAGATCACATAAATAAAAGACATAACAAAAACAGAGAGAGAGAGAGAGAGAGAGAGAGAGAGAGAGGGAGAGGGAGAGAGAGAGAGAGAGAGAGAGGGAAGTGCAGTAGAGTTTCTAATGAGTCTACTGAGGTGAGCAGCGCTGCAACACACAGGTATCCCATGGGAGATAAAGCAGCTCTCGCTAACCAGGTCAGCCAGGCCTCCTGCAAGGATCCTCTGCTCTGATGTCTGCTGCTCCCCAGCTTCAGTACATACACATCTTTAATAATAACTTCAAACAATCTTATAATTCTTTCTTCGTCTTATGTTATACCTTTTCTGCAAAAGTTCTTTATTGTTTTATGGAGCTGCTCCTGAAATCGTTTTTTTTTTTTTAATTTCTTTTCCAGCACAGTGTTGTGTATATTATGCTTTACATGAACCCACATAACCACATTTATATTTTATAAAGTTCTACATATTTGCTCATTCTGTTGTTTATATTCTATTTCTTTAACCTGTGCATTGATTTACAGCAATGATGTTAGTCAGTGCTTTGAAATGTTCTCCTCTCCTCCTTCCTCTCCCACTCCATCTGTTTCGTCCTCTATATTTTGTGTCATCATGTGGGTGTGCTTACCTCCTGCCGGGCTGACCTGGCAAGAGTCCTGCTAGGTCGTCCTTGTAATAAGAATTTGTTGGGAAGTGATGCGCCTGGTTAAATGGTGCGTTTGTTTTCAACCACTCAACCAATCAGACACGTAGGTTTAAATAGAAAAATGGTACTTTGAGTTTTTCAAAATGTCCCTAATGTGTTTTGACCCGGTCATTCAGATGAATGAGCAGCCCGTTTGGATTGTTAAAAGCAGTTGATTAACTCGAAAAGGAATAAAAATGTTTTCTCAGGCTTCATCAAATGTTAATAAGGCTTTTGGACTGCAAACAAATATTATATGACATATATTCTATGTATTTTGCAGCGGAATAAAGACCAGTATACTTATGTTGTCAAAACAGATCAAATAAAAATAATTATATGGAGGTGCTGACATACCTTGCCTCACCCATTACCTTTCACCCAAGGCTGGGAGACATGAATAAATTCCATTTCATGCCTCAGCTTATATTTACAGAGGAACAAAAGAAAAACTGTGTTCAATTACCAAAGACAAATTTGAACTCATCTGGGTCATTTTGAACAAATTGAACTGGAACTAATTCCTTCCGAGTGTTACAATTGAACTTAATAAATAAATAAAACCGTAACTTGTTTGCTTTTTTCCCCATCAAATTAAAGTTGACCTAACATGCTCCCATTATAGCTATCCACAGACCCGAGCCCATGGGAGCTGTGTAAAGACTGAGGGGACTGAAGGAGAGGGGGAGGTGGACCCAGCGATGCTAAACGGTGATGCAGCCCCTGAAGGAGAATGACCATAACCAAAAACCTTCCATATTCCTGTCATTGTTATCCCCCCACCATGTTTCCTATCTATCCTAGCCTTCATTTAAACCAACTCTCCATCACTTTCCTCTCTCCCTGTCTTTCTCACCCATTACAAAGGTGTAAATTGGACACAGATAATTGAACATTACTATCCTGGGAGGTAGCTGGCGCCATCTGTTAAATGTCCGCCTCCGACATCACAGTGCAACACACAATGCGCCCAAACATCCCAAAACACCATGCTGCACATTTGTGTGGGCATGCACGTGTTACTCTGTTTGGATAGAGATCGATTCACTGATCCCTGAATACATGGAGTACAGGTACTGCATTCAGTCTCACAAAGGTGTTCTGGTCATTTTTGTTGCTGTGTGGGAAGAACATTTGTAAATCAGGAGGTCCTTTAGCATTAGATGTAGAGGACTTGTAGTAGAATATTAAAATGAATTACTTAATTAAACAATAAACCAAAACACCCACACACAAACAGTTTGGATTTTAGCATGTGTGGGGGTGGCACATTGTGCGTAAGTCTCAAATACTGTACTCAAAAACAGAACGTTTTTTTCATTTCAGAATAACACAACTGTCTTTCTCTTTAATTTGATACCAAATATGTTGCATTGTAGCTTTTTAAACCAAGATTGATTTAAATAACAAGAGCACAGCTAAATGAGGAAAAAAACAAACAAACTATTAATGTGTGTAAAAGTCACCACGACCCAGCCAGTCCTCCCTGGCGACTTTGTCTCTTTCCACTATGTACAGTGGGTCAAGATCTCCCTCACAACACAATATTACAGCTTTCATATGATTGTAAACCCAAGGAAGTCTGTCTGTGGTGAATTTATAGTGGAAACAGAAAGAAATCTGCCAAAAAAAAAAAAGATATCAATGTAGTGATGTATATTTCTTAAACTATCTACAATACAAACCTCTGGACTTTATTTTCCCTGTTTTGATTGACTGAAAAACAGAACACATGCTCTGAGGTGTTATGGGGTCTTTAGGGTTAAAATAATAAAGTCTACTGGTTGTTAGAAAAGAAATGTTAGGATACAATATTTTGGGAAATATTTAAACATGTCGCCCATACAAACCAACTTTCTTTGTAGTTGCACTTTTGGCTGGAACTTGCTGTCACCAGTCACCCACTAATTGTGCTCCACTTTGCCTAACTGTTGGTATTGTCCATTCCTCGTAGAAGGTTTACATAAATACTGAGAATCCACTGCATTCCATAAGATTCCCAACAAAACCCCAATTATTGGCTAGAGCTGAATTATGATTGGTTGGACGATGGTTATTCGCACAAATAATGAGGGAGATTGTCCATGTGAATTTATGAAAAAGCTTCTCTCTCTCTCGCTCTCTCTCTCTCTCTCTCTCTCTGTAACACACATGGCTGATTAGCAGTTGGCATTTTGTCTTGGCTATGTGCTAAATGAGAGCAGCAACATTACCATCTCAAAGATGCTCTCCTGGCCCAGTTAATGGTCAGGACACAATGGCTGCTCAAACACTTGATGGATCATTGAAGGATTATACCATTTGGCTTTGTGCCTTTATGCTGACTTCATGTGCGTAAATGTGTGCGTAGGTAGGTGTGTGTGTGCATGTGTGTGTATGTGAAACAGAGACAGAGACATCCTGTATCCTGTAGGTGTGGACTCCTACGGACCTCTCAATGGGAGCAATAATGTCAAGGAGCTGCAATGTCATATCCATCAGAGCTGACTTTCTGTCAGGGCCAGACAAAGGTGTTGACACCTCAACACCAACAGTGAGTGAGGAGGCCATTCAAATGTCAGTTAGCTGACACATAGCCATGCTCTCATAGATGGGTGGTAACCAATGATTGTCAGGTGGTAACTCAGGAAAAAGGCCACTGCATACATAAAGCTCAAGAGGAGCAGTCCACTGAGATTTAATGAATGAATATGTTTTCATCCTCTGAGGCAAGTATTCAGTTGGTACAATCACACCTGTCAACTCTGGCAAATCAGCACTTATGGAAATGAGGCGGCTATCGCTAAAGCGCCACAGTCATCAAGAGACACATTCAGACTGCTCAGTCAGGTGTGAGGCTGTCAAAGCTCACCACTGTTTGCACTATCCAATAAAAGTTAAACTTCAGCTATACTGTTGAGAGAATTTAACTACGCATTTTCACACCTTACTGACAAAATTTCACACAACTCTCTCAAACCCTCATCCTGATACTGCATCCCATTACCACAAATGTGCCAGGGGACTGTATAGAATCTGCACATACTTGTTGTTTACAGTTTATGGAGTGGAGTTTATGAGTGTTGCAAAGCAGTCAGGATTTCACTCACACTACTGGAAGAATTATATGTATTTACAGTCATTTCAATCACTATTTAACCCTGATAACTTCACCTGACAACAGAAATATGTGAATGGCTCCATGCATGTAAACGTATGAAATAAAAAGAAAGGGTTCAGTAGGAGTTTGGTATCAAGGAACATCTTTAGAATCTTTCAAATTACCCAAAGATGGTGCCACGCTGGCAGGAACACCAGAAAAGGACACTTTTACAGTCTTTGTTCAAGGAACTTAAAGAATTGGCTTCACATTCAAAGGAATTCTAACTTTTATGAATTCAGATTCTTTGTCCTGGTTACCACTGATAACTAGTTTCTGACATCTTTCCATGTACATTAAAAATGATCTTGTAGTAATGGATTTATTGACACACCAATCATAAAGCATATAAACTGAAACTGTGGAACAAAACATCTTTCCTCAGGATTTTCAGTACCAGCTGGCCACTGTCCAGAATGGGCTTCAACAATTACAACTGCAGCCAACTCAGGAAAACTGCAAACGTCTTTGTTCATACATTCATTGTTGTCTTTACATCAGAGTTCAGAGGGTGGTAGAAGGTCAGGTGAAGTAAATCACTGAACCAAATAGTGAAACAATTTGCTATTATCGGTCTGAGAGAACAACATTACACTTTTATCCCCACAGATATCAGCTGGACAACAGCACTCCTAAACAACTGACCCATGGTATACTTGGTGTCAAGCAGAGGTTGGTGTCTCAATGCTTTAAAAACCTGTGCATGTAACATCCCAACAAAGCTTTTAGATACCTCTTAGAAACATTATGAATTGATGTAAATTGTTTGAATGTTGTTTTGTTATTGTCCAATCTTTATTTCCTGTGTCAGACATTGACAGATATAAAACAGATATACTGTATATGTGATTCCACATAGGAATGCTCTTACCTGGGCATAGCCACTGATGTGTGGCTAACAGTCAAAAGTCACATTGTTGACAATAAAGTGTTAATCAGTAAAAGGACTGATAAAGCTCAATTGGATTTTTCAAAATTACTGACAATGTTCTATTTATCATACCTATATCCCCATATACCCATATATGATGACATACTGTATAGTAGATATGTAAAATATATAGCGTAACTTTGAATCCCAAGAATCACTGCTGTCATTATAGCACTCTTTGAAACCGTGAAGCACTACTGGCCTTCAATGGCATGCAGATCACTGAGTCTGATGAACTACCTGAATATCCCAGAATTTATAAAGCATTGTGGAACATGACTTGATTGTTTCCTCTGTGAGGTTCCTCAGTTCCTCCATGAGAAACTGATGGATACGTCATCTCTCTTCTCCACAGCACAGCAATAAGTTCTCCACTTTCTGACACTCAGGATCAGGTTTTGTCTCGTCCAGCTGACAGCTATCTTAAATATCAAGCTGAACTGCAACAAGACTAAGCTGCACTTTTTCATTGGCAAATACAACCCAGTCACTGTTGACATCACACAAACAACTTCTGGTGCATTCTCTAGGACATCCACTGACACACATTCACAAAGGGGGCACTGACTGCCCAGGTCTTGTTATTTGTCTTTCATCTAATATTTCAGCTACCTTCATTCTAGGCTGCTGAAGTAATGTCTTCAGCTCCAACAATGCCTCCAAGGCAATTCCTGTCTTTCATCGTAAAAATAAAATGAATGTCTCCAAGAAATATGTTTCCCTGCCCTCACTAGAATCATGTTCTCCGATATATTATTTCTCTGGTTCCTCATATTCCTTGATTTACTTCAGGCTGCAAAGTTTCTTCATGTATTCATACCTTCTTTATTTTATCCGTTTTATTTTATAGTTATGTTTCTTACATAATTCTTGTGCATCAACACATTTATTCAGAAGTTTTCGGAGGAGCTTATTTATCCCTGCAGTTGCTTAAAGTGTTTTTTGATAGGGATACCCATCTAAACTGTAATCCAGATGTAATTTGATTTTGCAAACTATATTAGGCATATAGTATATTATAGCTTGAAAACTGGCAAGAAAATGACATTACCGAAGGTTCTGGTTACTCTCATGTGAAATAAACAACTGCAATATGTGGCATGAAAGAATTCAAATGAATTTCAAGATTAATGGATTTTCAGGTAAATTTTATCAATGCATTACTCATTAATGTCCATAAAGATTACAGAGAGAGATAGCAGTGGCCAGCTGAATCAACAAAAACAGGTATATATAAATATGGAGAGAAACGTAGCAATTCTTATGTGTGCTATTAAGATTTTCCAGTTAAAAGAAATTATTTTATAGATCCCTGTAGCATATGGACAGAATTGCAAAAACACTTCTGGATCATTCATTACAGTCATTCATGGACATGTCATCGTCTCTGTCCTTCACCAGTCTTGCCATAATGTGGTGTTCCTGTTAACTCTGCACAAACACAATATTACTCCAGCTTTTCCATTTCCCCTCCACTTTGTTCTTATTTAGCTGACTATTTTTAGATCTCACCATTTCAGGTCAATAACAGCAATTATTCCTTGCAGGCATTCCTTGCATTTCTCCTAACTTTCTGGGGCTTTCTCTATATCCTAACGTCACCGCATAATAATACTCTTCCTGTTAAAGGCACAAAATCAGCCACTCACTTCCAGTTTTATGGATAAATGTATCAAATTTGTGCATTTGTAAGGCAAACTTAATGAGTTTATGAATTCATTCATAAACATAATTTTGTATAATTAAAAAGTCACACCCACAATGCATGGCAAACCAGCAGGAGTTTAACGCAGTTTACAGATGGTCAAAAGATAAAATCAATGAAAGCTAAAGTGAAACCAACAAACTGACTGACAGCCAAAGCATGCTGTGACGAACGATCATTAACGGGTTACACCAAAACCCCACTGGGCACTTCTCTGTCACGTCGTGCCCACAATGGCATTTTGGTACTTTCAAACGTTTTACCCGCCAGACTTTGTTAATTTGCTCAGATTTGGTCATTTTCCTTGGTTTATGTGCCAAAGAGTTAATGCATTATGCTACGTAGTTAATGTGTTTCCCTTTTGTCTGTATTTATGGTAATGCTGCAATGCGGGCTGCTCACGGTGTCCGGCAAAAATAGAACAGCTGCGTATTCTCAGCAGAGCCAAGCGGAGACCTGCTTCTGGGACGCTTCTGAAACGGACAACGGCAGTTCCGATGGGGTTTGAAACATTGACTAGAATACGTACATACACAAACACATACAATACAGTTACTTAGCTCATAAATTAGTTTCTCTTTCGTTTCTTCTTCAGACATACAGAGATGACTACTGCAAATCTCTCAACAACACAATCACAATATTCTAATGTTTGTGTGATTATGTGAGAGGGCAGACATGTTTTAAGCAAAAACAAAAGGGGACATTTAAAAGGAAAAAGTGAGGTCTATTTTACACCAGCAGCTGTTAAAATCTTATTATGACGACGGAAGCCTGGAAATGTGTGTTTAATGTGACTAAATGTTGGATTTTTGTTGACATTTTCTTGCACTTCTCTAAAATGTCTCGTGAATAGCCAAATTACTTTATAATACCACAGAAACAAAGGGCAGAGTTAATTGTGTGCATGGTCAATCTTGGAATTAATGAGGTGTAAAACAGAAACATGACAAAAGTTTTTGACATTTTTCCCATGTTGCAAAGAGGAGCAGGGGGCAAAATGAGAATATTCAGTAGGAAAGGAATCTTCTCATGAATCAGAGACGCAATGTGTGAGTAGATTGTTACTGCATGTTGCAAAAGAACGATAGCGTTCCTTTTTAAGAGACAATGAAATCAGTGTCATACTGTCAACTGTGTTTTCAATACACAATGATGCAAAACCAGTTTTACTTTAGATGACAATGATTCATTAAAAACTAACTATGCAATTATATATATCTTTGCTCATAAAATATTCAAAGTAAACAAGTAGATTGGTTTCGTTAAATGGCTTAACAGCAAGTGTGGAAATTACAGTTTGACAGTACTGTGAATAAATAAGTGTTCACTTATAATTACAGCTGTTAGCATGAAAGAAACAGTTATTTTGAATTACTTGATTTTCAATGTCAAAATAAGATTACATTTAATTTGATGGGAATGATATTTAGGGAAATTCATTTATCTGTTTGGGATGTTTGCATTAGTGAAATTGTCAGAACAAGTTAAAATAAGTGTGTAACATTAGATGGTTGATATCAAATCCAGTTCCTGGTGCCTGGTTTTATCTTTTAAACCTAAAACTAATGAAAATCCAATATAAGTAATACAAGAAGTTGGCCGGTAACAATCTGTTATTGAATTCAGCTACATTCTGCGAGCAGCAGACAATTTGATTAACTGTTAATTGATAAGCTAATATTTCCCCTCTATGGGTATCAATGTGAAAAAAGTCTGCTTCAGTCAAATCAATTTCACACAGTCTTTTATTTGCCTTTCTTTTTTCTCAGTCTCCTTAAGTGAGACCACACCCTATGTGATCATTTTTAACACACTGACACCAAACTGAAATATCCAGAACAGTAGCTGATCATTTAGCATCAGTTTGGTTTTGTAACATTGAGGATCGATACACTATCATTTAGGCCTAATGAACTGAGGATGAGAAGAAAACTGTACTGTGTCTGTTCTTGAATGTAACTTGGTTGATCCGGGTACCAAGTGCATAATGCTTTGTGACAGTCGCACACCACCAATTACCAATGTCACTGATTTTGGTGAAACTGGATCACTTTTATGGAGAAAATATTTTCTAGTTTGTGGGCTAGGAAATTCCTCTCGAGCTTCACATCATTAGCTGTGTTTTGCTGAAAGTATTATAATTTCTGCAGACTTTGTGGCTTTCATATATTTCAGGGAGAACTAAAGTCATCAGAACCCTTGTGGTTCTCCACCACTGCACAGACAAATAGGCTACCTGTGGAGAGAAAAACACTGACTGTCTGCACTGACATTTATAGTGCTGTTGTCCTGAAAGAAGGACAACTGGAGGCCATGATCAAATATCTTTTCTGTTTTAATGGGCTGTAGTAACCTCCTACATCAGCACACTTCCACTCAGACCCGCCTGTTAGTCTCAGATGGCTGCTCTTTCCTCCCCCGGGAGAAATTCCGTAAAACACAAGACATTTGGCAGAATACACAAACATGCATGTTCATTCATGTGTGCCAAACGCACGCACATGCACATGTATGTGACATTTCTACATGGAGATACAGAGCTGGTCCCTCAACCCAGTTCTGTGTCACTGGGAAATATAATGGAATTAGCCAAATTCATGTGAAATAATATTTGATTACATGTTCATGTAAAGGTTCAAATCCTGTGTTCCAGGCAAATGGTTAGAATTTGTTCATGTGAGCACATTTTGCCACAACCTTGAATGCATCTCAGTCAAATACATACACAGAAACAAACAGCTTTTAGCATTTACATCGTATTTTCTGACTGATGTGTTGTTTGATGTGATTGTGCTGTTTCTGACCACAAGCACGAGTCAGAAACAGTCTCAGTGTTCAATGCAGGATCATCCTGGGCATGCATTGTAAATGCAGAGGAAAATCCTGCCTCTGAGTTGTATTGATTTCAGTGCTCTGGTCCACTGTGTGTGCACCAGTGTGTGTTTGTGTGAAACTGTGATTTGTTTATATTGTTGTGTATGTGTGTGCCCTCTGCATCGATTCCCCACTTTGTTCAAATTATCAGTAAGGGTATGGGGCCTAATACTGCTATTCACACAAGCATTAGAGCAACAGAGGCAACCACATCCGAGAAAGGAGGCTTAGGAGAGCAGGAGGAAGAAGTAGCAGATGCAGAGGGGGAGAACAGAACATATTATTGTGCAATAAATAAATATTTCAGGTTATTTTTATGCACCTTTTTTAAGACTAAGAGATCCCTGGGCAGCTTCTATACCATGAATCTCCCTGTTACAGCTGCGCCTAAGAATAACCTTTTCTTGTAGTGTTTCATCATGTATTTAAGGTGTGTGGTCGCTAGCCCCTAATGCCCTGAAGGAGGCATGGCCACCTGCGTCATCCCTTCTCAGAGACATGGAGGATCCTGATTGGAGCAGCACCTGTCCCAACAATCCAATCAGTGGGATTTCATTTAGATAGCATAGTCTCTGAGTTTTAGACAGTTCTCTTTTGATTATATTTATGTTGTTATATTATGTTATATTCATGTTTGTTTCCCTTGTAGATACCTCACCTCTTTTTGTTGTCTGGCAGCAGCCTCACAAGCTGGGACGTAACCCTTCCCACCTGACAATTTTTGTGTTAGTGAGTCAGGATAAGACGGAATCACATTGTCTGTTTGTGTCCAAAGCATTAGCACTGTAAGTTCAGATTTAACTGCTTTGTTACTAGAAAGCTATCATATTTTTTTTCAATCTGCGATTGTGTAAAAACTGTTTTGCAAATAGACAAATAAAAGTCATTTCTAGCTATCTATTTGTGACACAGAGCAAAGACAGAAATGCTTCCAGTCATTTGTAAATGTCTTAAAGGCCACTGGCTACAGTCACATGACATGCCATTATTGAAAGGTTGGGGTTATGATTGCATGATGACGGCATTTGTAATTATGATTAGAGATAGCGGCATTCACAGGTCTTATATTAGAACCCTGTTTTGATGTTGCGGTGCTCACAGTTATTAGAGAAAAAGAGCTTTTTATTCATGCCTAAAATTATTGAGATGTGACACAAGTGAGATTTTCTTATAGCCACTTCTATATTCTTGCCACAAGACATTAGCCAGAGTTATTAATGCTTATGTGAGTGTACATTCTGACCTTTTCGCAGGGTTGCCATTGGACACCCACAGTGTAGATTAAAAGATTTGGTGTCAGAGCAGATTGATTTTCTTACTCTCTTTCAACACACTCCTGTCTTGTATGCTGTGTGTGTGTGTGTGTGTGTGTGTGTGTGTACAGAAGTGCCATGTAGCTCGGTAATCAGTTTTAACCCATCAACCCTGGGTTGGAGGTCATCATCACTGACACATACAGTTATTGATCGGCTTTCCAGTTATCTAGCAGTTTAGAACAACATGCAGGGTCATGATGACTCAGTGAGAATCTAAAGTTGTATCATTATTGCAGGCTATCACTTAGTGCCCAACATATTGTGCAACCTGTGAAGGAAGAAGAGAAAGAGAAGGGGAAGAGAAAATGAGATGCATTTGTGTCAATTTGTGTGTGTTTACTGGTGTGGATGAAAATCTCTCTTGTGGTTTGAGCCACATTGTTTGATTCCACTGATTCCACAGTAAGAGTCGCCGGGGGCTTGTTGCCAAGGTTCAGCCAATTGAATTAGGGATTTGCTGTTCCCTCCTCAGTCCAACCCTCCTGACCATTTCCTGTTTCTAGGGATCCCCAAGGACCCTTCCTCTCCATTCAGCTGTGGACTGTAATTGTATTTAGGATGCCTGTGCAGAGCCCAATGGAATACACCGTAAGGAGAGAGAGACAAAGAGAGATAGAAAGAGCTGAAAGGATGACTAAACATGACGAGGGAGGGGGAAATAAAAAGAGAGAAAAAGAAATGGATGAAGAAAGGAGGAAATTCTTAAAGATGTATGTCTGTAGCGGGTAGGGATGGGTATAGGGGTGGTGGTGGGGGCAGAGATAGACAGACTATCCACCCATCCAAATGGAACACAAGGTCATTGTTCTCATTAGGTTTCCAAGCCTGAATAACCTAGGCTGGTTGGAGACAGTTTGGTGTAAGTACTGCGGTACCCATGCTATAAAGCAGGAATCTAATAGGCTATTATATCCAAAGACATTAGGATGGGAGCAAAATGATTTTCCTTCACCCTCCACCCAATTTAGAAGCAGCCGTGGTATTACATCTCATAGTAACTATTATATTTCAAGTCTATAGCATTAAAAATAGCTCTGAGTATGCCATTAGGACTTGTGCCTTTTTGGATCCATGTATAACATTACAATCAAAACAGCCATTTTAATATCAGTAGATTAATTTTGTCTGACTCATAGACAAACTGTCTCCCGCCTGTCCACAAAACAGCTTTGCATAGTATTACCTTAATAAATGCAAGTTGGAATTAATTCACACCATGGGAGCAATTATCAATATAAACTCAAGTGGCAATGTACTCCTGATATTAACATAACAGCAGGTGTAACATACTCTGACAAAAAGAGGTCCTTTACATTGATTACACTGTTTAGTGAAATATCACCTCACCCACCTCAAAACCTTTAGCTCCAGGCCCCCCTGAAGGTTTTTCTCCCATAACCACCCACTGCTGGCATGAATGAGGGTCCTCCGTTTTGGCTGTGGCAGTCCGCACCACAGGGGCGTCCACCATAAAACGCAGCATCCAGTGGCGAAGAAGTTAAGCCAGATCCAATTTTTGAAAAAAACGCAGCCCAGGGTTGGGCAAACCCTCCACATTTGGCCTGAAAATAGACGCAACCCACCTCAGCCCCGCTCACCGCCGTACAACCCTGAGGTGTTTCGCAACAGTGCCTGATCCTGCATGAATGTGGTCCTACTGTGCCTCACAAAGTGAGTTCAATAGTCAACTACTGTTTTACAAAACCTCATGATCCAAGATGACAGGTCCCCCAAAACTAGTTACTGGGGTAAGATTCAGCTATTGAGCCCCACTTACAATATGAATAGAGCAATCAAACTGAGTGAAATGACAGACTGTACTCTACCATTGCCGAATTACTGGCAATTTAAACACTTCTGCCTACATTGTCATTCATTTGAACAGACAAAGACCAACAAACTTTTTGCGGTCTGACAGTGCTTAATAGTCTTTTGCTTGAGACAGAGATCTATGGCTCAGGTGGTAGAGTGGATTGTCTAGTTATTATAAGATCACTGGTTGGATTCCCAATTATAAAATACCCAAATTGTTCCAGACGGATGTGTTGTCAACGGTGTGTGTGTATATATGGGTGAGCTTTAATTAACTGTATTAAAAAGCTCACCCATAGTGTTTGTATAGAAGAGCTGGATCGCTCCTGATGAGCGGTTGGATGGGTGAATGTGAGAAGTGTTGTAAAAGCGGTTAAGATCAGAAAAAGACCATTTCTCATTTACTTCTATTTCAAATTGGTTGGTTGGTTAACTTCTCCTCCACAGCATGAACCCATCCTTCACCCAATCAGAAAGAATATGTCTAACACACACTGTAATTGTCTGGTCAAGCTCAACTGATTTCACTTGTGTTATCGCGACTTAAATTGCATCTGGCTTTGCGAAACAAAGACCGTGTAACTTATACTACCAACTTCTGACCCCAAGTAATACCAAGTGTCTTTTCAAAAGTAAAGACTGCCAAAGAGTTCGAGCATCAATAATCATGTTCACCGTGTTGTTGTACATCAGATTGCTTAGCAACTTAATGCTGCTGTCTTCTCCTGTTTGAATCATCTGCCAGACAATGAGGCTGAGTGCATTTTGATTGGACCACATTGTTCAGCTCTGAGTCAGACTGTCACCTTCCAGCTACAGCTGAGAGAAGATCCAGCTTGACAGGCTAAGAGAAAGAAGTTCACACTTGCAGAAATGATTAATTCAAAACTTAGTGTGTACGTAGCTTTCAAGACAATGGAGCATTGTATCACTATCACACATTGTACCACACACTTGTTCACACCACAGAAACTGTGAGTCTTTAAATACAGTAATTGTCAATGTCAATACAGTTTCTGTCAATGTGTGTGTGTCTGTGTGTGTGCAAACCCCTCTATGGTCTCACCCGCTGGCCCACATCCAATGGGACCATAGCGCTTATCTTTGGTAGTGCCCAACAGTTTTGTCTGACATGTGTTGGTCAGGGTCTGTCCTTCTGTTGCACCGCTTGGATCAAAGGGGGAAGCTACTCCACCCATCTGTGTCACATTTAATTTATCGCAGGCACGACAGGCCTTGCTTGCCTTGATGGTGAGGGCGTGACATGTCTGCCCACATGTGACACACACACACACACACACACACACACACACAGCTGAGTGAGAAAAGATGTAATATGGCAGGAGATGATGGAAAGCTGATTCAGGTAAATTGATGATTAATGAAGGAAAGAATCAGACATCGACACAGAGCCGCGACAAGCAAAGGTGAAAAGCATATGGCATTAGTGCCGCTCCACTCCTTCCTCCGTTGCTCTAATTCTTTCACTCTCCACTAAAGATGAGAGCTCTTCTTGGTCTTGCTTTGATGACCAGGTGCTGGACAGGTGGTGTGGAGTGACAGGAGGTAGCTGTGTGAGTGTGTGTTTGTTTGTGTGACTGTATGTGTGTGTGTTGGTGCGATAGAGGAAAATCCATCCTCACAGTAATGAGAGAGGTGCCAACTGCTCTTCCATCTGGCATGGAGAAAACTTTCTCTTTCTCTCTTTTCCTTCTTCCTTTCTCACCCCCTACACTCCTCATCATCTGTTCATTTGCTTCTACTTCAGTATCACTCGTTTTGACATTTTCAGATGATGTAAACACTCAACAACCCACATGCACTTCATCCTAGCCCATCACATTAGACCTGAGAAATTCAAGCTACACCTCCCACTGAATTTCAGATTGGTATGCCGGTTACTCACAAATACAGCCAATTGGCAGAAACATCTGGTTACGAAATATCTGTGGCTTAAACGCACTGTACTGATGTTGTACTTGGGAATTTGCTTTTCATCCCACCCTACTGAATATTCCTGACAAAATTCAAGAAAAAAACATAAATATCTTATTTTTTCGACCCAACTTTCTTACGCACATAACTCAGCTAAGAAAAACTTTATAATCGGATACTTCTATAGCAACCCCAAAAGTAATGACAGAAATGTCAAAAAACTGACAGAATGACAGAATGACAGAATGACAGAATAACGGTGATGGTAAAATACAAGTCCAATGTGATTATAGAAAGAATTCTGAGGGGTTAATGGATATTTCTTACCAGTAACTTGATTAAAACTACTTCTAGGCACTATGAAGGAACATAGCTGGCACGCAGTATGTTTGTTGCACAAACAAAACCAAACACAGACAACATAAATGCACAAACTTTGTGCTAAATCAGTCTTGTTGGTTTGAATTTAGTATTTTGCCAGTTTACACAATACACAACGCAACCATAGGGAGTGTAGGAGTCATTGGACACACTGAGTTGACACAGTTTTCATGAATGAACCCCCCCTTAGAACGACAACTTGTCTGGCAAAAGAAGCTGCAAACAAGATAATTTAACAGCTTTCTCTGGAAAGTAAACTATATTACTGAGTTTATGGAGCCATGAATGACTTCAGATTCTACAGCTAGCACTGTTTGACAGGTAAAAGACAAGAAATATGACTGGCTGAAAGGATAATTATTACATTCTACATCGCCCTAACCGTTCCCACTCTGTGTGCTACACGTATATGAAAGTTAATCGCTGTATGAATATACGTTGCTGTCCGTGTGCAGCACTTTGCACTTTGCACAGGTTATAATCAGTGACTACAGTTCAGAAAATGGCTTGTAGGACCGGAACCATACCATACAACCAGACATTATTTACTCTACACATACCTGTATCTCCCTCTTTCTCACATACAAACACACACACATACAGGCAGGCAGACACGCTTGCATACAACACACATTAATTGACTTTACAGCTCCTTCCCAGGCATTTTGAGTGACAGGGGCCACCAGGGGAGATGGGTAATGATGAGGCAGCTGGCAAATGGTCTGATGGGTAATGAGGGACCCAGTGCTGGCAGCCGATGGTTAGATGCTGAATTAAACAGTGTCTACTGTGTGCTAACCATGCTACATAGATCCAATATGCTATTCTCTAAATGTGACAATGTCAATATGGTGGAACCTGGAATACCAAAAACAAACTTCCTCCGTCACTCGTGCTATTGTTGTATGATAGGAATGGTTAATCAGCATCACTTCAAACACAAATGTTTCTTTGCAGCACATTCTGCTCGGGTTATGCTAGTCACTTCGTATTCAAACATGCATCTGCACACAAAGCTCCAAAACTTACAAAACTAACAGCGTGTGTTAATGCTGCAGCAGAGGTGATGTAAATTGTACACTGTAATACCTGCTTTGCCTCTACTTATTTTTAAAGTCACTGTCCATGACTGGTGTACAGTGCTATTCCTGTACCCTCTACATTATGCAGACTGTGTCTACTCCTCCAGTTTGAACGCAGCACTTGTTAACAACCTAGTCGATTCTGACAAACAACACGACCCTCCATTTCACCATCTGTTCCTTTATCTTTTTTTCCCCATGTTCTGTCACAAATAGCTAACACGTTTAGCAGCTGCACCCACTGTCAATATCAACAACTAACAATTATTTTTTACATTTTTCAGGTTCATGATTGCCAACAATTTCATCTACCAACAGTGGCTTACTTTGAATTATTTGTCTTTCTTTGAACAGTAAAACACAGAAAAGATATTTTATTCGATAAAAAAGGTTTGAACAAGAAGACGGTGCTGGATTCTTTCTAATAGCTTTCACAGCTTTAAAACATTGATATCTACTTATATATGTTATATATATAGCATTATAGCAGCTTTAGTGGTGGGACGGGTATTTGCAGTGGTAGCAGAATAGCCCTACACCATGCCTTTTGAGTTTAAACATCTCTCCAGGGTGTGGGGTATTCTCTTTTAGCTGACTGCTACTGTAGATGTTCAGTATCCTCCATGGGGCACTGGGATACAGACAAGTCAAGAACAAAAAAACATTACCATTTGGCAAAGTGTGCACAGGGATTTATGGTCTACATGAACACAGCACATACCATATATGAAACGACAGTGGATATAAACATTATTGACTGCTGGCCTATGCTGTGTTAGAGTGCACATGTGTGCATGCATGTACTGTATGTGTGCAGTCAAATAAACACAATACTGCACAAACTCTCCTGAGCTCACAGCTGAGTTAAGGTAAGCAAAGTTAAGGACACACTAGAATATTGTACATGTTTTTTGATTATTCATATTGTTATTCCTGTGTTTATATAATTTGTTCAACAATTGTTGGTTATTCTGATATTTCTATGTGTGTTACTTTAGACTCCCTTGTCCATATAATGATTTGAATCCATGCCTACATTGGTGGAATAAGTGCAGGTGGGGAACAGCTCCAGAGCCGAACAAGAATTTACTGCTTAGCTCTTCACACACTGGTCCCATCCAACACTAAAGCAAGCCAGTTAAACTGGCAGCACAGGACTAATATTAGACCTTTTCAGTAGACTGAATTTTATTGTGGTGGATGGTAAGATCTTATGAGGTACCACAAGGTGTATTTCTCCAGTCCTTGGGTAGTTAAAGAGATAAAGGGGTGGTGGCTGTTCTTGCCTTGGTTGCTTAGAGACAGTGGCTAGACATTGTCCATTTGGGATGCCATTAGAATGATGTAGTGCCAAGCTTTCTGCTGACAATAGCAGGGACCTTATATGTTCTCTGTTTATTATTGGCCATTACAGATATTTACTGCAACCACCATCAGTGGCTTGACCCCTGAAAGCTTTGCACTAACCTCTAACTCCTAACTAACTAAAGCCCTGTCCCCGCAGAACATCTCTTTTCAGTAAACAGATGCTCGGGCTGTCACACGGCACTGGAAGAATGACGCTCTTTGCTTTAAGGCGTGCCGTTTTAATTGCTCGTGCTTCACACTCACGTATACTCACACACTTTGTTTTCAGCCTATTAGTTTTCAGAAACATTCAACGGAGATTTGTGTCCTTGCTCATTTTCACGCCCGTGGGTGCAACCTATTGCCACTTGTGCACTACTTAAATAGCTCAATTGGGCTAGATATAGTGAGGAAACAGATTTGTGTTTATTTATATACATGTCTTTTGGGTTAAAGGAAACACAGTCCTTATTCTCTGTTATGTGTTAGAAGACATATTTAATCAAGACATTATATCATGCAAGCTGGTACGGTGGCAGATCTCAGGGGGGAAATCAACCTATTCTTTGTATTTAAAATTCATATGGACCATGTTTACATATCCTGATTTCATCTTTTATCATTGGCCCAAAGTTTGTTCTGTCCACGGCTCTGTCCATAACAGGGTCAAGAGGAAATGCCAAAGTTTGGCAGCTCATTATTCTGTTCCTGGAATAAGATTTTGTATATGTTGACTATCAGCACTGCACCATTCAGTAATGTGCTGCTGGGCTCTGGAAAATGAATTGCACGACATCACAGCTGAATCCAGGAAATTAGGGATTAATGTCAATAGAGATGTCTGAGATTTCTAGCGAAGTTGCCAGGTTGCCCATGGCAACCCATCTACATGCTGTTGACGATTCTAACCATTGTAAGAAGGCAGGCCAAGATTGATTGACCCTTTTTCTCAGAATAAAAATAATATTAAAAAAAAGACAAATTCAGTTACTGAATGCATTGTAGCAGAGCATGATAATGCAGATAATATGCAAATGCCACAATGGATGCCAAAAACTTCAGATTCAAAGTGACATAGAACTTCTCCATCACAAATCCAATTTCTTGGGTATTCAGGGAGAAAAAAAAAATAATATTGGCCTCAATTTTCACTTCTGAGGACTGAACGTAATATATGCAGCATCACTAATGTCTAGTTACCTGTCAGGCAAAAAAAAATGCTTTGATCAAGTGGAGGACAATTGGATGTGTTCAAGGGGAGTGGAACCAAGTTAGATAACAGACTTTTTCAGAGAACAGGAAATTGTGTGCTTACCTGTTGATGAAGCAGCAGAGGCCAGGTAACAGTCAGAGCAGCAGGGAGAGGAAATGAAAGATAAAATGAGAAAAAGAGAAGGAATTAGTATCGATCATTGTTCACAAAACATAGTGAAATTGCATTTTTCGCAAAACTGAAAGACCTTTGAAACAGGGTGTTAATATTTATCATAATTCATTTATTTCTGTTATGCTGCTGTTGCTAAAGAGGACAAAGCTAACTCTGCTTTCACAAGGCAATGCTGGGTTAAGACGAGCGCGTGTGTCGTGTGTCTCTTGGCTTTGCGGCAAATTAGTCATGAAGAAAACAGCGGATATACCTGTGCCTGCACTCAGTGAGGGATCTGGCTCTTTAAGAGCAAGCCTGGTGTGTGTGTGTGTGTGTGTGTGTGCGTGTGTGTGTGTGTGTGTGTGTGTGTGTAGAGGAACTATATACAAAAGAAGTGTGTACAGTATAGAAATCCAACCCATCCCTCATTAGAGTGACATTAAGTGAAGCTCAGCACTGGAGCCCGGTGAGAGGAAAGCAAGAGGAGGAGACGAAAACACACATCACACACCGGAGCTCAGAGGGGAAATGCTTAAATGCTGGGACACCAAAGTGCAGAGACACCTCAACCTTGATTGGCTGCTTTAACTGACTTGAGTGTGTCATAAGCTGGCAACAGCTGTTGTGTTTAAGTCCATTAGTTTTGGGGGAATATTACATTTTAAATGAATTATGTTGTGTAAATGACTTGCTGATCTCCCCCGGATTCAAGAGGAGAGGGAAGATAATCCACTCCGCCTCTCCCTTTCTTCACTCTTTCTCCCTTTGTTTACACTAAGCTGTGCCTCCAGAGGAAGGATAAGAGGGTTTAGTGAGGGGTTGCTGTGTGTGATGTCACAAACACATGCACGGGCACAGCGCGGCTACACATGAATGCACACACATTCATTGAAGAGAATGAATGATTAGTATAATTAAAGAATAAAGGAAACAAATTAGTTTTGTGAAAATGTGTTTTTGAAGGCAGTTTCACTACAGGTGAAGCCAATTAACACATCTTTATGTACACATCGCGTTAACAGCAACAACAACAAAAAAAATCAACTATAATCCTACTGTAATTCTGTCTTTGCTGATTACTGTAAAGTACTGCCATCAACAGCCCTCTTGGCAGCGCACCTCAACTCTATTTTCTCTGGTGAGAAATAGTCCCACTTAACAGATAATGTCCTTTCCTTGTGTCTCACAGGACAACTGAAAGGCTGAGCGGTCACAGCCAATTTCATGATGGGATCACAACGTTCCTTGTTACAGTTTGAACCAGCATTACTCACTACAAGTGTGAAGGGATGAGGTGTTATATGTTTGTGTAAAAGAGTATCTGCAGGTAGAGTCAGTCAATGCACCAGTCGTCATGATCAGCTGACAGGAAAGAGGACGATTGACTATCGGCGCTGCTTGACTGATCAATGGTAGCCGGACATTACTTCTACAGAAGAAGCTAACAAGACCACTGGACATGAAACTTTTGATTGGGACCTTTCTTTCCTAACTGTGTGTACTTCCACTGCCATATGTCTGTCTGTCCGCGTGTGTGTCTGTTTCCTCAGCTCTCATTAGGGACTCTCTGCAGGGTGAACCGCAGGGGCAGCAACGTGACTGAAGCACCTTTGGCTGAAACATGACTTTGAACCTGAGGGATATTTAATACCTGTCAAAACTTGTGAATCAGCTTATAACATCAAAAGCAGTCCATTGGACCAGGTCTTGCTTCACCCCAGACCGTAATCTCCTGCTAAATACCAGAGGAAAAGGAAAAATTTGGACTCACCCACCGTGTAGTGGAAAACAAAAGCTATCTTACAAGCAACTAGGGCTGCAACTGACATTGTTGTACTGTTATTTTCATGATTGATTAATCTGTAAACATTTTTTGGACTACTCATTTGTTTTGTTAAGAGAAAAAAAAAAGCCAATTAAAATTTCTTTAAGATAAGATCATAACATGGCAGAAGTTGAGAAGTCAGCATAAAACACAGAAGAGCAAAGTATCTGAAATTTGAAAAGCTAGTTTGCCATTTTCACTTAATGAACTACTAAGATAATTAATCAATTATGAAAATTAAATTAATTTTCTGTCTCATTTATTAACTGACTAATCAGCACTACAAGCAATTACAACATTAGTTGATGATTTTAATCTCACTGGATTATAAAGTGACTGTGCAGAAAATGTAACATTCAGGCGTTTAAAAATTAAAACGGAACTGGTCTCCATTTCAGATTGTTCCATTTAGTTGCATTAAAAAACAGCATTATTGGTCTCAAGTTGTGGTGACGCCTGCAGCTCATTAATATTGAAAAGTGTTGGTACTTGTGTTTTGAAATATTGCATCCATTAAATAATGACTGCCGTATTGATGTTTTGAAACATCTGTTGTGTTTGCTCATCAGGCCTAAAGTGGAAGTTTGGTATTGAGTGTAATCAATAGATTTCTAATTAGAAATCAACCAGGGGGCAGCTGTTAGTTACTTAAAAGGCAAATACAATATAACCACCAGATGCTTCGCTGTGTGTGTGTGTGTGTGTGTGTGTGTGTGTACGTGTGTTTATGTGAGCATCTGTCTGTACATTTTACACGATGCAATTTTTCTGTTTTGGTCGCTGGGTTGTTTTGTAATTTTTTCCCATGTATAAACTACAGGTAGAAGCTATTGCTGGTAATAAACAGGCTGCACATTGCAGAGGCAAACACTGTCGCAGGTTCATAGCTTTTGAAGGTTTGTCATCGCAGGTGAAAAAATAGAAATGTTGGAACTGAGGTAAATATTTCCACAAATTGTTTTTCTGCTCACTTGTGCGGCGGGCTCAGTGCATTCAGTTATGTGGTCGCCTCGTACATGTGGTCAAGAAAGAAAAAGTCTTTAGATAAATACATGTGCTTTTTATTCATCTAAATCACAGCACGACTTCAGATAAATTACAATCATCCACAGAACAATTCAGAACATCTTTCCACCCATGGCTGAAGGAGTCTAATATTCAAGGTTTAGCTGATTTAGAATCTGTCTGCCTCTCATACAAATACTTTTTTACAATAATTTAGCTGATCTTCCCCAGGCGTTACTCTACAACAACAAAAAGAAATGGGCAGATCGCCTAAAGCTTTAGGTGTTGTTTACAAGCATAACACAGAGGTAATGACAGCTAAGAGAACAAATTAAAAATCATTTGGTCCAGATTCTTCTGCTCTACCAAAGCAGGTCCATTTCTTTAAAATGGACCTGCTTTGAACAAGCACATATATACAAACTCACCCGCAGGCATAAACTTGTAGTATGCATGTCCACACAAGCACGCACACACACACACACACACACACACACGCGGGCCTGTGCAAGAGATATCTAAAGAAGAAACAAAATACTGAATGGAATAGCAATTAGCTAGAAAGCTGCATGCGAGGATCTTTATCTTAAAATTTAAAATAGAAAACCTCAAAACAACTTTGAGCAACAAACTTCTATATGCTGCTGATATTCAGTAACTGCTTTGGAATCATCCAGCTATGATAAATAACACTGCATGTGTCTGAAATCATTGCAAAGGTAGGAACTGCATATTAATTACGCGAATCATCCGATCACTGTGCACAAAACGTGATGAAATGAATCCCTTACTGAAGACTGATTCCTTTTATCTGAATAAAATACAACATCAATGTGTGGGACGCTATATTGGTAAACAAAATGTGTATCAACAAAGATTTCATGGGCACTTTTTCAGTCTTGGACTTGTGTTTGGTGTACAGATGGCCTGCCTGTTGGATTTCTCATTCATACTTGCGGTGACTTTCAAGAGAGTAATGTGCCAAAATCTGAGCCGAGCAACAGAGAATCAATTAAATTGAAGATTTGTTGCTCTACATTTAGAAATGTGGTGAGTCAAATGATGCATTATATATTCCAGTTTCCTAAAAAGGAAGGCTGTGGGGAATATCCAGTTTTGCAGCACTAAAACTGACATATCTTAAAGATGATGAAATCATTTTCCATTTTTGACAGCACTCTCCTTTGTTCAGCCTGTGACTGCATCCGTTGATTTACCTCCGTTAACTACTCCTAATGGTTAATGGCTTAAATGAGTCCATTAATCCTCTGATTCATGTCCTTCTGTCTGGCAGCATCAAATCTAGCATCATTACCTCCCATTACAGCCAGTGCTGACATTAGTAGCTGGTATACAGCAGCTATCCAATCACATTAAGAGTTTATGTAATTACAATTCTAAAAGACTTGATCTAATGGAGGCGTGGGGGAACATGATTTGCAGTGATAAAGAATGCATACTGTAACTTTCAAAGTAATTTGTGGAATACACAGGACGTTTTTCCATCTTGCTACATGCTGCTCGTCTTCTCACGTGCCCTGGGAGCAGTTAGGGGTTCGATACCTTGCTTAAAGGCACCTCGGCAGTGCCCAGGAGGTGAACTGGCACCTCTCCAGCTACCAGTCCACCCTCCATGCTTTGGTGCATGCTGGACTTGAACAGGCCACCCTCCGGTTCCCAAGCCAAATCCCTACAGACTGAGCTACTGCTGCCACATTTCATGTGCTAATTTTCAATTCATCTGCTCGTCTTTAATGCTTCTTTCTTGTCCAGTATTGTCATGCACGTCTGGTTTGTTGATGTTTGGATTGTTAGTTAGACAGAATAATTGTGTATAATAGTGATGAATGTAAGAAAACGTAAAACATAACTAAAGCTGGATGGAGGAAAGATGACAAGAACATTGTTGTCAAATATTAATTGTGTGCAGGCAGTGGTAATGTTACTAAGACTCGCACTACAAACACCATGACTGTCTTTCAGAGAGATCTTGGGAAAATAACGGTCACTGGCAAAAGAAAACTGCCAGATAAAAAAAAAATCACTTGCAATCACAGAAGTTCTTTAAAAGATTGTGTCTCGTCATCGGTTTGAGCCAGGTGTGCTATTCATTTAGCATGTTACTTTGGTTATGTACTCAGAAAGGCTGCAGAAGGGGCACCCCGGTAGCATGCGCTCCATATATTAAGGCTGAATCCTTCCTGCAGCAGCCCGCGTCTGATTTCAACCTGCCGCCCTTTGCTGCATGTCATCCACTCTATCTCTACACACTTTCCTGTCTCTCTCAGACACTCACTCTCTAATAAAGACTAAAAAACTGCTGCTTTGTAACCTTAGCTGCACTTACCGGATGATTACCCTGACAATCACACAGGGGCACGTGTGTGAAATCTGATTTTTTTTGGGAGAAAAGATGCAACCATCAATTTTGTGCGATGTACCGGAAAAGTACAATAACAAGAAATGTAATGAGTTACTCTAAGTAGGGAATAGTATGTAAAGTAATCGCATTACTTTTGAAAAAAGTAACAAGCACAGCACTGTGAACGAGACAGCACATGAGCACACGCAGACCTGCCTGTAGTCAGGATGTAGTTATACATGCGGTGTCGATTTTTCCAGTGTGTGACCAGTGTTTATCTCAGCAGGTAAACACAATCCAAGTGCACTTTCTCCTGGAGACAGAAGTGAACTGACATGTGCCTTCACACAGAAACATACACACACATAGGGGCCCATTAACTTTGTCTTCTTTTCTTCCCTTTCACACCCATTGTGTCTACACAGAATCCTGACTGACAACATAAAAGTACCTCAAACGCAGAGAGGAAATGTTTTACCGTTCCCATTTGCGCCATACAAATGCCAATCAAAATAATGGAGGCATTTGATTTAAGGTTTGTTATAGGTGCTAGTTTTCTTTGTGATTCCAAGCTGAAAAGTAGTAATTAGTGTCTGCGGTGCTGTCGTGGTATACAGGAAGGGGTTGGCAAAATTACATATTTAGACACAGCAGGGAAACCCACCACATTACATTTTGGGTTTTTTCTTGAGGTAAATAACATTTTTTGACTTTGCTTGTGTGTGTGTGTGTGTGCATTTTACATTTGGAGCTACTGATGTATGAATATTGCAATGTCATGTTGCAATATATGGTTTTGCTGGATTTGAGGAGTTTAAATAGCAGTCAAAGTGACTCTACCTGATGCACAAGCATGGGTAATCATAGACGGAGGGGCAAACAGAAACACTGTCCCTCCTCTGTCATTTACTTTAGTACTTTTTCAGTTTGTCCTTTCTTATCAGGCCTGACTGTCCAGGAGATTTCATGAATAAAATAACATTTCAGGGAAACCCTCTTACCCCGACAACCGCATTTTATGAACATGAAATACATGACCACACAAGCACGCGCTCTGTGTTTACAGCATGACCCAGACTCCCACCTCCCCTCCTCTTCTGCATGTGTGAAATAGAGAAAAAGAGCTCTGTTGTGCTTCACTGCTACTGCTACAGCCTCCCAGGCATGTGGCGGTGTTGATGTGACAATGGGTTTGAGAAAGTGTGAGGCTGTGTGCAAGCTTCTGGAGAGTGACTCAGCAAGAGCTTAATGAAGGAGCAAAGAAGAAACCAATACATATCTAAAGCTGAAAAGCCACCATGACCTGCATTCACCTCTGTTTTTGTGCACACTTTATGTACGAATTGTATGTGACAGACAAAAAGGGGGAAAAGAAACAGGAAGATGGAACACACCTGCCTGCAGTCCATTATCAGTTTCCATTTCCTTCCCATCATTTTTGTCTTTAAGTACGATGTCTTCCAACTGGATTCTCTGTGGTGATGTGCTTTCACCCATATCTTCACTCTGTTTCACCCTAACCATCATGCTTTTCCCTCTCCATTTTCTGCATCCACAACCCCTCTGGCCCTCTCCCCCCCTACCTCAGACAAGACAAGCATCTCAGTGCCTTGTCCGTTCAATATTTCACCACTGGTGGGAGGATGTTTTATTTACCGTCCCTGGGACACCTGCAGTGACTCACTCACAGAGAGGCACTGCATAATACAGTAGCTGGAGAGCCAGGTCACAGGGTTACAGCTGGGAGATCCAAAGTAAGAGAACCACCGGGATGCCAGGGGCGCTGTGTGTACAATATACGTGAGCGTGCATGAGTCACACCGGCCGTGCAGAGGTCAAGGCAAAAGAGCATCGCAATTAGCTGGACAGGAAAGGCTTTCAGAATACCATGGGATATGAAAGACAAAACTATTGATGTGTGTGTGAGCTTAGTAACACAACCCTACCCCCATCCCAAAACAGACTAATAAGAAGCTTCCAGTAGTGTCATCTCTCACTGTGTTATTCTCCCATCTCCTTCCTATAAAATAGATATCCAGCGTGGAGGAATATGATCATTATGTGAACACAGATGTGGGGCTGCAGTGTCTGCTAGTTGAGAATTATCAGCTGGAGCATTTAGGATCGGTCAGACACAGACATTTCCAGTAATTGGCAGCATTTACAGTAAATGGCACCTTCCTGACAAAGGAAGAGTGACTTTATTTCATTCTGTGAAATCACCACATTTGTTACTATAGTTACAGCAGCACAATGAACACTAACCAGAGGCTGTGAAAAGCGGCTGATTTTCACGTCGCAGAGGCTGACACAGACAGAAAGTTTATCAAAACAACACAAGAGGCAACAAATCAAATGTGATAGATCTCATTTATTTTCATTCCGCCTATGAAGGCTGAAATAGCATTTGGAGGCTGTAGGGATGTAGGAGTGAAAACCTTCTGCAACGAAAAGGTAAAGAAAGGGACTGGGATGTTAGCGTTAAATATCTAGATTAAACAACAGTGTGAAGCCATTGTATGATTTCATGATTCGACATGGGTAATGGCAGCATATTTAGCAAATTCATTTTATCGTGATTCAAACAGTCTTTTGAATAAATAAATAACCAAACAAGCTCAGCATCCAGAATTTGAAAGAGAAAACTTGACTTTAGCAAAGTTCACTTCAGTTCATGGCATTACTAGTCGGGAGAAAATATTTGCCCTCATATATGAGATTATTATTAAAACAACACAAAATCAAGTACCGCACGGGGAAACAAAACATTTTGGTCTTCAGTGCAAACAGGCCTACATGAAGCTCAAAATGGAAGTAACCAAGTTTTGCATAAAGAGCTTATAGATTTGTGATTTAGGTTTAAAATGTTTTCTTATTCAAAACCTTTACACAAATTCACAATAATTACAAAAACTGCATCCTGTCCATTATTCCCCACGAGAAAGTTAACAAAACACTGAGATTTGTCTCATAGCATGTTAAGAATCAACAATGTTTCCTTTTTACAAGAGTAATGGCTCTACAACACAAATTCAGATTCATGGTGTTACAGATGGGATGACTGAACCAAATAAGCAACACGCTGCACTGGGAAATGATGAAAAATCAGAGCTTTGTCATGGGTCGATCAGGTCAATGCCCCTTCAGACCAGGATGTGGTAGGTCACCTGGCCCATGCGGGGAAGAAGACATCATTTAGCACCTTAGAGCCCGATAAGAGAATACTTTTCATGGTCACGTCTGGGTATTAAAGCCTCTGTGCTCTCCCCCTGCCCAGACACACTCGGGCTAATTACTGAGCCTATTGAGCTGAACGAGAGGGAAGAAGAAAACCTGTCTCTTCTCAGCTAAAGACATTCATAAGCCACCAATGCTAAAAAAACAGACAGTACATGTGGGCCAAAGTGACACTGCCAGTATCGCACTGATTAGAAAACTTTTCATAAGAACCCACGATGGAGAGTCACTAAAGTGATCCGTTAATCAAGAAATCAGCTATGCTATTCAAATTATCAAGAAGCTGTAGTGGTGCAGTGGTGTGTAAGAAACAGAGCTGTTTCATTGTCTAATTCATGCACTGTCATTACATTGCATTTGGGAATTTAGCAAGCGATTGCCTGCTTGTGACTTCTACTTTACTAGCTGAGATAAAAGTTCCCGCTGCGCTAGAAATACTTTGCTACAGCAGTGTGCAGCTGCTGTTACAGAATCTCATGCTTCCTGCAGATATACAGTATTTGCAGTAAAAGCCTTCAATGCAAAGAAAATGATTATGGCTCTTGAATGACTTTTTATGTTAAACGGCTATAGGAAGTGTTGAGTTTGCATTAAAAGCAAAATGCAGCAACTGCTACTGCTGGAAGTTAACATAGTTTGCTATGTTAGGGGAACAAAGCATGAAATAGGGAGGCTTGATACTAAAATATGATAAAACACTCAATATTGGAAAAATGACGTGTCTCCTATGATAGCATATTTCAATTAAAGGCCCACTTTTCTCCTCATAATTATCAGTAGCATATGAAAGCAGAGAGTGATCAGTGACTTAGCGTCCTCTCCTCTTAAATGACCTCCTTTATAGAGCTGATAAACAGTGAGTCCAGCACCAACATGCAACTAGAAGCAAAGTGGAACAAAGACTGCTAATGAGATCAAAGTGGAGTGCTGTTTCCTTCCAGCCTGATTCATTCATGACACCCTACAGCCTATGTGTGATATCATTTCAAAGAGCTACCCACATGTCACAAATTAGCTAGTGACATGCCTCAAATTAGCCTTTGTTCTGCACTGAACCACGCTGACTCGGAGTAATTGGGGAGACTATGATGCAGGACGCGGGAAGTGATGAGTGTGAGGCTAATACTGTGCGTGCGAGACAAAGGGAGAGAGGGAATTTACATTCTTGGTCTTAATCACCATGTAAAAAAAAAAAAAATCAGTCAAAGTTTCACAGAGCTAAGTTCAGTTTAAAAACACACATTAAAAACTAATTAAGCTAATAAAGCAGAAGAAACAGAAGATTTTGTGTGATTTACAATTAAAAAATGCAATTAGTTCTTCCTTCACCTTAATGTCCAAACAAGGAAGGGGAAGGGATGGGAAAGAGTGTGAAACAATGGGTAAAATTTGAGTGTTGTGCTCACAGATATGAACCGATATGAACTGATATGAGATCATACAGTAACTGTGACTAAAAGCTATGTGCACAGTGTATAGCACAACGCATATTGTGGTATGCGGTGGTGCAGTGGTGAACCGCTATCGCCTTGTCGGCTTCCTCCCACAGTCCAAAGACATGCAGGTGTGTTACCCACCTCTTGCCCAATGCCAGGATATTCTGATCCAGTTTTCTGGCTCTGATCCTGATCCGAGTCCTTTAATAATGTGTATCTGCCCGTACATGAGCCTCATCTACAGATGAGATTGAACTGTCTGTCTGCTTGAGACATCCCTTGCCTTACATAAAGAGAAATTACATGCATGCTTCAACATTACTGCAAGCTTCACTGACACGTATCCACTCCAGAAATTAAAGCAGCATCTTAATTCTTCTCTGTTATTTTTTTTTGTCTTTTTGTCTCTGCAGTCTCTGGTGCGTTTCCTGCTGCAAATACGACGTTGGAAAGCAAAACACATTACTTTAAAAGGAGTAAAAACACAGCGCAGGCCAACTCTGTTCTGTTTAAAACTGAAACAGCACATGCTGTTTCAACAGCGTTCATCGTGTTGATCACTCTAGGAGGGATGTCTTAGATTAAAACCGGTCTTAAATATTCAAAAAAACTAAATTCGGTGGACTCCTGTTAAGTGTTCCCCCAAATATTGGCATAACCACTGACAGGCATCAGTCCTCCTGAGCAGTGGAGAATTGCACAGCCTTGACCTCAGCTAATGAAGCTGTTGTCCGTTTCACGTCCTCCACGTTGTGAATGGGTCTAATCTGTATGAAGACCACCAAGATAAAGATGTTTGCCGGCAAGGCGTGCTGGCAGTTCAACCTGCCTCAGGTCAATTCAATGTTTCTTTCAAACTATTATGTGTGTGTTATGATGCTTGAGGCTGTGATTGTAGTCTTGACCCGAGGGGTTTGCTCTTCAATGCTGCGTCGTGCATTCGAGAGCTACTTACTGACAATAAGTTGTTGTGCTTCTCACAACACTTAGCCTCACTCCATTTATGCTTGAGGGGGGTTTGGTTAAATTGTCTCAACATGCCCCTATATCACACCAAAAAGAGAGGAGATCTGGAACAACAGACTGACCTTTCTGAGCTCTGCAGTCGCTCTAAAAAAAGAAGATAAACCTGACATCAAGCTGTACAGAAAACCTACAAATCCAAACAAGTGCAACCTACAAATACAAACGAGTGCAACCAACTGAGATTAATCTCAGTGTTTGTTCCAGTGGATGGTGCAAGCGACCTTACACCACCGGGTGGTCAACATGTCTACAAAAATGGTCTAACGACAGGGAACACAGTCACATCAAACAGCCTTTGGAATCCCGCTGCTACCCTGACTGGGCTTTTATCAAGACAACAACAATACCCTAAACGAACAGCAGACCTACAGGGAGAACAGCTCACAACATGAGACAGGGATATTATTTCATCCTGTATAACAGGGAAGTTACACTTGGCTGTTGCCATCCACAATATCAAACTGCAGAAAGCATTAATGGATAAATGTTTTATGCTGTTTACCACTCCCTGCAGTCATGTAAATAAGAAGCATAGAAAATTGAATTGTCCAGAAAAACTCAGCAACATCTGCAGAACTAAATACACTCATGTTCGAGGGAAATGCTGGAAGGTTTAAAAGCCAGCACGTCAAACTCAGAGAGCTCTCACCATAGTACATCCAACATACAATACATACAACATACAGCATGAGGCTGTAGAAAGTAATGTACCTGTGTTTCTTCTAATTCCAGCATTTATATTGGAATGTATTTGTCGTAGAGGTAGCAGAAATGCGGATTTATTGACTGCTGCTGTACAATCACCCTGATTGTTGCTCTGTCCATCCACATACTGTACAAATCTCTACAGGTTAGCTCATTACTACTGTAAGGGCAGTGAAGGCAGCTCAAGAACCAGGAAGAAACGTGGGTAATACTTAACTCGTTGATATGCTGGGTCAAAGATTCAATCCAGCTGAAATCTTGAATGTGAACTGTCTGCTTGACCTTAGAGTAAGACTGTCACTCATGGAAGAAAAAAAACATACTATTCCTCTTAAAAATGCAAAGTTAAATTTAAAAGCAAAAAAAAAGAAAAAGAAAAAAAGAACTCATGGTCAATTCAATACAGTCAGGATTTCTCAACCTCTTGAGTTGTTTTTCACTTGTGCTACTAAAGTTAAATCAAATTCAAACAAAAACATCATTTTCTGTCACGTCCTCTGTTCACTGAGCCACATATTGGCTCACTTGGGCTGCAATTGCTAACTTGAACTGAGCTATTGAGAGGAAATTTCCAACTAAATGCGTACTCATTCATTCGTGACTGCATTCCATTGCTGCGACAGAGGTGGAGCGAAGGTGGGGTCGTTGATTTTGAGAGGGATTTCAGCAGGGCTGCAGGCAGGAGAGGGATGCTGTGAGAGGACTGATGGGGGCACAGAGCCCCTAATGCACTTCCCTTTAAATATGAAGCCGCACATTAAGCTTTCATAGGCTTCCCACTGCTCCTCTTATCAAGCAAACTGGCGAGCCAAGCTGCATGCACAAAGACAAACATGCCTACGCACCCAATATGCAGACATACACAAGGGCCATAGACAAGAGTACAAGTGAACAGCCCAGACAGAGCAAGGTAGAGTGTTAAAGCAACGTTGTGTAACTTTTCAACCATAAAATAAAAGATCATGAATAAATCATGTTGAAGCTACACTGACTTGTAATCAGGTGAATGGTGCCTCCCACTCAGCAGCCCATACATCTGTTTTTGCACTATGTAACTTTGTGCTCTCGGTATGATCACTCAAGTCATACACCACAAACTATTTCACTGATTTTGGTGAAACTGGATCATAATTTATGAAGAATGTTTTCTGATTTTCCCTCTGATGTCCTTCGGCTGCTCTGCATCAACTCTCTGTTATTTACAGAGGTGTACAGCAGTAGACTGCTACGAATTGTAGCTTCTGTTAGCTAATGTTAGCTCCGTTTTCAGGACTGGGGCATGGGGGAATGGTGACGGAAAGCCAGTGTCATGCCAGAACCGGAGCTGGGCAAACGGGTGATGTAAAGGGGCTCAGTATTAACAGCGTAATGCAATAACTTTAACAACAGGTTAAAACAAGTCTTCTGCTATTACTAACTGTAGCTAGTTGGCTAACATGGCAAACAGATATAATAAGATGTAAATTTCATCTTCCAAACTTTCTTTAGTTTAAGAGGTGTTTCCCAAAAAAATATTGAGGATTATAAAGTGAATTAATCGTGCCTTCTAGCTGCTCCAGGGTGGTTTGATTTTTAAGTTACAATATAAAACTCTTACTCTTTCTGATCAGCAATGCAATAGTTTTGGGAAACAGGGTCGTAATACGTATTTAATTATTAAAAATCTCTTGTCACCAAGAAAAAAAATCAATTCATATTCATTTTGGTCATGTGTGCAGAGTACATTTCTAAAATAAGTTGGGTTAGTTACTCAGCACTTCAAGAAACAACCCTGTAAACATTTTCTTCAGTCAAGGACTTAAAAGCCATAAAATCCTTTAAAAAAGCTGACGGTTTATTTTTACCTTTTGCTAACAGTCAGGCTTTCAGAATAGGTGTCACTTTGCTTTCCAAGTAGTGGACGTCTCATTTTGGAGCGAGACTCTTCTTTCAGACCTTCAGAGAATTGAGGTCGTTCAGGAGAATCAAATATTGAAAGCACTGAAAGGCATTGCATTTTTTCACGTTCCACATTCCATTTGTTTACAGAGACTGAAATAACACAGTGGCAGCATTCATTTCTATTCAGTGGGCAATTTTCAGGGTCAGAGGTTCAGTCAGCTGAGTCTTCAGAATTCATAACTGCTTCACTAGCAGGGCAAAGAAACCCTGGAGATTTTGAAGTATTGATTGGAGACCAGCTAAGAGAGCAAGTAGACAGACAGACACACACACACACACACTGTTTCAGCCTACTACTGATGTCAATATTTTTAAGGGGGGGATGGCACAGAATTGAGTTTGTGATATATCTACCATCAGAGAATATGTTGCTATTTACAGAAAAGATGGACATCTTTGCTTTAAATGCACATTTATTATATATGATTATATATCATTAACACATAGCTGAAAGTGGGATAACAAAGCAAATCTGCAGATGATGTGTCCACTTAAAGAAAAACAGCACAAGAAATGACTAAAATTACCACATCCTGTTGTGTTTCTATTAATTAATTGAGGAAAAATAACAAATCCTCAGTGTAAACTGTACAATGTGTGGCAGGAAAAGCGTGGGGTGTGTGCACATGGGTCTTTGTGTGCGCGTGTGCATGTTTGACAGGTTAGCAAAAGAGTGTGTATGCTCAGAGCAGTCAGCGTCCAAGCTACTGTAATCCTGTAAGTCCAAACACAGAGATTGTGGCACGAACACACTGCCACTGCTGCAGAGAGATCTGCCAGTACGCCGCACGTCTCACACTGCCTCTCACTAAGTCTCTGCACTCCTGTTTTATTCATGCTCCTTCTGGAAAGGAGAAACACAAGATCAGGTGCCTTGTGGTGTGTGTGAGTGTGTGTGTGTGCACATGCATGTATATTTGTGAGCCTATGTGCACACTCAGTATGTGTCTTCTGGTAAAAGAAAAGTCACCAGAGGAATACATCCTGCTTTTGAAAATGTATTGAATAATCAATGGTCAAATGCTTTGAAGGGGAAAAAAAACATGGATTCTGCAATAGGTTTACCTGTATACCAGAGGAGCAGATGCACACCTCTCCACCACCACCACAAAAACACCCTCACACAGCTCAACCAAAGTCATCTTCAAACAAATTGCATTGTTTTAAGCAGGCCTAACACTTGTTTTAAGCCACCCAGCAGACCTATTTGAAGTCCCCCAGCACCGCAGTGTCCTATGGTGCTGGTTGATTGCTCTGGTGTTAAACCAAAGTATTGCTACATCAGCTTGAAGGAGAAAAAAAAACAGAAAGGCAGTGGAGCTATGGACAGAATGGCACTAAGTCAGGGAGACAGAGGAAAGAAACAGAAATGAACAAACACAGAAAAAGATGCAGAGAAAGAATAAAGAAGTCAGAGGGAGGTATAGAAGAGGAGGCGGAAAGAGAATGAGCAAGTGAGCAGGGAAGAGAGAGAGAGAGGTCCCCACTGAGCTGTGGTTGTTGAGTGAATTTATTTGAGCTGTGGCCTCTCAAGTGAATCCCCTGAATGCAAGTAAATAGACAGCATGCACTACAAGGCGGCCTTGCCTCACATCAGCTGTTGAATGTAAGAGAGGGAGGAGGATGGCTAATAAATTCACAAGCAGTGGAGACTTAACAGCACAATACAAATACAATATGGTAGCAAAAAAGTCATTTTGTCGTGATTCACGCAGTACAAGGAGCATGCAAGACTTAAGGCTATTAAATAGCACATTTACAGACTGGAAGATTGTAGACACACATAAATAAACCTTTCCGGGTTCATTCTTTATTTGGATCCCCATTAGCTTCCACAAAGTGGTCACTAGTCTCCCTCTTTTTGAAAGAAAATCTGATTTTGAGCATATTCCGGGCAGAAGAAGCATAAAGAACAGTTCTAATCATACAATTTGTTCACAGACTTGGCACTACCAGATGTCCAATACTCACTTGGCATATAATATACCCGTGACAAAAACCAGACTCCACAGTTAGCCAAGATAAGCCTTTATGCATCTCACACACATTAGCACAGAAATAATAATGAAGAACTAATCTGGCTGCAGGTCCAGTATGCAGACAGGGAGCGATGCAGGAATGGGTGAGCGGGCAATATAGACGGCTCAGCAGAGGCAGAGGAGAAGAGGCTAACGAGGATGTTGACAGAGGAAGCTAAGAAGGGAAACGGAGAGTGATCCAGCGAGAGGTCACTAGACGAGAGTAAACGTGGGACTGACTTTTAGTCGTTGGTGAAATAAAAGACTGAAAGACAGACGCCGAGCTGGACTTCTTGCTGATGGACTAGTAAGTAATATTAGCTGGCTGCTATGTCTTGTATTGTTGCACTTGCTTGATGTTTGGCTGTTAGCAAAGATGTCAACTCGCTAGTTTTAGATCATAATTAATATAATTATAACAAATGCACATGTAGCTGCACCAGTTTCTACACAATGGAGCTTTAAGGCACAGCATGGCTCGTTGTTTTCTTTGTCCACAGGACATTTTTAATGTTATTAAAAATTCCGGATTATTTGCAGCACAGTACGTTTGTCATGAGCCTATTTGTGTTTTAGTGGGGTTTTTTTTCTCTCCATTCTATTTTTCTCCTCTCACAGTTATGGTGTCGTTTCATAGTACACAAATTAACACATGACGCATCAACACACTGAACACTGAACACTGATGCCGCCTCAGTAAAAGCATCTACATGTCAGTATGGCTGATTATCATAACTGCCTCAAAGTTAAAGAGGGGTATAAATATTTTGATTTGATTTTGATTTGGCTTCTCAAATGATTCCATGAGACTGTAGCACTAAGAGTGAAATAATGTTTCCTATAAATCTGCCCTGGTAGGGAGTAAGGTGAGCAGCTTATTCCAAAGCAATAAAGATATGTAATGGTTATTATGTCTCTCAATCAAGGAAGACCAACTGACCTTATCATATAAAATGCAGCAGTGAGCAGTGTTATTATCTCCAGTAATGGAGCTCAGAGAGTAAAAGTAAACAGCAACTTAAAGGCCCTATTGACACAGTGTGTTTAGAAATGCTCTACATATTACTCTGATGGAAGTTGACTCTGTCATTGTCTAAAAGGGACCAACAAGGCGTTCTATGTAATATTCTGTGACCACCTATCAACCAACCTGGAAACACCACAGAAACGACAACAAATGCCATAGCAACCATACAGAACATCAGAGACAACCAATGGGAAACATCCTAACAATGATTCTGATCCGGCCTCACCCTCCCAAACACCCACAGTGTGCTAATTTTCATACTCTGGTGGCATTAATGGAAACAACTGGCTTCCTCGAAGGTACACACGGTTAGGAATTAAAAATCTCCTTCGGGAAATGATTGGTTATAAATTAAAGATATGCACAATTTGTAGTTAATGGGATTAAATGTGCAAATCCATGGCTTACCGTGCGTTGAGGAGTAACACACATCCCACAGAAGGCATGCAGTCGAGGTGTTAATCAATACATCTCTTTTTAGAATGTTTGTTAGAGATTTCGGTACCCACTACTCCACTTGTGATGCTGCTCTAGCATCATACAGTATTATAGTACGCTATTCTTATTAGATCAGTGTTCATGCCAGTGTTCTGTGTCTGGTAAATTTCTTTCTGTTGGTATTTCTTTGATTTCCACCATGTGCTTTGCTCTCTAAGCCTCTGCCTCACCACCTCTCCCACCCTCGCCGTGCGTCTCTGTCCTTGTCATCCCTCTGTATATAAACGCGCTCTGTACAAGGTGGCTGTCCACTCCTCTGTGACTGGCAGTGACACGTGACAGCTCCTCTCACTTTCTGTGTGTTTGTGTGCGTGACCGAGTGTTACTGAGGAACACTGTGTGTGTGTGTGTGTGTGTGTGTGTGTGTATAAGTGCTCCTGACCTTAGTCTCACTTTTATACTCTCTATCTCTCTTTCTGCCTCCTTTTATATGTCTACCTGTCCAACATCCCTTCCCACAAAAAAATAACACTACAATGAAGCTGAATTGGTGGAGACAAATAAGATACGGCCAGTCCTCATTATTTCACTCTTCATCTCCATCAGGACCGCATCTTTCAAAGAGCTAATAAACAGAAATCTCATGGTATTAAGTAGAATGTAATTAGTCAATCTGTGTGATCTGTGTCATCAGTGTGCACATTTGTATGACTAACAGTCTGAGCGATGACCGTTGGGTGACACCATAGTTGACAAAGAAAAGGAGAGAAATCCAATGAATATGTTATCTCTCCGAAAATACCGCATGTGCTGTAAGGCTAGATGTGTGTGTGTGTGTGTGTGTGTTTTTGTGTAAACACGCAGTGTTTGAGAGAGTGTTGCGCGAGAGTCTGGTCCTGTGTCAGCTGGCACAGACAAGCATGGCATTAGGATTTTCAGATTTAGCTAATCTCAGAGCAGCCATTCTTTCTAGTTGCTAGTTCAGCAATACAGCGACGCAGCGGAGCTCCAACCTTCTGAGATGCACTGCATCTCTGATCCATGCAAAAGAGTGTTATAGTGGATAGAAGAAGACAGAAGAAAGGAGAGGGGCGCAATGTGTGTGTGCGTGCGTGTGTGTGTGTGTGTTTATATTTTCTTGCTCTACACCCGTATGTACCTGGTGGACAGCGCCTTGTGCAGCCATCACATCCATCTTCGTCAGAGTCATCGTCTCAGACAGCTGTTTCACAGCCCAACACTCACAGAAGACTCACCCACCTGCTCTCTCCCAACACTCAGACAGACACACACACACGCACACACACACACACACGCACACACACACGCACACACACACACACACACACACACACACACACACACACACACACACACACACGCACACACACACACACCCACACACACACACACACACACACATACACACGGATGGCTATTTGTTATACAGTACCAATGCAACAGACCCACTGAGCCAACAGTCCTCCTGACCTCATCCTAGCTCTCCCACTGTGTGAGCATCAGTGTGCTGCAGCATATTGATCCAGAAGCCCTCTTGCTTATTGCTGCCATCGTATAAGAACAAAGTTCATCTTTGTTTATACTTCTTTATGATCTTGTGCATTTAAAAAACGTATGCATCAGTGTCAAAGAGAAATTACGCATCATTTTCTTTATTTTATGAATAAAAAAGGAAAGTATCTGGGACTGCTCATTTAAAGTCGTCTTCCATTCCCACACACACACACTGCCCTAGTCCCAAACAAATACAGCAATGAAGTGTCTGGATACAACCTGGAGCCTGTTTCCTCCACATCTCATACATGCTTTATTACTATCTGTGTTGTGCTGACACTACACAAACAGGGTAATCTTGACTATTAGGCCATATAATGTGAGCAAATGACTGTAAAAAAAATCAATTTGGAGAGAACAAAAAGAGGTTTGCATGTGTGCCTGTGGCTTCAGAGGGATGGTGAGCGCGAGTAAGAGAGTGGGCACGGTGTGTAACATTTGTTGGATAAAGATTAGTGTGGGTTTCTAAGTGTTGAATAAAGAGATTGAATAAAGAATAAAGAGAGTCAGTGGATTAAGCCAGACGGGCAAACTGAGATTAGCCCACACTTAAAGGTCGCACAGCTTTACAGGAAAGAGGGAAAATTCCAAAGAAGGGATAACTCAACACTGAGAACATAAACCGTGACATTTCTCCCTGGATGCTAGTTCAGCATGTGAATGCCATTATGAAAACATATTTAAAAAAACGTTAAATATTCTAAGTTTAACCCTGGTGAAGCTGATCTGTTATGACATGTTGTGATTTAAAAAAAAAAAAAAAGACCAGTGTTATGGCAGCTGAGCTAAGATAGAGATGAGTGACAGTTCTCATTTTCTTTATTTCTCTGTCCTCACCATATATTCCAATTAGATAGTGGTGCAGTAATGTCTCTTTCTCTGGGCTATAGCTATCTTTAGTTAGATTATAGAAAAGCATGGACACTGCTGGATTAACTTTGCCCCCTGTGTAGGTAAAAGATCTCGCTTGCTCTAACAACTAATGACTGCTCCACCGGATAGACTGCTTGACTTGGTAATGCAGACAGCTTAGACTGTCATTTTGTAATGCTGGTCATTTATTTTTAAAATAAATCTCCATGGCGAGGGAATTCGGTTTGCTAATTATCTAGGATTTTCCTCCAAGTGCTGTTTTTTTTTTGCATCTTTAACCATCCCTGGCAGCTGCCCACAAATTTCTTCCCATGCCTGGCTGCACGCCTCTTTCTCTTTTTTTGAACCATCATTCCAATTTGGGATTTTCCGATCAACACAATAATTTACATGCTAAAGTCCTGCAAGCTCTTTCTGATAATACATGGTTATATTAAGATATTCATATAAAATCAATGACAATTTTAGGTGTGAACACATGAGAAAGGTTTACAGACAGACACATCTGCATCATAGTTTAACCAGAATCGCCAGATCATCTATCAAAGTGTTGTCACTTTGCTCCAATTATGAAAATGACTTGAATCAGATTTGAGTTTAAAATATGAGAGATCCAAACCAATGCAGTCATTCTTCACTGATGGCTTCAGACATTTCCAGAACTACATTCCCCGAGGAAGCATTGTCCTTTAAATAACATTGACATTAGATGAAAATCTCAGCTTTAATAGAGAGATGCTGGCAAATGTTTTGAAAAATAAAAATAAAAAGGTACTCTAGCACATTGCTTTGCTTTAACTTCCACAGCATGCGGAAATCACCTGGCTCCCTGTGGGTAAGTACAATATTTCACCAAGATCATTTATAAATGGAAGTGTCTGACACTTCCTTTAAAGTGCTTCCTTGTGGAGAGTATTATAGTTTGACGTCTCATGTGGCTAAAGCAACCACTTTGTCTATTTTTAACAAAAATGAATCCGTTCAATAACACAGAAATTGAGAAAGCTTTAGAGCCACATGAATACTCAAATGAGTAAAATATATGAAATGATTTTTTTCTTCTTTTAATTGGTCCACTTGGACGGAAAGAAATGAATACAGGAACATTGGCGACAAAGAGGACATCTAAAGTGTTAAGAGTTATTATTCAAGAATACATCTGGTCATGGGTGTTCACCACTGATCTTATCAGTAAAATATTCTATTATGATACATATTTCAACATGCTGTTTCAATGACACACCGTCAGTAAAAAGGAGCATTTTTGTGATAAAATGCTGAAATGATGAATGTTTGAGGACAAATGGTTTGTGTCCTTCACTCAGAAAGCCATCTGTGAATGCTAACGTAATGCGAGTCCATTAGTGTGTGTACATTTATGCTTTGTGTGTGTATGCTGGGCTCACTATCTATACTCTATTGGAATGCATTGCAATGAAAGGCCAAAGACAGCTCTGTGGGATGTATGGGAGGAAAAAAATCAGATTATATTTAATGACTGATTGTCTCTTTCTGAAGGTGACCCGCTTGGAGCGCTTTAAGAGGGGTGATGGTGTTACTGGACAAAGACATTTCTTCAAGCAGTTTGGTATCACAAATGACACTGTGCATTTGACTTCTCCTGCTTTTTATAAAAAATAACATCAAGTAAACAAAATAATTAATAGTTGTAATAAAAGAAAATTGGTTGGTTTATTCTTCTACTTTCTACCTCCAACAGACATGGGCTTAGAGGGGCTAGCAAGAAGTTAACACCTCCTCTCAAAAAGCAAAGGCTTGCCTGACATCACACAGTACCAGAACAACCAGCCCAACAAACCATACCTCTAAATTCCTCTGAAGAAAGAAGGCAGGGGACAGAATCTCTGCATTCCTATGTTGGTCCCTGAAGAACACAACAGCAGAGGAACTGTAGAGGAATCTAGAAACACGACCATCTCGGGAGACAAAGCCCAAGATAGCCAGCAATGATGCAGCCAAGCAGGGGGATGCAGGCTAACCACTTTTACAAATATAAGTCAATCAGAACAATCAAGCACTTTCACAAATTGAGTGTAATTTCAGACTCCTCATGGTTTGTGAAATTGCAGTCCCAGGGGAGAAAAAAACACACTGTACGAACCACTCTCAAGCTCTTCTATTCTGTGGAACCACGGAGAAAGATCCAGAAATGCCCCAGAAAAGTCCCCATGAAGTCAAAAGTGTTTGTCTCACATATGTCTAGTGCTATATGTCACCTGTACATCTATCTGCCACAAGAATGCCAATTTTTTTTTATCAACAAATAATTTTTAAGGTATTCTTCGTGATATTTTATATGATAAAAAAAGTTGCTGATGATTCATCCTGCACTGGCGTATACTAATTTTACATCCAAAAAAACGCTTTCTTGGGGCAGTTGTGGCTGAGGGGGTGGAGCAGGTCGTCAGAACTTCCCTCACTGGACTAACACAGCTTATGGGAGCACCATAGAGGATATGCAGCAAGAATCAGAATGAGGCCACGTGGAGGAGGCATCCACCCTGAAGCTGCCAGTTCGCTCGTCGTTCGTTGGTTATCGTTTGCAGTGTGTATTCCTATTAGTTGCTGTAAGAAAGTCAATGTCGGTTTAGAGCATGAAAGCTAATTTTTATAGATCCATCCATCATCGGCTGAGCCAGCACAGTGTATGTTTGTCATGTTGCACTGCAGCACTGATTGGACGAGCCTGTTAGCAGGCAAAATGTGTGAAAGGGAAGTGTCGCTGGATAATTTATGCACATTCTCACTTTGCTTACTCTCCCTCTTCTCCTTCCAACCTTTGACCTCTTCTCTAATTTCCCCCCCCTTCACCTTTACCCTGATTTGTTCCCTTTCCTTTATTTACATGAAAATTAACATACTGATTTGCACTTAAAGCTGCTATGTAGAGTTTTTGACCGCTACTGGCAATGTAGATCAGTGTTTTGATGAGTGGGTGCCCAGTTTGTTTGTATTCGTTGTACCACGAAAAAGGCGCATGCATGCCAAGAGTGGTGAGGGTGGAGTAATGCTCACTCTGCCAAACTGCAGAGAAAACGGTTATTATCTTACTTGAAGCTCGGTTAGCCATAACGGTTTATTTAGATGTATTAAAGTGTGTATGCAGCCAAATGTGATGTACTTTTAAGTGAAATAATACTTTTATCAAAGCAAAAAAAGAAAGAAAACAGCTTAATTTAAACACTGCAGGATTCACAGGAAAAAAAGTTTTTTTTAATTTGTAATTAGAGCCTTTAGAAAAGTTTACCTCCATCATGTCAATTACTGTACATATTTTAAGTCTTATCATAGTCAAGTCAAACTTTTTATTATCTCATTTGCATACAGATTTCATCTGCAATCATGAAACACTACTGATCTTAAAAATAGTCCACAATGATTAATTTAATAAGTTAAAAATAAACACTTTGCCTTGTGTCTTTCTTTGAAATTATCAATGTGTAAAGGATGTGAAATGTAGGTTTAACAGGATTGTTACACTCATACGTAACAAATGATTATGATGTAATTAAGGGTAATGTCCGTAATACAGTAGATACTAAAAATTAGATGCGTTACTCATTGCATTGTAGGTTTGTACACTTTTATGTTCAACAGTTCTTATACCCCAACATTTATAAGACATATATACTGTATATCAAGAAGCATTGTTCACACATACATGAACACATCACAGAACTAGGTGTTGCAAGAACAGGGTGCAGGAGGCAGAGAGAGTGGAAGACAGAAAAGACAGAGAGCGAGAAACAGAGACTTATGCCTCGTGAGACATGAGAAGAACACATTTTGTGCCCGCAAGGATGATTGGGAAAGAGGATAGAGGAGAATAAGGCTGAAAATCGGTTGAAGTGCAGCACTTTGCTCTGTGCTGAGCACTCACAATTAAACATTATGTGTGCTAATGTAAAGAGTATCGAGTGTGTACTTAGATGGCTGTTGAAGAATGTGAGAAAAGGACATTAAAAGCTTACATACGAGAGAGAGAATCAGTCGCATGCATTGGGCTCTTTAACGCAGTGCAATAAGTGGATGCTACACACTGAGAGTCAGTCTATGCCTGTGACAAAAGTGTTCCTTTTGCCCATTGCATGAGGACAGATTGTCACACACGTACACACAGGCAAACACACACAAAAGCATGCGAGGTAGTACACACAGGCACACACACACAGTAGGAAGCCCCCTGGTGGATCTAATTGAAGAGATTAGATGTTATCCTGTTATATCCCAGCCAATTTCAGTCTATATCCAAAAGTAATGCCTGAGAATTCAGGGGTTACAGCAACCTCCACACACAGCATAGCTGTTCCCTTGGAAACAACAGCAAGACAGTCTATATCAACCTGCCTAATAAAGCCTCTTTCTCTGTCTCCCTATAACTATCACTTGTATTTCTTTAAACCTTTGTTCTGTCAATTGTCTGTCTAATAGTTTTTCATTCGCCCATTCCATGCTGTTATTCTTTTATCTTTGTGCTGTCAGAGAAGGAGTTCCTTTCTCAACACTCTGCTTCTAGATATTAAATAATCAAAAAGGCAAGAACTTTACCATCAAAGAATACACCCAAGATTAAACAGTCTTTGAGTTCATCCACAGTGGACTCACTTATATAAAAAACATACATTTTCAGTCACTGTGATACGAAAAAAAAAAAACTGTATGTATGTGTGAATGTATGAAAATATGTATGTGGAGCATTAAAAAAAAAGAAAAATAAGAGCACTAAAGTCACTCATCCAGGGGTGCATGACGTGCTGTGCTCTCTCGGTAGGACCAGCATTTAATTAGTCTAAAAATATGTCTACTAGTAATGATTACCTAATGTTTATCACTAATGACTCCACCGAGGCAATCACAGTGTATGTGTATGTGCTTGTGCATGCCTGGTTTTGCGTGCTGTGCATGACAAGCAGAGCGTGGTACTGTACATAGGTACCCATGACCTCTGCACGAAGAGTGAGACAAACAATGCAAAGCAGAAGAAGAGAAGTGGGACTAAGAGTTCTGGTGGTGGAGAAGATGTGGGTTCATCACAAAGGTGTGTGTGGGCTTCTACTGTATATGAATATATTAACTACATATACATTTACAGAAGCACATGTGTAGGCGCATGCACTCCCACTCAGCAAGGGATGAGCTCAGCATAGTCCCATGAGCTTTGTAGCACGTTCGATATAATCTGTGCACATAACCTGGGAAAAAAAGGAACCAAATGATCAATTAGGGTAATGTTTGGACTCTAATGCTCTGATTTGCGTGCTGCAATAGCAAAGGTCACAATACCCTTGATACCACACACCCACACACACACACTTAGACAACACACACACAGACCAGGGTTGTGTTTGTTTTCCCAACAGTTTAGCTTAACCTTCAGACATCCTCTCCACTCTTCCGTGACCTGGTAAAGGTCTCATTGCACCCTCCCTCCTCCCTTCTCTCACACTCTTCCATGGCCACAGCCATCTCACTTCATGTCACCACTCCTGTATCGCTGAATAAAGAACAGATCGACTGAAGATAGATGAAGATCGACAGCATATTCAGGATATGTCAGTCGCATATTCGTTTTAGCATGTGTTAAAGGTTTTTTACAAGTGAAATTGGAAGCTTTTTTATTGAGATAACTATAAAGACGGACATGATTCAAAAGAAAAATTACTGTTCTTTCCTTACTACTTAATGGACTGGCTTAAAAGGTTTCATTGGCATTCATTGGAGCAGGCTAATCAAGTCAAAAAAATCGTATTTTACAGCATCAGTTAGAAATACTTGCATGCATTTTTAGAGGTTAAAACATTTCGGCATTCACCCAAATGACTTCTCTTGGTCTAATGGCAGGCAGGAACTCAACATTTATCCTTTGGGGATGTTTTTTTTTTTTTTCTTTTACAGTACCCCGTATAAATGACAAATCAAACTGCTTTTTAAAAAAGATATGGCAAGTTTCAGAACAAATCTGGATCGAAGAAATGACCTGTTGACAGTGAAACAGCCCACTCAGTTCAAATAAATTTAACTCTTAATGTGTAGCTGAGGGAAATGAGCACAAAAGTAAGCACACACAACACGCATATATTTACACGCAGAGCAAAAACTAGGGCTGTAGTCGACTTGTTCGACTGAAATTCCACCTACTCTTCAACCAATCGATTGGTCGGTGGGAAAAAACAAATCTGCATGTTATCTCTAGATTAATTAAACCCGCCGCAGTGCAGTGAGTGTGCTCAACCTGCTAGTTGCTGATCAATACTAATCAAAGCTACACAATGTTGCCAAACAAATTAATCCCTGCAGTTTGACCATTTCTGTTTCACACGTAGCGATATCATTTCCTTCAGGGAACGTCTATCGAGTAAATTTGCATAGAGCAATAACACACACACATACTGGCGAAGAGGTTTACGTAAAACAAGAAAGCTAACACGGTGTAAAGTGTTACAGCAAGGCTGGGTAAGCTCGAAGTTGTGAAAATGAAGGGGGGTGTTTTGACATCCTGACTCATAGGTCTATTAAACCGTAAACACATTTGAATATCATTTGTTCATAATCAATATAGCCCATTACTCATATGTCCCTCGTGCCCTCTAAACAATAGATTAAGACGTGCTTTTCTCCTTAGAAATGTAACACATATTGGCACATAAAACCCAGCAACACTGACTCTAAAGTGCAATGCACAATCAGCTGTTGTCAATAAGTAAAATAACGCTCAATAAACATAAAATCACAACTGTTTTCACAATTATACTTGGGAAAAACTTAATTTAAGTATATTTAATGATGTAACTATTTATGAGTTTAGCTAAGTAAATATGAGTTTGGCTAAGCAATCAGACTGACCTGTAATGAGGCCAAAAAGGCATAAAAATCCATCATCGTCATGGTAAATTCTGTGATTACTATTGATGCTACTCATCAGGGATCTCATTGCCTCCCTGAGAATGATTGGTTCTGTCTGGCAGGGAGTTCCATGTATGTGGCTGAAGTCTCCTGTTAAATAATGTGTGTGTGTGTGTGTGTGTGCGTTGAAGGTGATGGGAGTGGGGAGTGTCGGTGAGGTTGTCGTGTGATTAATACTCCTATTTGCCACTGCATCTCCCTCCTTAGCCCTTTCTCGTCCCAAGGTTAGTTGGAAATATCTTGTGTGAGAATAAGAAATAAGAATATTGGAACCATAACACACCGTGATACAATACTTAAAAACCAATCAGCCATTTTTAAGTGCTAACACATAAAAATTTTAAAGTGTTTTGCAAGGTTAAGTGATGGCAGTCAATTTTTGGAACCTAAAAATTGTCATTCTAGGTACACGGCTTTTAGTACCTACATTTGCACATTGCAAAAACATTAATGAACATGTTGTGATACATTGTCAGTTATTATTTGTTATGATTTTCAAATAGCTTCAGTTAAGATTGTAATGAATGAATCTCAAACTTGAAATCATTATTAGTGTCCATACACAGGAGCAGACACACCGCACTGACATCAAGCACACAGCGGGCAGTGATTTAATAGACTATAACATATTTAACTTGTGCTGTCGTGTACAAGAGTCTCAAGGTTAATTGCTATAGCATGTGTCAGTTCCAGACCCATAAGCTGTGGCTAATAAGCATTTGGGAAGCACAGATATTATCCAGTAGCTGATTATGAGCCAGGGATGTGACAAAAGTGAGAATTTGATTTGACATGTTTTTGACAGATTTCTTTTACATAATTAATATATTTAGTATTTGTTGTAAAGTGACGACACCATCAATTTCTTCACTTCGAGACAACGAAGTACAAATTTTGTGCCACCTGCCTCTTCAGTATCTGTGAGCTCAATGTGACTACCAGTTCCCCATCTGAGCCAGGCCACTGCTGCCCAGTCAAAAGCTACTTTATTCCACAAAGTTATTAATAATTATTGGAACAGCACAAAATAGTCTCACCTACAAAATCTTTAGCAGAATCAAATCATCTCTTTCTTGGCCTAAATACAAGACAATAATGGCTCTGTCGCCCTGTTCCATTTGGAACTTGCTTACTGTGGGAGTATTCAGGTAACAACTTTAAGATGAATTTGCCAAACTCTTGACTTTGACTTTTTTTAACTGAATGGATGCAATCTTGGTACATCCAGTTCTCTTTATACGTACACCCATCATCTGTACTTGTTTTATTCAAAGAGAACATGCTGTTTGTAATAAGTAATATGTGAAATCCTTGAAAATATAGTTGTTATTGAGTATGAAACATTATTTTCAAGTGAAAACATCATCGTTCTTGGAAAACAGTTCAGTTTGAGTGCATATGAAAATCTGTATATATATATTTATATATATATAAAGTATAAAGGTTTGAATGCATATGAATTTCAAATGTTCTGAGCTGTCTGTAACTTGGGATAAAAACAGGACAATTTGGTAGTAAATGATGAAAACCAGGACAACCTCAGACAAGCCAGTGCATGTGGAATGTTAATCAAATAAACTGGATATTGGATAACTTCACAACCAAAGTGTTAAAAACTCAACCCTGTTATGATCAAACAAGTAACGAGGTCACTAAGTGTGACAGGGTTGTGGTTTTTTGCTTGAGATCGCCGCTGCTCCACATGTGGTGAATAACAGGAGAGCACATGGAAATAACAAAGATCGTTTTCATAAGTAATCATTTTTTATCTTAATTCCATGTGACGAATACATGACTGAAATACAGATGATTACAAAAGATGGTGGTAACTTGACTGCTCTTGCACATTGTTGTGACGACCTGAATGATCTCACTTCCTGTTTGCTCATGTCACATAAGGATCACTTCATTATTTGATTAGGGGGAGAAGATTTGTGTAACGGGGTTGAAGAGTTACTGAGGTATGAACTAAATAATGTCACTTTAATGAATAATCCTGAAATCCTGACAAAATGTTTGGACCTCTTTCTATTTTTATTCATCACATCCAAGTGCACTTTGATCATAGGCCATGAGGGACATGGCAAAACAGGTGGTGTCGACTGAAAAAACAAGATCATTTCTGATATAAAGATAACATTTATGCAATGTTTTATACACTTCAGAAAATAAGGCATAACTGGTGGTATAAAAAGCTTTTAAAAAAAGATTTTGGTCTCCCAACAGATAAAACACACTTAACAAGGTCAAAGTGACTCAAATCATACCTGTTTCATGGAATGACTCATGTACAAGCTGTATTATCGCACCAGACTGCAGACATGTTCAGAAGGATTGGTATGTATCGCTGCTTTGAAGTCCACCTTCAGCATTCAGAGGTAAAATGTGAGGTTTAATCTTGGTAACACGAATCTAACTGCAATCTCTGACAAAACGCTGCTTGCATTAATTACCCAGCAATTAAGTTGCCTATCATCATCCGTCATCTGTCACATGGGGTTGTGTTTTTTTCCGCCACATTATCATGTAAATTAACGACTCTTCAATCAATTAACACACTGATCCTTCTCAGTTAGTGCTTTAGATAATCAGAGATAATAGGAATAATTAAAAAGCACAATACACAACTGTCGTCTTTGACAGCAGGGACATTTAAATGTTCTTTCCCAGCTGGATTTTAAGCTTTTCTCAATATTATCCTTAAACTATCTATTTGACTGTAATCATTATGTACACACATCCTTAAAACTTATTGTTAGCCAGTCTCAAATGCTTCTCTCTGCACACACACACTCAGCACAAATACTTTTCTAACTCCTGACAGACTCCATGCAGTGTCGCGCACAGTTACTGTGCACAGCAAATTGAAGAGAAGTACATTTTCCCAGAGGTTTCAACTATGTTTACCTCTCTTTTTCACTTTCCCTTTCTACCCTTCTGTCCCGCATGCTCCCTGTCTCTATATCTCTGCCTGATGACAACTTGATTATGCAGTAACTGTAGGAAAGACGAGAGGTTGGGAATAAATTGATATTAATAACTGTGATTTGGCTGACAGCTTCTTGCCCAGCTATTTTCACATTTTGTTTATATTTATGACATTATTCAGAATCCTTGCTGACTTTGAAGAGAGAAAGTGGGATTCAAGGATAAAAATGCAGTTGTGCATGATAATCAGGGCTAATTTCCGCAGCAATTCACATCTCAACAATGATTTAAATGAATACGTATCACTGGGGGATTGACTTGGATTCAGTGACATGCACCACATTCAGACAGGCGTACAAAGGTAGCCAATTGAAGGCGGCCTGACTTTTGAACCCTATTAAAATGAACAATTACACGGTAGGGCAGTGTCCTTCAACTGGGCTGTAGTTTATTGAAATTAGAGCCAGACGAGTGATCTGGCCACTGGGTCATGATGTGGAGATCAGAGGTGCAGGAAGGTGAGGAAGTCACAACATCAATAAAGCGAACAGGAGATGACAGACACAGACAGACACTCTTGACCTGATGCATGATGTCAGTGTGTCTGAAGGTTTGCTCTACTTTGAGCTGCTACACTGTGAAGTTAATGTGACGCAACATTATCTACTATCTACATCCAGGTCAATGATACGAAGAGATAAACAAGGACAGCGTTCACATGGAGTCACACAAGGGCCGACTAATGGCATCAGACGAAACGACGACGAATTTCACACATAAACACACGTTGTAGAAAATAAACAGACTCATAATAAAACATGAAATCATACTGAAAATAGCCAAAACAAAGCCTCGCCAGACAGGGCCTCAATACTGAGGCAAACAGGAGCTTTTCACACGGCAGGTAATTAAGAAAACAAATGAGTTTAACAGCATGCTCCATTTTCTGGGCATTTCAATTCATCTTAGTAACTACACAAACAGTCTTAAGTGGGAATCACGGTTGCATCGAAAAAATAACACGGAGGATAAACATCACATCACTGGGGCTGCTGTGCACATGCATGTATTCACAAACATTGGCACACGCGTACAGTATATGCACAGCAGAATGTAAATGAGCAGATAAGATGATAAATACGAGGAGAACCGAGGCGTCATTAATCTTTGAGGAGATGAGGTGTAGTAATTAAGGTTGCTGACACATGGCAGACTCCCATAGGGAGGCTGTGACAGAGTTAGACAGGGGAACAGCAAGCCTCTCTACCCGTGCCCAACACCCTCTTAGCGGGGTGCTGAGGTGAACTTTCACTGGCTGACGCATCGCCCCTGTTCGCCCCTCCTCGCCCCTCCTCGCCCTCCCATCCTCATAATGAGTATTTGAATTTCTGCAACCCCTTTTCCATCACTTGTTTTGCCCTGACCCCCGCTACACCGTCATTCCTGTGAACTTTCAGTTCTTCAGAAACAACAACAGAGATGGGAAATCTTTAAATATGCAGCACAAAACTACTTCTAGGCACTAATGTAGCACACAGGGCAATAAAACAACCAGTGACACTTGACAGATGACATAATAAAGATATATAAACTGTTTCCACAGACAAACCCCGAGGCAGTATATCGTAGGGAAACATATATGTTTTCATTTCTTTTACAGTCGACTACTGAAGAACCGAAAAAAACATTTTTCAAAGTAATTTTAGTTTATGAGGGGAAAAGAATGTCATCTCAGCTTGAATGAGGACAAACTGAGCTTAGCTCAAAGAATTGACATTCTGTGGTATTATCCTTACTGTAGCTCTCCAACGTTCTGCTGCCATGAATATTCATATGACAAGAAAACCACTTACATCAGAGAGGGAACAAACAAGATAGGTAGATAAAGCTTAAATGTAGATACTCTTTTCCCAAACTAAACTACACATGCATACATCTGCTCAGACATAAATGTTACATACAAACACCAACACTGCACTCAAAATGTAACATTTTCTGTTCTAACGTTTCCTAAGATGACAAAGCTGAAAAATAAAAGAAAACCTGACAACAGCTGGGTCCAACACATCCGGCAAACCTTTTTAGCAGAACAATTACTCGCAAGGTTTTTGCTTTTGTTGGGACATTTATGATTTCTGTCTCTCCAGGGTACAGTCATTGCCCTCCATTACAATTTATGAAGCATTTAAGAATTTCTTATTAAAAATGAGGTCAACATTTGTGACAGTATTTCTTGGAGAGGTTTCAACTCAACCTAAACAAAGTAATCAGCATTTCTTAAATTGATAAATAAATATACTGGATCTCTCTACATGTAAACATATTTTCTTGATCTAGCATCATTCTATATTCTATTATTAGAATTATGAAATCCTTTGGACAAGCACGGTAGTTACATTGGATATCATGCTGGTAGTAACCTGAATTAACCTGAATTTCAGTCCAGAGTCTGAAAGGGGCAAAACATTAAATATATTTAATATTATAATCATTGTAATTCCAAAAAAATGTGTAACTCCAGCTACAGCTGCTTGTGCGAATTATTGGTCAGAGGTTCTCAAGTGAATTTGGGCTTCCATTGAATATATAAATACTTACCCACCGCAGTGCAAATTAACATAACCTGTAAAACTGATTTCACTACTGAACATTTGCTTTCGCTCGTGACTGACATATGAAATTTGATTTGCACTTCTTATAAACTAAACAAGTTCTTGTTATTCACTGGATAAATGCACACAGTGCCAACACAGCATCAAAAGTGCCTGCTGGAGTCCACTCAAACAGAGGAAATAATCTGCATGTTTTTACTGGCGCTACTGTGTGTTGATTGGCAAATGCTTCGCTTGAGTTATTCAGTGATGTTTGCTTGTCAGCATAGGAAATGTTGCTTTTTTGTTGTTGTTGTTGTATCATCAAACTCGACACAACAGAAACAGTCTGGCTTTGTGGAGGTGTACTGCTGCAGAACATTTCAAATTCCCAGATAGCCCAAGCTTCTACTTCATATCACACTATGAAAAGTGTCAAGGCGCATGAATTCATTGTAATGATTCATTTATGTCATACTGGAAATATGATAAAGCATTCATTCTGGTTATATTCAACCTGGGCCTTATTTTCTAGGCTTTAACAATAAGAATGATTGATTGTATTCATTATTGCCTCATGATCTGGAGAAAGGTATTAACATCAGTATTTCCTCTCATCGAGACAACTCTAACTCTTGTAATGTATTTTATTTTATTTATTTTATTTGCAATCCCAAGTCACAATTAAAACATCCACACGATGACAGAACATCACTAAACTAACTGTACAAAACACGTTACACACAGCTGTACACCACTCACACACACAAACACACATCTTAAGGTCTTGACTGAGGTGGGAGAGGATGCAGGTACATAGACCAGTACTTTGTGGCAATTTAATTCAGTTAATTTCATTTTTTTTTTTTTTTTTTTTTTTACACGGATCTATCTCACCTCTTCCAGGCTTCATGGGCTTAACCCCAATCTCTCATCCTTTTCTTTTAGATACCGTCTAGTTGAGGGCACTTTCCTTCACTCCACTTGGCTTGGCAGTGTAGTAAACTACAAGATTTTTGGCAGGAGCTCTGTGATGCTTTATCCACAATTCATAGAGTTACTTTCCCAGTGGATCCCCGAGATATGCCTTTTGCGCAACCCCTTAAACTCTAATCTTACACATAGTCACTCCATCAAACTTACAGAAATCCTACTGGCCGTTGCCAAAAAAAATGGATTTCAATGAAATGGTAGTCAGATCTCTCATTGCTAGTTGGATCGAAGCTCTCATTACATACATCCGGAGGAGACAACTTACTCACTAAGGAATAAGCTACATTTTTTAGATGAAATATGGCAACCTTTTATCAACTACATGGAACATTACATGACTGAATGACCTTCTGCATAGCCTCTAAGTTCACCGCACTGAACTCCACCAGCATTGCAGCAGTGCCCGGTGGAATTTAGACATAACTGTAAACATCTTGAAAGTCTTCACATCCAAGGGTTATAATGCGGTCACTACTGTTTTGGAGCGGAGCATGTGGGCAAGAATTACAATTTAAAAGCCCCTTTAAAGCTAATCTATCTCTATGTTTTTTTTATTTATTGCTTTAGTTACTTTTATTAGTTACATTTTAGTTTTAATTGTTACATCTTAATTTAGTTTTTAGGGTGTATGTATGTTTGTATGAGTGTCATTGTTTGGGTGTTTGGTTTGTATGCTGTTAGAAAAAATAACTTAAATACTCAAAAACAAGTGCTAAGCTCGTGCACACACACACACACACAGCCTGGTATGTGTGAGACTTGATAGACAGAGTCAACATAATGGCAAGACCCAGTGAATGCGGACTACCTTGTTTTTTTGATTGCAACCCTCTTTTGTTCACTAAGCTGTAAAAAAGGCTTCTTTTCAAAGATATGGAAGAAGACAAAATCATTGACAGTAGGCTATATGAAAAAACTAAAGGTTTTTTTAAAGTAGCTGTCTTTTTTGAAATTGATGAGTTACTGTGTCACATCGCTCACAGGTCATCTATTTTGTCACAGTATTTGAATGACCCGGACGTCACGCTGAAGTGCAGACACTCTGGAAGCAAGAACTCACTGAAAGACTGTCTAATGAGAACAGTCCTGCCGTCCCGCTAAACATGTCACAATCCCCCTGCCCCACGTCACTAGTTTCATGCTCAGAGAAATCCAATCTATCATAATTACATGGATGTCTGCCTATATTGATCACATGTTAGTCAGGCAAGACTGACAGTGAGCAGCGAAATTAAAATAGATGTGTGAGTACCAGACATGAGCTCAGGGAGTTCTACTCCACTTTGGCTGAGCAGCACACGACTCTACGAGCCTTTAAGTGTCATTTTGATAGATCTCTTTCCTTCTCGCGGTTCCCGCCTCTCTCTCTCTCTCTCCTGCATACGCACACTGGCCCGATGGTTGGATTCATATGTAACTTGACATATGGTACAGATGTAGATTTTTTTTTTTTTTTGCATGTTCAACAGCATCACGACTTGAGCGTATAAAACCGGATCTGCCTGTGATAAATAAAATGGCTGAGCATCTGAGTGTTAAAAAAGTCATGAATTATATGTTACAACATGCCCACAAAGATGCATGTGCTGTAGTGAGCGATGGTTACACCACCCACACACAACAGAATAGTACTGTCCCAGAAGATAGTGTGTATCACACCCTTGGTGTGTATACCACCTGGTCTTTTATTAAGATTAACAATAACATGAGCATGTGCATCATCATCATCATCATCATCATCATCATCATCATCATCATCATCATCATCATCATCATCATCATCCCTCACATTGTCATCATTCTCTTAATCACCCATTTGATCATCATCATCCATCTCAAATTCTTTCACCACGATCTCGTGCATCACACGTCTTTTGCTTCGCATTTAAGAGTGGGCTTAAGATGTTCTTATTTGAGTTTATAGTTAGGCCTGGCTCAGGTGAGTCCTAAACCATCCCCTAGTTATGCTGGTATAGAACTAGACTGCCAGGGGACTTCCTATGATGCACCAAGCTCTTCTCTTCCTCTCTGTCTGAACACATTCGTGCCTCACTAATGCATGTTATTAACTTAGCTTCTTCCCTAGAGTTTTTGTGCTTTCTCGGTCTCGCAGGTTCTCACGGATCGCCTAGATGGGGGATTGGCCGAGCCTGCTGCTGTGGTCCTGATGACGACCACTACAAATACTATTATTGTTGTTATTATTACTACTACTATTAGTCATTTTAATTACAATTCTAGTTGTAGTTTTTATTGTTATTATTACCAGTCAATCAGATGGATGAACCATGAAGCTCAGGGTTTCTTTGTCACTGTCCACAGTCCAGACCTGCTCTGTATGGAAAGTGTCATGCGACTTCTGTCATGATTTGGCACCATATAAATAAACTTGAATTGAAATGGAATTAGTCTTGACATTATCCAGAATAGATGTTGATACGTTTTTAAGATTTTAATTCGCTCACTCTCGTTATTTTCATCTCGTATTTGCTCCTTTCCATCATACCTCCCACCTAATTTCTCCTCTGAAGGTGTCAGAGTGACTCCATCATTCTCTGTCGAACAGCTGAAACCTTAATGGTCCCTAATGATAGGCTCAAAAAGAGTGAGGGGAAGGTTGTACTGTGACGGCAGAGTGATGAGTGAAGGAGAGGAGTAAAATTGATAGATGGGGTTGTGAAGAAGAGGTGAGAAAACACATTGGAGGAAAAGAACGGCTGGAAAAATGTGTCGATGGGATTAAAGTGAATGTGAAGGAGGGGATGGGATAGAGCTAAGGGAGGGGGATTGTGGTGAAATTGGTGGAATTTGTATAAGCTCGGGTGAGAGGTACTGTAATTACTGCAGCGAGGACAAATGGAAACATACAGAGTGATTGAGAGGGGCTGATGAAGAGATACTGTAGATACAGAGAAACAAGACACCCAGGATGTGTCAAAATGACCCATAGAAAGATGCAAACGCTGTAAAAATAGAGCTTTCTACAGGTCAGACACAGCTATGTTACACCCTATACATAGCAGGCAGGAGAGAGGAACCTTGGATGTTGCTCCCAAAATGTTAACGTGTTAGCATCCAAACAAGCAGACGTGCAGCAGCCATCTGGCCGGCAATGGCAGGATCATCACACCCAGCTTTCACCTCAGCAGCATATTGATGGCTGAGGGAGACAAACAAAGTGTAAATGCACCAGGTGTATGCGTGATCACACATCGCACGCCGGCCAAAGCACGCACAAATGTGGTCTGACCCCCGTTCACATGCGCATGCAAACAGACAGATGAGGAGAAACGTGGTTAATATTAACAAACTTTTTTTTTTTTTCTTTTTGTTTTCAACATCTGTCAGATTTACAGCTCAGCAGGGAAGACTGCAGGGGAGAGAGTGGAAAACAGGAAGAGAGACAAGAGAAGGAGGGAGGGAGTAAGCAAGTGGGGTACGACTTGCTACTGTCCATCTTTCATCTCCCCACCTAACAGTGGAAAGTGGCTCATTTTGTATGTGAGTCACACACAGACATAGTCGGAGAGAAAGAATAAGGGCCTACTTTTTGAAATTGCTACTCCGTAGGGGTAAGTGCTCTGCAACAGTGTAGTAAAACCACATAAGATTTTTGGAACCAGATATCATGAAAAAACAGACGGGGTTTGAAAACGAGAAAAATAAAGAGCAGGGACTTGACAAAGTTATAGGACGGGGAGTGGATCAAAAAAAGAAAAAAAGGCCGCTCAGCCTTTTCTCTCTAGATAAAGCTCACACGATGTAGGTCGATACAAGGTCATTTGAATACAGAGCGGTTTGCTCTAAATGTCCACACATATAACACGCTCCGATAGAAGAAATTAAAAAAAAAAATGTGTTTAGAAAACTAGTAGGCTTAGTTACACACCCTTCGACACAGACAGCAAAAAGGTGAAGGAGTGAATAAAATGAAAAATAAAAAAACTCAAATTCAATTTGCAGGGGCTAGAGCCAGTGCATACAGACAGGCCTATATTAGTATTACTCATATGATAGAACAGCCCATCCATCACACACGTATAGAAAGAATAGAGAGAGGAGGAGATGAGGGGATGGTAGAGGTGAGAACACTGCATCTAAATAGCATCTGCCAGACTGAATGATAACTTTCATGTCTGTTACTTCTGCTCTGAAGCCAGCTTTCTTTAATCCGTGGTCTCGCTGAACCATCTTTGTATGTGTGCAAATACACGAGTCTGTGTCCGTGTGACGGAGTGTGTTCATTACCACTGACCTCAGGGGGGAAAGCGAGATTATTAGAGCTATTGTTTTGTGAAGGACAAAGTCGAAGGTTGCAATCCAGTCTGTCTCCACCTTCCTATCCCTTCTGGGGAAGACTGTGACGTAACAAGCAGGGATGGATGCAGTCTGCAATACATTTTACTGTATATTGCCATTTAGGTCACTATTCCCCAGACAAGCTTTCCTTTCTATTGCTCTTTCTTTCTCTCCTTCACACAATATGTCTCCACAAAACACACAACAAAAGAGGAAATGTGCTTCACTTTAACGCCTGTAACCGTACACCCAGAACCTGAATGTAAAGGCCAGCCCAGCACACAATTCAGTTGAAATATATTTCATTTTGAATGTGTGTGTGTGTGTGTGTGGAAGGGTAGTTATTTGAAGTGACTCTGTTTTTTTTGTTTGTGTGTTTTTTTGGATGACCTTTTAAAAGCACCCACAGTCAGTTGAAGGCTTTTTGTGTTGATTTGCAAACATGGAGAAACTGAGCTGGCACTGTACAATAAGACCACTCACAGAGGTGAAAATGATTTTATGCTGAGATAAATACAACAATAAGAGTTACGTTATTCACATTGCTTCTACTACGATGTTGTCCTGTAACTTAAACTGTCAATGAAATCCCTAAACAATAAACTTCCTGTATTTCCTGTCCTGTCTTTTGTCTGTCTTAAACAATAGTCAGTATTTAGCGTGTTGTAATTGTTCATCCTTTTTAGTGGTGCACCTCAAGTGTATGTGAAATCCACATTTCTCATTTCACTTCAAGTATTTAAAAGTGTTTATCAGACATTAATGTTAATATGTACAAAATTGCCTCTTTTTGTTATAATATTTCACTGCAGCACGAAGAAACACCGTTTAAAAAGATTTTGGAACATACCAACTTGATTTGTATAACTCAAATGCTCCATATCAGATTCAAATGAACATTTAGATACATTTCTGCTTAGAAAATTTTCATCCCTGCCTCAAGTACACTGAAAGCACTTCAGGAAGCAATCTTTTAATGGCCAGTATGAACAGGAGGAATGATACAGAAAGGGATTATGTCCGAACGTATTTTATAATGTGAAAATTCTTTAGACAGACGCGTGTGTTTATGTGTGAACGTACAGCAAATAAAGACATGAGCTGATCAGGAAATGGAGACACGTTTACTTTAAATATGATACAGTACAAACAGGACAAATTAGCATTAAAGAAGTGTTTATGATAGTCCTGTTTTAAATGACTCTCTCCGCAGCTGAAATGTTGTTTCCTATTTTTCATCTTTTTCCTTCACATCCACTCCCATGATGATGAACGCTATCGTCATGGCTACCTACGCTCTACTTCACAGTGAGCACAGAGCAAAAAAGCTCATCATGTGTCCACCCCCAGGGGTGTGCATGTGTGTGTGTGTGTGTGTGTGTGCGCATTCATATGTGTCTATCTATCTATGCGTATGTGTGAATACTTTTCTGTCCTACATTTTGAAACACTTTGCCTCGTCATGTGACCTTAAACTCCCCATCTCATCCGTTTCTCCTCAGTCTGGGTATTTTTTTATAATCTGTTTGCCAGATCATATCTTTTCCAAAAATCTGTCCCACCATTTGAACTTTTGCTTTTGCAGATAATTAATTAATGAAAGTTGCACTCAGGCAGAGAGCAAAAGAAGCACATAAAAGCACTCTGCTTGCCGTTCTTCACTGTATGCTCTTGTGAATCGACTGCAGTCAACGCATACACACACACATACAGTCACACACATCCCAGCGGGTAAGATTGCTTGGACATCCAAATGTCAAGGTCACCCTCAGAGTTCAAAAACCATCACTTTGTATCTAAACCAGTCTTCAAATGAATCCTGATAGAAGTCACTAATGCAATCAACCTTTTAGCCTCAATCCCAAACCTCCATTCTCCATGCGGGGCGATGTGGACTCTGATGGGGCAAAGGACAGTAACATACCCCCGACGATTCATGGGACCGCACAAAGATAAAAATCAATAAGAAAACCGTGTACGAGCCTCTGCAGCCTTGTGCTGTTATAGTTGAGGACAATTGTTTGACTTTCAATCACTTTTCCACCCCGTAACACTCTCCTTAACCTCCGCTATTACTCTACATCAAAGCCTGATAAATGACGCTCGCAAGTGCCAATTTCTGGGTTCTCTGATCTTGAAGTGTCACAGGATACTTCAAGATCCAGTGAGATGGAGCACACGCAGTGCATGGCTGAACACACATTGGAGCACACACCTGTGTGACACCTGCTGTGTGTCATTGCTCTGTTTGAATGGAGTGTTTATTGGCTCTCACTCGGTCCACAGTAAATCCTCCCAAGAGAGTCCATGCTCCCCTTCGGGTCAAACTCATATCAGTGCTGCGTTTGATCTTAGGTCTGTGGGAAAGAAACTGGGAAACAGCACTGCTTGTGGGGTTATAGTGATATCAGGACACTTCACAGGTTTGTTATGTTAAAACAATTCTCCAGAGCTGGGACAAAAATGTGTGGCAGAGGAGGTAATTAAAGCCAGATCCAGGATTCAGAGTGAGTTTTATGGGACATGAAAACAACAGGGACTCATAGAATAGACACACAACTCAACCACACACTGAAATCACACTGTGAGCCAAACACCACATGAAAACACCAAGTGAAGCCACTGAAGACACTGTAGAGCTCACTCTGCAAAGCACCAAGGCTCAGCCAACTCTCTCGTTCAGTGTATTTTAAGATCTTCTCTAATCTTCCAAAAGGTTTGAAGTGTCCACTTAATATTTGAGTTTTAGAGGAGGAGGAGGAAGTAAAAATATCTACAATATTGTGTGTGTGTTTCTCATTAATGTATTTTTGTGCCAGTGGGCCCCATAATGATCTAATATAGAGGCTGGGCTCTCAATTTGTGGTGTTTCTCGAGCCTATATTTAACAGCAACAAAGCCTAGACCCCAAACCACGGTTCCCTCCTACTCAATCGAACTCCATTTTACATCCACCAAAAAGCTCCACTTTTATCTCCAGTAATTCATCTGGGACACAGATGAGGACCTTTCTGGAGAATAAACAAGTGGAGAAACAGGCTCTGTACCCCTCCATCTCTGCTCTGGTACACAATGATTTCAAATCCAAAGAAATGAAGCAGCCAAGTTCTTTTCCATAACAACCTGCAGAATAAAAACAGAGGCTAAACCGACCTTAATCCACACGGCTTTGTGCTTCAGTTTGAGATGTACTGAAAGGGAAAATATAATAATAATCTATAAGAAAATAGAAATAATCTTACAGAACAGTTTAATGTTATTGTACAAAACAGCTTCAGGGTTTAATTCAGCTCCCATTACATGTGTTTAAATGTCTCATATACAGGAACACTGCACTAGCCCTTTCCTTCTTTGACTGAGGATAAATAAGATACCAGTTCCTGTGTTGTTTTGTGGTGATTGTTTCTTTGTTTTTTTTTCACGTCTATGAATATTATTTGTGTCTTAAGGTTTAAGAAATGTTCATGCATTCCACCCGATGCTCTAAAATTGTTTACAGAACAAAACAAAAAAAAGATGTAATCAGTACGCAAGCACAAATCAGAAGCCGGTGAAGATAGAAAGTGTGTGTGTGTGTGTGTGTGTTATTGAAAGGTTTGTGGTTTGATTTGGACCATGCCATGTAAAGCAAATGCTATGCATAAACACTGTGCCTGTCACTGAACAGTTGAAACTGGCAGCAGTTGACAGGTGCGGGGTTTCCACAGTGTGAGTATGAATGACTGAGTTCGGGGTATAAATCTGTGACCTTTCAGAAACAGGACAGTTGCTCTAACTACTCTGACATCCTGTCATGTGTCATGACTCAGACATGTGCCCTGTAGTGCTCTCCAACACCGGTAATGCCCAGGTTTGTGTTGGCCATTAGAGCAGCAAACACTGTACTGTGGGTTTCTCAGCTCTGTTATTGCTGGCTGCTTCCCGTAGCTTGAGGTTAACCTCAGGGATACAATAACAGAGACAAGGCTATGTTCATTCTCACACACACACACACACCCACGCACACACACACACACACACACTTTCCCTTCGCTCTCTCTCTCTACCTTTTAATCTCTCTTCTCTTATATTCGCCTTCATTATCCACATGCGCACACACAAACACACACACACACACCACAGCCTCCACACACTTCACACTGTACCCTGCAGAGAACATGGTTACCTCAGCTAAACGTGCATACGATGAAAAAGCAGGATTCATTCAGAGTGTGTACATGCTCACAGAAGCATGACCAATGAAGAATGAGACTGTGCAGCGAGTTCATGAAATGTGTGCAAGTATCACAATCCCTCTTGATTTACATACTGATTTCAGTGTAGCCCACTACACTTAATGAGCTGATTTTAATTTGCACATTGACATATGAGCTTACTCAACTATTAAGTAAAATTTACATTTCATTAAAACTGAGTGAATTTGAGGGCATTTTCGGGTTTGGACTACATATGACTTCAATTTAATGCTTTTTCCAACTGCTCAGAAACAGTAAAGGCCAAATTACAAGGGTTATTTAAAACTGATTTTTTTCGGTGAAACTGGCGCCTTGGTGTTTGCTTATCCAGTCACAGATTTCTGTCTATTTGATGTGTTTCGGTGCTTTGGAGGAGCCAAGACGAGCCAACTGCTCCGTGGGCTTAGGTCTTTCCAATAACCCTGAGGGTTGTGCGGGTTTGTGAAGTGTTTGCCTGCATGTGTGTGTTTGAGTTCCCCATCTAATGTGGCATCTAAAGGGATGTGACAGCTCCTGGTGTCTGCAAAGGGAGGCTAGGCTAGTCCTGAGCCAGCATGGAGGTTGTTTACACCCCAAAATGTGATACAACACAAGAAAGGAATTGGAAGGAAGGGGGATCTAGCACAGAGGGTGAAGAGACTTGGCAGCTTTCAAGTGTGTTCTTTGTTTGTGTGATTATATCTTATGTTCATAAAAAAGTAAAGAAACCTACAACTCTGTTATTGAATTTTTCATTGACTTTGGAGCACAGTATTTGTTCACTGGCCTGTGTAAATCAGGACAGCCTAGGTTATCTATAAATACAAAGAGCAGAGCCAAGGCAATATATTAGTTGCTCGGTGATTGGTCAAAAACTCTGAGATGGTGGAAGCCTCCACGGCCCCACAGGACTTCCCCCACATACACAAATGAGTGTTACACGTGTCTGTTCAATTTGAATCAAATCATCTGATTAAGCAAGAACACTGGGCTATAAATAACACATCATAAAATCTGTTCTCCCTGTTCCCACAGAAAAAAGCACACGCTCTCGAAAATAAGAGAAAATAGTGCTTTATGGCAAGTTTCATTTGAATGTGTTCTGTTAACTTTTCTTCCCCTTCCCCCCTTTCTCATTCTTTTTATATTTCTTTCTTTTATGATGAGCCAAACCAGTAGTTCATGACTCCAGTAACCACTTAAAGGGAGAGAAAACAGAAGGGTGGTCTCCAATGCAGATGAGAAACGCTGTGCTAATGCAGACCAGATGCATGCGTTTTGCTATAGCATTTGTTCACTGCAGCACAGCCTTTTTTGGGGGGGTTGGTGGGTTTGCCTGCTGTATGATCCAATGAAAGCACAGCGCTGAGAACAGTTTCACTTTTGCTGAGGGTTCATTTGTTACTATTTCTGTAGTCAGACTTACTCTGCTTGATCAAAAGTCTGGGTGCTTAATGTTTTACCAGAGACAGCTGGTAGGGTGTTTGTGCATGTGTCTGCTCAACTGTGTGCGTGTGTGTGTGCAAGTGCAAGCCAATTTTTCCCTGTTTGGGAGAGTGGATGTGTGTCTACAGTGTGTGTCAGTAAAAAAGAAGAAAGAGGAAAGTGGGAAGGGCTGCTCTGTTAATGTCCTGGTGGAGGACTGAAGGGTAGAACTCTGGAGGACTAAAAGTGCCAAAATTAAATAAATAAATACATCATTAAATAATTACTTAAATGTGTCATTAATTAATTAAAATCCCGATTCATTTTATGTAAAAATCATATATAATTATTTCACTATTTCCATTTCCATTTCATGATTTCCATTTCCATGTCATGGTCCTGTGTTGCAGTGCTTCATGAATTGTCAAACTGTCAAACTCACCCATCAAAGTCAGTGGGTGGGGCTAACGCTAATCTAGTCTGATCCATTGCTTTTTTTGAGTGCCTGGATAGAGACAATGGTATATCTGCTGTGACTGAGCCACTGGAGCCGGAGGAGTTCTGTTCAGAGCTTCCTCAATCAAGCGAGTCTAATAATAGAACATTAAGGAAGTGACACACCGCACATCTGCGTTTTCAGCGGAATCTCAGGAAAACAGTGCAAAAAACCACATCTCTCTATCATAAACCTTTTCTGAGATATTCACAGGTATATAACACTTTAGGCTTTTAGGCAGATCCGCCCAATCCGTTCCCAGATTAATAGAATTGTCTAAACCAACGTAGAGGTGAATAGCGCCACCCAGTGTATTGGAATGTGTTCACTAGCTCTGCATCAATCCATTATCTGGAATTGATTTGCCTTGACTTGATGTACAGGGTAACCAATCAGGCGTTAGGATCCGCCTACCAACTTTGATGGGCGAGTTTGACAGTTTGACAATTCATAAAGCACTGCAACACAGGACCATGAAATGGAAATAGTGAAATAATTATGTTTTTTTTTTGTTTTTTTTTACATAAAATAAATCGGTATTTTTAATGAATTAATGACACATTTATGTATTTAATTCCAATTTTAATTAATTAATGACACATTTAAGTAATTATTTAATGATGTATTTATTTATTTAATTTTGGCACTTTTAGTCCTCCATAAGAACAAGGTTATGGAGGGCCGGTTCAGTTCAGCCAAGCAGCTTCATTCGTTTTTATGGAAAAGAGGGAAGGATGACAAGAAGAAGAGCACGCTCAAAGTGCAAATACAGGTGCAAAAGAGGAGAAATGCACAGGAACATAAAGTGCATGTGTGTGATCAAGTTTATTTTGATCTTATTCCCATTACCTCAATTTCACAGAGAAAATATTGGAGCAAACACTCTCCTACTGTTTGCTGATGATACCTCTAAGCTTATTTTAAGATTTTCATTATTATATGTTATTTCTTCTGTTTTTAATTTTTTATTTATTTATTTATTTCTAGAATTCTACATTCAGATCAGGTCATTCATTTATTGTTGTTCAGTACAGCTTGAAGATGCACTCTAATATCAAGGGCATACTACAAAACAAGCATCTTACATTCAGTTAATGTAAAGAATACTGACTGTATAATATTTAAGCTTTCTAAATGTGAGGAATGAAAAGAGGTTTAATGAAAAGAGTAACTGAAAATCTGTACTCAAGCTGAAGTACTGTTACATGACTTAAATATCACTAAAAATAAAGAATACAAGTGAAAAGTTAAGCTACTGTTAAGAAAATAATAATAATAAAAAAAAACTAAACTAAAACAGCTCAGAGTTACTTTTTAACTATTGATGTTTAAAACATCATTAATAGCAGGCAGTCAATCAGAAAGAGAGATTCCTGTAGATTATATCCTTACTTTTAACCATTTCTCTGATAAATGAAAAAAAGGGTATGAATGGATCAAACAAATGTAATTCGTTTCTTAAATTAATATTCACATGAAGCAGGACTTTAGTTCAAAGCATACCTAAATGTTTTTGAGCTTGTGTAGAACACATCTGTCTATTTGGTTTCTGTTTCTCCAAATCTTTAGTCCCTGAATCACTGCCAACTGCTGTGCTGTTCTGGTAAGTGTGGTCACGTCTCCAAATCAGTGCCTGCTGCAGCAATTCTTCTGTTCAAGGTTTTCGTTGGCCCACAACTTGTTTGGACAGATTTGCATGAGGCAGACGTCACCAAAAATTTGCATCACTGCAGATTGTGAGCAGGCTGCAGAGTATGAAGGTTTGGATATAATTTGATTTGTAGGCCTACTTATTTTAAAGTACTGAAGTAGTTTACATTGTGTAATGAATACTAAGAGTAAAACAGGCTTGAAAAATAAGACACACTTGAGTAAAAGCTAGCATGAGTTTCAGTCACCATCTGTGAGTCATCCATTGGTTGGAGAAGGAGATGTGAATGATGGAGCCATAGTTTGAAGGGAAATGGTAAGCTGGGAAGTAATGGCCAGACTTTATTTAGACAGTCGACTGCTGAAAGTCAAAATCCTATCAAGCATTTGTAATGTGTCAGTGAAAAGATATCTACTGTCTGGGTGAGGGTTTATCTGAGCCACTGAGTTAGTGTTAGAAATAGGGTCAGTTTGGGTTGAGGATTGGACGATTGCACTGTCTGCACAAGATAAGTGTTCTGAAATGCACTCACCTTTGGGTTGGGTGCACAGTCAGTTGGGAGCACTTATGTAATCATATAATTGCTGTTGCATTGGATCTGAAAATCCCAATACACACTTATTAAAAAAAAAAAATAAATAAAAAATAATATTGCTACTGTCTCTGAAAAGTCAGAGGCATCAGGTCATTTGTGTTGATGCTCCCTGGCAACTTGAAATCAGATTAGACCCAATTTATCAGGTCTGTGGCAAACATGATTGAAATTCAAATAAAGACATTTTTGACAGTTGCAAAAATCAAACAGTGCAACTTGGTTCATGCAACTCAGTGATGTTGTATGCTAGGTATGCGTCCTCTGGTGTCCTTAAATCTGAAAGGACACAGTAAAGTCACTATCGACGGGTCTGGTGTGCCGGTTACAATCAGGGAGTTTACGACAACAACTGCGAAAAAGAACATACATTTTACTGGAGGCCCACTCAAATGACCACCTGTGGATCCCAGCAGCTGACTACATCGGAAACTGTAGAGATACAATAGCTCAAGCGGTGAAAAGTTTTGTTTGGATCCATTAGTCAAAGGACAGAAAATGAGTTAAGAGTCACAGTATGGATTCAGGTCAAACTGCAATAAAGGGTATGGAGTTATAGCCAGTGACAAATATGCAAATTGACAGTATTTATTGAACAGCTACCCTCTGGACAGCAGTGGACTACCCAAATAAAATGTTACCAAAGTTATATTTGCTATGACGACATCCATTGAATTTCTCTCATATACCTGTGAGATACCTGTGCAAGGCTAATAATGACCACATACTAACAATAGCATATTTCAAATCTCTCAGTCAGTAACAGGTTGCGTTCATCTACTTGTGGGGACAATGGGAGTACAATAATAATACTGAAAACAAAGGAAAATAAAGAGGACTGTTGCTTTGTATTTCAGAAGATGAAGTGAAGTAGACTGGTCTAGGACTAGGTCTGCTGGAGTACAGTCAGTTCTTTCAGAACCAGAAGTCCAGTACAAAAACAAGAAATGGACTTGTTTGGAACACTGCATAAACTCTCCCTAGTAATGAAAAATGATGCCGGGGACAGAGTAGCTGACAGATCGGCAGAGTGAGGAAGATTCACGTGGCTTCGTGTGGAGTTTGAAGATGTGGGGCTTTATTCACTGACAAACACAATAATTACCTCTGTTTGCAAAGACTTAATAGGTGAGAATGAATGTAGTTTAGCACCTAATTTACTAAGTATATGTATGCATATCAAGTCAGTTGCAATTTTCCAATTGAAATCCCTGAGCTACAACCACAGTCAACAGTCCTAAGGCAACAAACAGCAGAGGGAAGAGAGAAGACGGTGATTCCCAACTGTACCAGCTGCAAGAGAATAACGAATGATAAACACTCATTATTATAATACATACAAATTTAAATGGTTTTCATATAAACAAAATGTATTTTCAGTAATCTTTTTAAATGTGCCCTTCTTAATATAATACGACAAGAATGCTAATAGTTAAGCCTGTTCAGGTTAGCAGATGGCACTCTTTATAAATGTAACTGAATTAGTGCTGCCGTGCGTTTGTGTCTCTGATTGCATCATTGTCCTGATTGAAAGTTTAATGAGTTTTTACACGACGCCTCGAGCTAGAACTTTTTTTAAAAGAAGGAGAAACTAAAGTGAAAGGGTTGTAAGAAAAGGAAGTACTGATATCAAAAAAAAATAGATGGCAGAGACTCGTAATGGAATCGAGCACGCACTGAAGACCCTGGCTGCAAAAAAACTTTCATGTTCAATACTCAAGTGCCACTAACAGCAGGTGATCAGATGAGGCTTTTAAGCTGATACCAGTGGTCCACTCTGTATTTAAACCCACAGACTCCATTAACACAAGGAAAGAGCCAGAACTCTGATAAGGCTCACTACTTAAAATCTTTTGAAACCAAGGGTTAACAAATGTCTTTTGGCAGAAATCTTCAATGTATTTTCATTTTTTCTAAGAGCTGATAAGGAAGGCTTGTCTGAACTGTAAAAAAAGACTAGCACCGCTCGCCAGCTACAAGCTGGTGTTCTGTCACCTTCTAACCATGTATTATATTAAAATTAGAGCATACCTTCAGGTCAGAGTAACTAAAATCCCATGAGCATCTTTCACATGTGCATCTTGAACTGAATTATTTTGATTTACACCATAGCATCCATGGCAGGAGCCTGGAGTATAAGTTTAGCTCCAGGAGCAAACAAATGGATTCTTGGAAACACAAGAAAAAGGAAGGGAACAGGGTGCTGCTCATTCCTTGCTTCTGGGCAGATAACACTGGCAGTAAGAGGAATGCAGTAAGGCTTTATTTGCTGCTGACGTGTCAAACTGTATGCTGTAAAATATTGCATGGTGATCTCCCCTGGTTAACCCATGTTCAAAGAACTGAAATTGACTCTCCCATTTCTATCTGTGATAGCTCTTGGCTAGAAAACATGCCAGAACTGTTAGACATTTAAACTTCCTGGCAACAAATGGACAGATCTAGTTAAAAAAGATGAACTATTGTTTAGCTTTACATTTGTGCTTGGACAAATTAATTTGTGGCACTTGAGTGTACTAAAAAATATTCTGGAACAGACTTAATGTGGGTGCGTCATTATTGCACAAATAATCAGTGTGTGTGTTCCCATCACTCACAAATCCACAGTGCGTCAGAGTAGAAGGTTTCACCGCAAATTATTGACTCACCTAGAGAGACAGAGATAGAGAGAACAAACAGAGAGGAAAACAGAAACAAGATTTAAAACCTCAGTGCCTCACATTCCAGATCATTTCATTCATGCAATTCATTTCCCCTGTGAAATCCCGACTACTGTTTTACACACCGCACATGTCTTTTACAGCTGTAAGGTGAAACAATGCAAATTACTGAATGTGCATTCGCGGAGCCTCAATAAAACGCATTCACATTCACACACAGCAGTGAGGACTTCTCTCCTTCATAATGGAGAGTAAACCGTGAAGGAGGATCAGAGGAGCGACTATCCATCTTTTCCCACTGAGTGACTGAGAGAGATTATAGAGGGGGTGGAGAGGGTGTTTATTAGAAAAGAAAGGATGCATGTGCATGTGTGTATTTGTGTTTCAAAGGTATGTGTGCGAGAGTGCAAGTGGGCGGATGAGATCCTGGCATCTTGTGAAATGTTGAGGGATGTGTTTCGGTGTCAGGCTCTGTTGTCTGCCTTTTTTTTTTATTTCATTGTATTTGACTGGATTTGCAGCTATTGATGACAGATTGTGCGACGCACAAATGACAAGTCTAATAAATCCATTAGACATTTCTTGAAAGCCTGGTTCCACTTGCTATTTCAATGGCTTATGAGTATGTGTATGAGGGAGAGGGAACATGGACAAAGAGTGAGAGTGGATGGCTATTGAGCTCTGGTCTGGAGTCAAAAGCAAAGTAGAGGCTCATCTCCTCCAATCAAATGATAGCAAAACTAATGAGGCACGACGAGGGAGACTGAGGAAACCTCACTTTAGCTTTTGTGCCAACCGGGAGCTTGCACATTAGCTCAGGTCAGTGACATAAAACCCAACATTAGACAGTCAAACTCACCTCAGTGAGCAAAGTGATCTTTAGCAGGTAGACAACAGTAAACACAGTTAACATGAATGCCTCTGTGAATTGACTTTACGTCATCACTCAGCCACAGGCCTCACCCTGCCGGTGTTGCTGCTGTGCAATAAGCTCGGCTCTACCTGCTGCACGAATGTGTGGATAAGCACATCCTCAGGTGTGCAGCTGCTCTGACGTGGATTAAGGTGCACTAATGTGTTAATGGATGGTTTACCCATCAAGATGCATCTGGAGGAAGTGCTGACAAGGTGAAAGTGAGTGTGTGCGTGTGTCTGTGTGGGTGGATGTGTGTGTGTTCAAGTGCGCACAGCTCTAATGTTTTTTCTGTACTGCACAAAGAGCAGCCAGTGAATGACGAGCTCTGCTCGTGGAGCAGCATGAAATGTGCAGATCAAGTTAAAGTCCCCATGAAAAAGACGGCAGAGTACCACTCGTTTCAGCATATTTCCGTGTTTCCTGTCATTTAGCAGCAGTTAATTAGCGATTAGCTACTTTAGCAAGCGTTTAGGCTGAAGCCATCAGTCCAACAGGAAGCTCTGTAAATCACAGAGAGTTGAAGCTGAGCAGCCGGAGGGCATCAGAGTGAAGAGCAGCAGATATATCCTGTATAAAATCTGATCGAGTTTCATCAAAATCACTAGATAAAGTTGTAAAGTTGTGCTTTTGCACAGTAATCAGTGAAGCCCGGCCATAGATGCATGTGGCAGCCCTCAGAATCACTCCAAGACTGTATCAAACAGGAAGCACTCCGCTCCAGCCGTGCCAGAAGAGAGAAAGCGTTTCATTGGATGTAAATACATCAATACAATACAGAAAAAAAAATAGGTTTTTTGGCCGGATAGTGGAGAACACGTGACAGATGTGATAAAAACACTTAAACATCAATTTTGTGATACATAAATGTTAGCAGAGCTGTTTTACAGGCCTCAGCCATTCAGTCAAAGTATACACATGCTGAATAATAACAATAATAATGATAAACAGTTTTTACAAAAAGCTTTGACAGACAAGCACAAACAGGACACTTCAGGCATAATTGCGACAAAGAGCCGGACACTGAGGCCAATCAAAGACAAAATGAAGATTTAAGAACATGTTTGGAGGAAGACAATGAAAGATAAGGACGGTGGAAGCAACAGCCATTCTCTATTCTTTAGACCATCACATACACACACACACACGCAAATACACAGCCTCTGATGTGCCCCACAGTACTGAATCACTGGTTCGTGTTTTACATCGCGAAGCCGCTGCTGTCACCAATTATGCAGCCTCGTAGTCTGTCTCGTCCTCTGTTAACATTTTTTGTGAAAACTTGACTTGACAGTGAATCTTCGGACAGGACAGGGAACTCAGACAGCTGAGTACATCATAGCTGTTGTCAAACACACTTGCAGACTTGTCCGCTCAAGAACGACCAAAATATACATGTTTTTATCTGAGCACAACCTCAGAGACTGCTTGTAAATCCCCTAGATGATTATAGCCCAAAGAATAGAGGCAGATGGAGAAAAAAGTGTGTGTGTGATAAATGAAAGGAAGACAGAAAAACTGCTACCATTTTTTTTTTCATTGTTATTGTAACAGCTCATGTATTATCACCAGGACTATGCGTTCTCAGGAGCTTGCACCTGTTTTCTTCTCTTTGTAATGTTCTCTTAGAATCTTTTAGGACACCTGGAAGTCTAATACTTGTGTGAGGCCAAGTAGCACACTGTGCATTACATTTTGGTTTAAGGCGCTAATTAATTAGTCACAGTTTGTCTTTGTCTCATAAACCCACAACAGAACATGTAAAGACCAACGACAGTTCAGAGAATGGTGGGTCCAAAAGTTCATGTCATGTGAGTAAAGGAGAGAACTGTCTTTGTACACTATTACACATACTGACTTCAAATTATAATTTTAAAATTCATCTGGAAAAAGAAAACATGAAGTTGTGGTTTGGCTTTGCCAAGTTATTTTTCTCACCCCCACCCTACCACATGTACTGTAGCTGTTAAAAGCAGAGTGGAAGCAGAAGTGTTAAGCTGATGATGGCAACGTACCAAGAGACTCCACACACTGCAACATGACTGTTGGGAGAATAAAACTTTTCCTGAGTACTTTTTGGTGGCCTGCCAGCCTGGGATGTCCAGTGGATTAGATTTGGCCAGGGGTCTTGATCACACTTAATTCACACTCTCTTCTCTCTCTACACATTACCTGTCACTCTACGTTGTCAGTTTGGTCAATAAGGAAAAAAATGCAACAATGCTCTATTGAGTGGGATATTTCATCCTGAATAACATGAGGGAAGCTTCTTGTGAAAATACAAAATAATCACTGACGAAAGATGAGGGATCTTGTGGTACCACTTAGACGTCAAAGTAAGATTTATAATGGTTATAATATAAGACTTAAAATGTAAGTCCAGTGGAATGGAACAAGTACAGTTTGCCATGCAACTAATTTTCATGAAATAAGTATAGCTGAATATTTTGTAGGACAGTATCTCTCAGTAGGCGTTTCAGGATAAATGTTATTGGCAAAGTATCAAGTCTACTTTATGTAGTGTGATTGTGTCTGAGCTGCAATGTTTTGTTGCACAATTCAACACTTGTAAAAGGGATTAAATTATACCTAAGAGCATGCCGTCAAACCATTCTGGGCAGCTGCCGTGTTCGTTATTTTATCCTGAATTCTGTTCTGATGGATATCATTTTGCATTTGCTTTTCATTTGAGGACAACGTTAGTCTCGTGGTGCAGAAAAGACTCTGACTGGTATTCAGATGCTATTCTATTCAGCAATCTAAACTGGAGGTATACAGAGCTGGCCTCAGGCATTCATCGCATTATGTTGATTCATTTGGCACCAATTGTTGCTGTTGTATTTCTCTGTGCTAAAAGCAATAACTACTTTTCAGTAAAAGTCTCAAGTGTCAAGATCAAAATTGTCAAGCTAAGTGGAGGAGAGGAAAGTAAATGCATCCCCGGTTTAGAAAAAACAACAATAACTCCAAATTATAAAATCATTTTAAGTTAACTTATCAGGCTGAAAAATGGTGTGTCACTGCCCTCTCTGGCTGAAAGTCACAAGTCTGTTTTACTCTCTCTTGGACTAACACATTTATGACATATTGTTAAAATACCATTAGGTTTGCCAAAAACATACTTTTCTCTGGAGACAGAAAAAAACTGTTTTAGTATTGTGGTCTGGCAAGTCTGTTGGAACTGATGCCATGGAAAGGCTGTGAAATTGATTAATTTAAACGACTGTTAAATGCCTGTTCGAATGGTTTTGAGAGGTCGAGAATTATGCCAAAAACATTCCTGCTGCCAGGCTCTCAGTTGATTCTCAGTGGATGTTGCAGATTGAAATCTCGCAGTTAAAATAGACCTTGTTTGACTAACTGCTGAGGAATGCCAGATTTGATCCACTAAGGACCCATCCATATTTACTGAAACTCCAAACCCAAAAGTTATAGGAGCAATGTTTACAGTTTAGTGGCAACTAGTGGTGTAGTTGTAGATTGCCTCCATTCGCCCTCCTGTTCCAAGCGTGAAGGAGAAACTCCGGTGACTGTTGATCTAAAGCTGGTGTTTGGTTTGTCCTTTCTGGGCTACTGTAGAAACATGGCAGTGCAACATAGCACACCACTGAAGAGGACCTGCAGTATCTGTAGACATAAAAGGCTCAATTCTCAGGTGATATATTCTCTAAATAAAGCCCACGCAATCTTGTATGTAGTGACATTAATATGTCCTCAAAGACTCATGTTGTTCTTGGCATGATTGCCTGGGTTTCAAAACCTTTGTATCATCAACAGCAGCATTCAAAGCTCATTGAGAGAACTGTTTAGGACATTTGTTAGTAGGTAACATTAAATAAATGCCATACCAAATGTATCATAAAAGCCTTTTTGCCATTTTGAATTGACATTAAAATGCCTTGTAACGACAGTAGAATCCAGTGCATGGCAAGGAAATTACTGAGTCATTGCTATGAACCCTGATATATGAACAGATATGCTGAATTTTAATGGCCAGTCACAATTATTGGGGCATCTTAATCATTGCACTTTAAAAGAATCAGCAGCTTTCTAAAATATCTTAGTGTGGCTGTCTTTGGTAGTAATTCAAGGTAGAATAGGGTAAAACATCATTGACTTGAAGTGACAAGTTCATGGGAAACAACATCTAACATACAGAGCAGCAAATTTTGGAAAAGTCAACATATAGCATGTACAGTACATTTCTGATTTCTAAATAAACCAGTTACCAAAAGAGCCATCCAGCATTCCATTATGTTAAATACCGTGTCATTCTGTTCATGTTCTGTTTTGTGGAACTTTAATTTCAACTGGAAAATAATTAATTATAATAATGAGAATGTTTCCATCAGGTTGAGTATGTGTGTTTTTCTGTGTCTGCAGACACCCACATAGTTTATGTTTACCCATGTGCATATATGTTCAGTGCCCAGCAATATGTTTCACTGTGCCTGAAAATCTTGGTTAATTTAGATCTCACTGTCTGTGGAAGCAGCCTGAAAACCTCGGCTCTACTCCAATTAACTCTGTCAGCAGCCAAAGACTAAACTCCACGTCAATTTCCACACTTTGTAGTTCACTGAGTGTTTCTCTGCTTCTCACAAAAGCCTCATCCCTTTTGCCCTGACACGCTAACACTGCAAAATAACTGAAACCTTGTTTGTAGTCAAAAGAAAAATGGGACAGCAAAGCAAATGTTTTGGTTTCTTTCAATTCATTTTTCTCATAAAATGTTCTGCTATTAATGGCAAGAAGAAAATTGCGTTTTTCGACCTAGCTGTATGTGTAAATACCACACACTTGACTTGACGTGGAGAAAGTTTTCCCTCACTTTATTTTCTTGTTTCTGTCACACTAAAAATGTGTTTATTTATTTTTCATTCCAGCATATTCCATGAGACTTGAAAGGATTTAAAAAAACAAAAAAAACAAGGTAAATGAAATGGTAAATATATTCATATAGGACTACATTTCCTTTCCCCATGAGGGCTGAATTCATTTACTGGCTTTTGGTTTGGCTTGTAGTTTGTGGTTTTCAACATTATTTTCCAATGCCTTTGGGATTTGTATCTGAGTATGTGCTGTGGAAAGAAAAACAGGAAGTTACACACGGATAAATCATAGGAATTCTGGGATCGTGCTGAGCAGAGGGGATGTCGAACAACACATGCATGGACTAAAACTAAAGACTAAAACCCTCCCAAAGAGCAATACCTCTTCAAAGAGGTCTTCCTACGTGTTCATTAAAGAAATTCTTGTGTACGTTGTTTAGTATTTTTAAGAAATGCTTTTCTAGCAAAGTGGAAGGTCACAGAATCTGAAACTGGCAGGGAATTAATCAGGACTTTCATTTTAAGAAAAAAAAAAAAAATCTGTGGAAAACTCCAGAGCAAAAAGAGATCACCAAAGCACGTGACTGAATTATTGTTTACACTAAATGTATGGGAATAGTGACTAACAACCACAGAGGTGCCTTCTACCTTTATATGCAGCAAGATAACTCTATGAGGGACTATTTTCCACTATGGCCTCTCTAAAAATATCCTGCATGGGTTCTCATCTAGTCTCGCTTGAGAGAAGCATTTCTGACTTCTTCAGCCACACACACACACACACACACACACACACACACACACACACACAATGCAGATAATCCCCCTCTGCTGTGTGATCTGCTTCTGCCCACTATCTGTATATCCTCAGGCTGCTATCAACATATTGTGAAAAGGAAGTGAATGTACTGCAGTATCAGCAGATGAGTTCAGTGACTTTTACTGTTCCTGCTCAAGTGTCTCAGACCAAGATCATCATTCATATTTTTTATTATGAGTTTCATAATTTATGATAAAAGTGGTTCAGAAAAACAAAAAACAAACCAAAAAAAAGTCAATAGAATTTTCATTTAATTCAATAATTTTTAGATATTTTTTTGGCCTTTTCAGGCTTTTTATTTGATAGATTCAGCTGAAGAGTGACAGGAATGTGGGGAGAGAGAGAGAGATGGGGAATGACATGCAGCAAAGGGCCGCAGGTCGGATTCGAACCCTGGGCCGCTGCGGCAAGGACTGAGCCTTCGTACATGGGGCGGATGCTCTACCAACTGAGCTAACTGATAGCCCCAATTCAATAGTTATTATTACATGTTATAAATATTATGCATCGCAGGTTGACGCTTGTAGAAAACCACATATCGCACACAGACACACACACACAGACACACACACAACAACTGCCTGAGAGGCACTTCATTCCAAAAATATGTCAGAGGTGGGAAAATCAACACATTCAGTTTCTGTATTAAATCACTGCTGTGCTGAATTAACTGAGCTCCAATTAAAACACTACCACACACACACAAACACACACTCTCTCTTCTCTCTCCCTCCCTCTCTCGCTCTCTCTCTCACACACACACACGCACAGGTATAGACTTTTAAACAGGGAGTGTTTGGTTACTGATAACAGCTATAATATATTTCTAATGAGGCACCTGCCAGGCTGTAGAGCTGCTAATTCACTAGTAGATTTAGCTGAACAGCTAGACACTCTTCAGCTCAGCAGGAGACGTGCACACATACAGAGAAAGTGACACAGGGAGAAAAAAAAAAATTGAATTATTACCTGTCAGATAATAATACAAAAGATAGGTCAAATCAAAAAAAAAAAAAAGGTGATTTGTACTAAGGTTTACTTCAGCCACATGGACAGCATTACCCACTACAGAGCACTACAGGATATTAGAATGTGATCTGAATGCAGATATACTACCCAGATGATAAAAAAGAAATCGCACTCACACTCGCATTTACACATAACTTTTATAACCCTGTACCCTTTTTATGATGCTGTGTCATTTTTCACTTGAACTGCACAAAGCAGTGGAACAGGTTTGTAGATGGCACAGTCAATAAAAAAACACAGCAGTTTCAGTCTGCGTTTACTTTTCAGCTGAAATGAGGGAAAAACACCATCTTTATTGGATGTTTCTCCCGGATGCATTAGATACTGCAACAGCCAGCTGTACTCTTCCCAATGAGTGAGGTGAAAGAGCAGTGACAGGTGGGAGGAGATCACGTGGCACTTCTTTAGTAAAGCTGTTCGGAAGGTTACATTTGTGTGTCATTACGTTTCAACCCTGAACACTACCTTTCACAACTGTAAACACACTGTGCAGACTGCATTTTTCACCTGGCTGACATCCAATTGCAATTTAAGCCAGACGGCATCTGTAGGTGATCTGGCAAACACGATCAAATTCACATTACACGCTGTGGGTATGACGGTATATCTTGGATTAATGTGCATTTTTTCTTCACCAAGGTAAATGCAGATCATATAGCCAGGGGTAAAACTTCAACTTCAGGCTGCTGAACTATCCTGATCTGTTACTAAGCAACTTTTCAACCTCGAGGCATGTGGTTGATTCTGCCTTAACTAATAGCAAACAATGCTGTCACTTGTTTGACAGTAAATATATATTATTAGCACAAGGCTGCACCATCTTACTTGGTGCATTTTCCAGTCGCAGTAATTGCAGGTATACATATGTGTTCTAAGTCCAGCTAGAATTAAAGTGTAAAGGCAGACATGTTCATGATTGAGACCTTTATTTTAACACAGCCAATCAAATCTTGCATAAAGCAGTAAAGTTGGTGTTCTGTCATAGTCAGAGCAGAACATACTGAACCAGACAGCAGCCTGCTACACAATACATCCAACACAAAAGCCACAGACTTTGAACCCACGTTAGCTTTTCTGCTAAAGTCTCCTTCTCATCTAACTGACAAAAACGAACACACTTCTTGTCCTGCACCCCAGCTTGTTGAACGCGTGACGAGCGACTAAACAAACATTCTCCATGGAAAGGTGCTAACGTCAGCTTGCACGCTAGACAGCTAATTAGGTGCTTAGCTGCAGCACATGGAACAGTGTCTAAACTGTGCCTGCAAATGTCAGTTAAATTCTGGTGTAGTCTATATTCTGTAATAGCACTAACAGCCTGCTGTCTGGCCATTACATGTAGGCTACAATACAAGTTCCCTGACTCTTAAATGCCACCGGGCATGGCTCTATAACAACATGTCTATGACGTTGTCTTGGTCCATTCTTCCACATGGTTTCATACCCCCACAAGTCAAAAAAAAAAGAAAAAAAAGAACTGCAGTGTATTCTCCACAGAGCAGAGAGCCTCTTCTGGGATGCTCCCGAAATGCGCCGCGGCTCTTCTGGTGGGATCACAATCACAGTCTAGAACGGGCGCGATCAGCTCTGCCGGAGAACGTCGCAGCCATGTCGGGTGGGATTTAAGTGTTACTTTGTCTTTCATTCCCCTGCCAGAGCTCATCCTACAGCTGCTGTCAATCAAACATGGACAACATCACAGTCCTCCAGACAGCTAAGATTAAAAGGAGCATTTCCCCAAAGACCTTCTCTCTTCCTGTTTATAATAAAAAAGTATTAACAATACATTAACATACATGGCATTATTTTTAACTCCCAAAAGGCATGACAACAGGATTTGAGTTGGCTTCAATTTGCATATACTTGACTTTCTATGCAAACTTAGTGAGTGATCTCACTGGTCTGGAGTATGTCACACAGTGTCACAAGACTTTCGTTCCTCTCCTCTTCTTCTGGTCCCCTGTTGTCCTCTCAAAAGTCGCCAATTACATCACCAGAGGCGCAGGTGTGAATGAAGCTTTTTTTGTCTCGATGTCACCCTACTGTGTGTGTGCGTGTGTGTGTGTGTGTGTGTGTGTGTGTGTGTGTGTGTGTAAGAGAGAGACATGCAGACAGCAAAAAAAAAAATAGAGATATGTCGTCGTACCCAGAAGAGTGAGGTGACAGCAGGTTGCTAAAGAATTGATGAGTAGAGGGGGGACATGTTTCACCTAAGACGTTTCCTGCTGTGATACATGTCCTCTATGATGACTTCCTGTCATCAATATCATTACATCCTGCTGAGGTGAGTTGACAAAGGTATCTGGTCTTGTACCCGTACCACCGTGTACAGTGCCAAGACTCAGTGTGCACGGATCTTAAAGTGGCGATGTGTATTTGTGTGTTTGTGTGAAGGGCATGAGAGGATTTCATGAGGGTTGTGCAGTGAATTATTCATTTGGAAATGTGCTTCCCCTTGCCTATAATCCAATTGTAAATGCCTTGCTTGTATCTCTGCTTGACTCTCCTGTTGTTTATGGCGTTAACTGAGAGTCCATAACTTCATTTGTTGTTTTAAAACGCGCCCTATGAACAAGATTAACTTGAGGTCACTTGATAAGTTTATCTAAGTTGTCTATCCACCATAACTCCTCATTATAAAACCAAACACAAAGTTTTGGGTGCATTTTAAAGAGGGCACCGAGCTGAAATATGCATAAAACAAACAAACAAAAAGGTCCTTGAATTCAAGAGAAAATCATTTGTAATGTTAACACTGAAAAGTAAAAATAATGCTAAGCAAAAACACCTGCAGGTGGTATGCTTCTTGGCCACCTTTCAGGAAAAAAAGCAAGTGTTATATAAACCTCCCAACAATCTGTCAAAACATCATATCAGCAGGTGCTCTGCGATGTAGCAAATCATATTTCAGTGGTTGAGTGAAGGAGAGCTATTCCAATACCACACCGCTGTCCTGTCAAATCACAGGATACTCGCCAATAACAAGAACCTTCTGGCTGAAAACCAATGAATCAAACTCAAATCTAATAGTTCAGACACAAACTTAATCACAGCTAAAGAAAAGAGCCTACTGAGGATCAGTGGCTAGCGTGTGTAAAGAATTGATGTTTCTGCCAGAGGTTCAGACGCCATGCCTCCCGTCTGATAATAACAGCTGTGGGAGAAGTGATGGACATGAGAAATGATAAGAGCATAGTTTGAAAGGGTGAGAGAAGGATCTAACATTTTACTAATATCACCATACTTTGAACATCTCACAATCATTTCCACTTTACCCCTCGCAACTTTAAAGGCTTTTCATTATAACAGAGAGATTATTAGAGTGAGAGGGGGGTGATACTTAGAAATAAAGAGAACATTAATGAGTATCCCACTAGGAAATTAAGGTAATAGTGAACATTTAATTTTGCTACAAGTTCATAACTACATTACAATAGTTACAACAGTTATTATATGAATTTGAGAAGTACAAATACGTTTATTTTAATCCTGAGACTTTAGATCTGATGTCGCTGCAGTACTTGCACTTGAAACACACAAACCCACACAACTGAACAAAAAAAGGCATTAGAACACATTAGAACCTACCAGGACTCCTCCAATCAATCGCAATTCAGTTAAAGATTTTCAAGCCCGGCACTCCTAACTATAGTGAGTCCAAATGCTGGAGGGACTCAAAGTGTATATTCAACTTCTACCTGCCTCTTACAGTCTTCAGTAACCATGGAAACAGAGAGATTTGAAAGTAGAAAGATGGGAGAATGAGGAAGACTATTTTGTACAGTGCAGATGGACGGACAGACAGATGGATCAAATTATTGTAAGACAGAATTCACACAGTACGTATTTAAGAACACTAACAATCGCCCTGGCATCACACGGAGGCCCTGAAGTCATCATTCAGGAAAAGTTCAGGAGAAAAACTTTTCGATAAGAAACTCTGAAATGTCAGCTACTGATAGTGCATCACTTCTGTGTTAATTCAAGACAGATAAAGCATTGTAATAATAATACACAGATTTGACAGCAGCGGTTTCATGACTTGGCCTTTAAAATGCCAACTCTCAAAGTATTACCTGTATTTTCCATTTTGAAGAAAATTACACAAAGATTGGAACTTCCGGACATGAAACTTGATCCTATTTAGTAAATAAGATGATCTCAGTTGGGCCCCACAGCAAGAAGGTTCCTGGTTTGAACCTTGGCTGGGGCATTACTGTGTGGAGTTTGCATGTTCTCCCGTGTCTGCATGGGTTCTCTCTGGGTACTCCAGCTTCCTCCCACAATCCAAAGACATGACCTTAATAGGTTAATTGCCTGTAGGTGTCAATGTAAGTGTGAATGGTTGTTTGTCTCTATGTGCCCTGTGATGAACAGGCGACTTGTCTGGGGTGTACCCCGCTTCTCACCCTAAGTCAGCTGGGATCCATCACTCCCATGACCCTGATGAGGATAAAGAAAATGGATGGATGATCTCAGCTTCATTGGTTAGACAATCGATGGTGCTACTTTCATAAAATGAATAGAGCTTCTCAATCCATTACTTTTAAGGGCCAGAAGGACAGACGTATTTTTGAATGGCAGGCTATACTGTGTTATAAAAAACACTACACATGGTATAGTTTAATAGACCATACGATCTATAAGTCAGGAAGGCAAAACACTCCTGATTTTACAACTTTGAACACGCCCAACCTAATGGAGACTGCTGGCTCCAACCTAACAGTGACGATTCACTCAGCCCCAAACCAATTAACACAATGTCAAAGAAGAACTAGCACAAATCGCTACATCGCCCCAGCCTCAGAGGACAGAAGAGCTGAGCGGATGAGGTTTATTTTTGATGCGTGTGCATATTTTACTATGGACTGCTATCAACCTCACTGATGGCACGTCTGTGACCCGACTTCAGACTTGAAAAAGCTGTGAGTTTTGGCATGTTTAATGTTATTAAAGTGTTCATTTTGTTGTTCTGCCTGCTGAACTTGGCTTTAGCACATTGTGCGGCTAAATGGGGCTATGTTGGACTAATGTATTTACGAAGGGCAGTCAATAGAAACTGTGTGAACCTTGAGCCTCATTTGAAGTCAGATATATAATGATGATGGTGATAACTGTTTTACAGCCTTGTTTCACTCTCTCGCCGCCTTGTGTGTGTGTGTGACACTGCTGTATGTAAATGTACTTAATAGACACTCTGCGGTCAGTTTAGTTAATCAGGAGATAACGTGCAGTTCATTAATGTTCCCCATCAACTAATCAATTGGTTGAAGAGTGGGGTAGAATTTCAGTTGACCAAGATTTTCTTTGGTTGACTAGAGCAGCGGTATAAGCTAAATTAGCATATTTTTCTCTGACCTCATTTAACAGTCCAACAACATAGACTATGTGGACAGATGGGCAGAGAAGCTGTACACAAATATCTGTTTGTGCCTTTATTATCCTCTTTGATTTTGTTTTTCCCATTTTTACTATCATTGGTCTGGTAGATTAGGATAGCTCATCAGAAATCTGTATTCCTAATAATCTGAAATAACTCACCCAGTCAACTTTCCCCAAATGTTTTTTTGTTTTTCAGAGGCAAGAATGCCTCCATTTACATTTTAGTTATTTTGCTGGTGTTCTCATCCAAAGCAATTAAAATGAGTGCAGTGGTATTTACCGGTAAACAGGGTGTAATGTAACAATCTTTTGTGCCGTAACCTGTGGTGAGCTTCCAATCAGAAACCTCATTTGGGTGTTGAAAACAATGATGTACCGTCTTACAAATGACTACCAATGAGAACATGATGCTACACATCGACAGGTATATCAGCAACCGTCTTACCTGAACTAAATGTTCAAAGTGCCAGCGTGCGTGACAGAAATGATGGGGTTTGTCGGGACTTTTACGAGTCTCTGATCTTTCAGGTACAGAAAATGATTTCAATCCGCTCAGGTGCCCTACCGACCCGAATCAACATTGCTTTGCTTGCAAGCATAAAATGATCTAATGCAGTGGTTTTCAATCTTATCAAACTGTGAACATGAAAATGCCAATTCATCAACTTGCATAAAGGAAAGGTGAACAATTTGACTGAGGAAGAAAAAACAAAACAAAAAGTCTTTCTACTAGAGGTTGAAATGTGTTTTGTTACCCGAAAAATGATCTGAAAACCAGCAACATCTATCCTGTTACGCCTGAACCACGCATCATTAACCCCATCACTTACAGTTGGATGATCTAAGTTGGTATTGATACATGTATTGATTGTATAGACGTATCTTCTTCTACAGTAACATCAATTATCTCCCCTTCAGTTATTCACTCAGTTCCACTGATCCCATGCTAACTATCAGGGCAATAACAAGGACACAACCAAAGACAGTAGCTGTAAATGTTCACCCCTCAAGGTTAGCTGGGTCATGTTTGCTCCTGTAAATCATCAATTAGTGTTTGGATTATTGGAAGTGGAGCGGTCAATTTGTAATTGGTGTTTACTTTCCCACACAGATGTACAGCTGTAAGTGATGTATATTGAAAAGTCCCTGAAGCCTTCATGGTTTAAGTAGTTATGACACAACAGCTTCATTGGTAATAATTGGATTTGGGAATTAATGATGAGTGTGTTTGTAAAACCTGAAGCATCCTGGAGTGAAACTTTTCATCAGGGCAAAAAAAAAAAAAAGAGAGAGAGACATGACGGGGGTACAACCATTTTTTCAAACTTTAGGTCCTCTTGAGGACGGAGATAACACATATGCTGGTTTATAAAATGAAACCTGACCTGATCCTCTACTCACATTCCTTCATAGTGTGACAACAACTGTCTCACATCCATCACGTTACTACTCTCCAACGTGCCTTCAACACCTGCAACCGGGGAATTTCTATATTACTATAATAGACTCAAGGTCATACGTTGATGAAAGACATGTAAAGTGTCTTCCGCGACATCAGAGAAGGTCAGTGGTTTGGACAATAATGTGAGGCCTTGAATCCTCAAGGGGACTCAAGTATTTTATTTTGAAGGCGTCTTCAGTTCTGTATCCCCGCCTTAAGTGTGTAATGATAATAGGAGAGTCAGCTTTTAGCAGGACATGTCTGCCCAAAATTCAACCTGATATAATGGGCTATCACAAGTACAATAACTCTAATGAATAATTTGCCAACTAAAAAGGCAGAGGAGGAAATACGAAAAGAATAGACTGAATTAGTTTCTCAGTGGGGTAGCTTATGTAGCACAAAACTGCTCTTGAATCAGAAACTGACAGACAATTGACCTGGAAAACAGAGAGGAATATATCAGCTCCCTACTTCAACCCTCCAACCTACTTTTCTACAACAGGGATATACTGTAAGCAGTGTGTGTGTGTGTGTGTGTGTGTGTGTGTGTGTGTGTGTGTGTATACGTGATGAGGCCAAATTCCATTTCAAAGTTGTGCCTTCCAACCGGTTTGCTGATTAAGGCATTTAAAGAAAATTAGCCCCACAGCCACCATAAATCTCTCTGGTTTTCTTTAATGAATGCTGCAAATCTCACATTTCATTTCTCATTTGCATATGAAAGGCATCACCTTCACTTTCCCTATCTCTACTTTGCACAAACTGAATTGATATTCTGTAAACGAGGAGGAGAAAACATTTAAGTAGTGATATGTAGTGCAGTTTGTGTCAACATCTGCATATCAATTTGTGCCCAAAACTCGACTCGGGAGTCTGAAGTGGACCGGCTCACTCAAACCCTGGCAAACCTTCCTTCTGATTACAAAGTTATTATGCATCGGAGATGAAAGATGGTTATGACGCTCTATCATCCTGGATGATCCCTCTGAACTTAGCACTATAATTCATCACTTTATGGCTAACAAAATATGATGCTAGATGAGAGTAGGGAAGCATTATCAACTGAAGACAACATAGCCGGTGTTTCAGTTTGATGAATATTTGGCTTTTTGGGAGTAAACAATCATGCCTCAGATAGCTGCTGAGGCAGAGGGGAGGAATAGAGCAACTTCTGTATGGCATTCACAAAGGGCCCAACTTAATGGAAGTTTGAATTACCATTTAAATAGGATTTCTTTTGGGGGAAGGGGAGGCGTCATAGAGAAAGATAAATTACATTGTAAACAATGTCAAAACAGTTTAATGACACATATGAAATGAAAGTACACACCCCGTGCTTTCCTAGCTACTGAGTGATATAAAGAGTGGATTGAATAAATAACGAGGCCGCCCGAGGAAAAAGGCGACTATGCAGACTTGTTTTGTCTCTAGCAAGGCCTGCACTTTTAATTGACTTGAATAAAAAACTCAATTACAGCATTCTGGCCACCGGAGGGAGAGAGAGCTAGCGACAAAGCGAGAGAGAGTGAGAGGAGGATGAGAGAGAGAGGGAGGGAAGGAAACAGAAAGAGGAGTGAATGAAGCATGAGAGAGGAATGAAGGAATTATTGGGTCAGAATGGCACCTCAGGGGGGAATCAGGACAGCAGACTAGCTTTTATACAGGCCAGTCTGTCTATGGGAATTACATCTCACTGAGAGGTGGAAGAAAAGAGAGTAAAAAAGAAAAAGGGGAAGGAGGTAAAATGCTTTGTCAGTGTCTTCTAAGGTTTTTATGCATTTATTGTCATCCATCCTGTGTTATTCCACCGAGGAGGACTTGAGATACTGATTGAAGGTGAGGGGCATTGAATCAAGTGAAATCAGTAAGCAGTCCCACTCAGCTGAGGCGCTGATTTACCTTCCACAGAAGTCGACAGGCCTCGTACGAGGAGAGTATTAAAGAAAGAACATGAATAGATAAGAAGGCAACAGAACAAATGGAGAGCGTGATGCAAGGAGGAAGAAAGTGAAGATTCTTTGTAAGAAAAAAAAAGGAAACATCCTGAGCACCACGCAGCGATACTGTCAGGCTGATTGTCTATAGGCAAATTGGTCTTTGAAAGACTGTGTGTGTGTGTGTGTGTGTGTGTGTGTGTGTGCGGGCACATTTTAACATGTTCTATGTGAAGGTGTGGTGTAGCTGTGAGTGTGGGAGTGGTGGGGGGCTTTGTGGAAGTATGAGTCTTCTAGATATCCTGAAATAAGAAAACAACAGATTCTTTGTCAGCGTAGAGCAGTCAATGCAGTGTTTGCGGACAGTGAGCCAATATTTCCGCCTTGTGAATTGTGTGTGTGTGTGTGTGTGTGTGTGTGTGTGTGTGTGTGTGTGTGCACGTGTGTGTGCGGACAGCAAGCTGTTGTTCCCATGGTTGTGTGTTATTGATTAGTCATCTCTGTGGGCAATAGGAGCTGTTATCAGGCTTGACATGGAGACAGACGGGGGTGGATGATGCATGGGACGGGAAAACTGTTCAGACGCAAAGATAATGGAGCTACACACACACGCCAACACACGCACACACATGCTGCAAAGATGGACGGGTACACACTGGCACATGCTCCCACAGATTCTTGCACACACAATAGACCTGTTACACAACCGAGCACAAACGTATTGGCAGCGATAGATTTGTTTTCAGCACCACGGACAGCACTCTAAATCTTGAGCAATGCCAGTGCACAGTGCATATGGCTAATGATTATCTATTGTCGCACCCACAACCATAATCAGCCATTACTCATGGAAGTTAAGTGTAGATGCCCCCGAAGAATCGCAGTAAATCTACCGAGTGACTCTGAGAAGTGGAGACAAAACTGAATGGAAAATGAGTTCATACTGTGACGACCAACCCAGAACTCCCCTCAACCGTGACACATGCACCAAGGGTCCTGGAACTCACCTATAAAGGAGAAACAGAGAGAGAGAAAGAAACAGGGAGGTCAGACTCAAATAAATACATAATGCATTACATGCTAGGAAGGCAGTGAACAGTGTGAAATGTTGTTTAAACGTGGCCCCGCTTCGTGTGAACACGCTGCATTTCAGATAGTAAGAGATAGTGTTACACACACACACTTGTTAGCGCATTTATATCCAGACTGTTTTTTTTTTATAAAGCATTGAACACATGCACACACTAATCAAGACATTGTCCACAAATAGAATCTCCACTAACTCACTCCCGCTTCACCAAATGGAGCTGGTAAATGAGCAGAAACTCTAATGAATGTTGGATGGAATCTCTGGACTGAAACTAAAACTGGTTCATCTGGGTGTTTTGTGATGAACAGCAAAGTCTGAAAATGAAAATTGTTTCAAGAGTTGGTAAATATTTGAGCGATATTCCCCGCATGGAGCTGAGTCTATTGTGTCCCTTTGTTTGGAATCATGGAAATCCTTGTGCATGCTACTATTGGGCAAAAGATTGGGCTTTAACTTTGCAGTTTATGTAACTCTTACTTTTTTTTTTTTCCTCAAATACCCACACACCCTCGCCAGTCTTTCCTCTTTCTGAGAGCTGAGTGAGTTGTGTGTAAATGTCAGCTGTGGAACTGGCTGTCCACGAGAGGCCAACCATGAGCACACAGGGAACTAGATTGTCATGCCCTGCACTCTACAATCCTCTCCTTCTCCACAGGGACAGGTAGACTCAGGTTTTTTCTAGTCAACCATGAAAATACAGAGGTCAAGCTTCCCACCATGTCCCCCGCTCCCTCTGATGAGATGGACAGGGTAAGGTAAGGCCACAGAGCAGACACACAAAAAAAGTGATCCATGAAAAGGAATTTCTATTGCAGCTTTCATTACAAAGTGATGAAAACATGGCAAGGACTGGGTGCTGATATTTTACAAAGGCCTGTGTTAAGAAGAGTTATGAAGAGTAAAATCAATTTTCAAGCATTCAAACAATGACTGTACAATATATGTATTTTCCAAAAACATGATGTGGTCAGTAATAATAAAAGAAGCACCCAATAACATTTCACTCAAAATTATGATCACACTGATTTAAAATACAAAAACAAACAATAAAACATTTGCAAATGTTCCAGATATATATGAATTATCTACAGGAATAATGTACTTGTATTTGTGTACTTGTTATGCACAGTATTTTGTACAACGGGTCACAAAATAAAAAAAGGTAATTTCTCAAAAGACAACTAATAAAGCTTGTTCAAACTACCAATTAAACTAAGAAGCAATGGGAGCTTATTGTAGCAAAACAAAACCCGACTATTGTCTAGTTTAAAGGAGTGAGTGTGAATGACTTGTGAACTCAGTGAAAGCCCATTAAAATAAACAGAAGAGCTGAATACTTCTTCCTGCAAGCACGGCTTTCCACATGCATTGATGATGGATCGATGTGTCCTCGTAGAAAAGCCCACTAATGATACAAGGTTGAGTTGAGGTAAGGCTTAGCCCATTAAAAAGACAAAAACAAAACTAAATGTACATGTGACTTTCATTCAAACTTTCTCCCCCCCCCGTTTTTAAAACTCATCGAGAAAGTGATAATACAGACACCATAAATGTGAAACTAAACTCTCCTGAGGAGGGGCATGGGGCGGCTGGAGCCGATCCCAGCTGACATTATAGGGAAGAGTCTGGGTACACCCTTGACAGGTCACCAGTCAATCACAGGGAGTATGTGAAACCTATTTATTACTTAGTTGCTGATTGCAATCCCAGCGCTGCACCCTCTCCTTCCTCACACGAAGGAGAAACTACAGTGACCGTGAAATGCATGAAAAATACGAAAGTGCGCCAGTGTTTAGTTTGTCCGTTCTGGACTACTGTAGAAACATCATCATGACAGACTATGTGGAAGACGACCTGCGGTGTCTGTAGATATTTACGGCTCATTCTAAGGTAACAGAAACATAATAACCCTTATGTTCAGGTGATTATGCACTAATGAAAACAGAGTTCTGAATATTATATTTAATTGGCCAGTTGTTCATGCAGCGATGTTTGCTTACAAAACAGGACAGGTTGAGGACAAAATAATTCTTTAAATATGGAAAATTAATTCCAGCTAGCAGCTGCTGAACATCTTACAATCAAACAACCGAAACATGTCACTGAAATATATTTCTATACATAATTAACTTCTTTTCTTTTCATAAATGTTCTAAGAGAGCCTGGGTTCTTACATTATGAAGGACAGGATGAATTATAGGAAGCTATGTCTGCAGATCAGCCTGTTAGCCAGTGCCTGTGACATCTACGGTATACCCACAGAGCGCCTTGTTTTTTCACAATGACCACAATAATGACCACATATGGCTGCCTTCCTGAACAGACATGGTTAGCCATGTCGTTGACGACAGAACATTGAATATAGACGTTAACTGAGAAATGTCCTTATTGGACAGCCTATCTGTGCAAGAAACCAGGAGAAAATGCAGAAACACGGATTATCTTTACTCTGTATACATTTCTTTCCTCTATTCCATTGAGATAGTGAGCGATTGTTTCTGTATCTGAATCAGATACGTCGACACACTGTCTCTCACCTCCTCTCCCTGTCTCCAGGATCTAGCCTGCAGTCAAAACATTCTCTCCGAAATCTTAAAAGAAAAGAAAAAATCTCCTTTGCTCTGTCGTCTTCTCCTTTTCTGAAAAGGGATTCGTGACTCTCTGATTTGGGACTGACTGAATGCGAGATGGATCATCAGCACACAGAAAGCTTATATCAAGCCATCAGGCTATCAGCTAATACAGAGTTTGTCAGTGTGCATTGCATTGCCTTTCAGAAAATAGAGTTGAAATGAGAATATTAAAACATTAACCAGAATTTTGACCATCAAGCTTGTTAGTAAAATATGTTTTACATCACTGAATATCATTTCTGCTAGTCCAATATGAAATCAATCCAACAACAGAGGACCTGATGTGATCTGCTGTCTATTGAACTCCCCATTCTGCTTATTTATCTGTGTCTCTCTACAAATGCCAATTACAGGAGAAGTCTGCAAAGTGCCGGTGCTCTAACCTTTCTCTTTTTAGAAGGCTAGAGAGCCCAGAGAGGGGACACATGCACATGCACATGCACATGCACACACACACACACACACACACAATGAGAGAGACTGACAGATAGCAGACAGCATGGAAACAAAGAAGAAGAAACTAACTGGTTGTTTCTGTTTGGGTATAAACATATACTCATATGGTGACTGTTTAAAAATACATTATGGCCTGACACTGAACTGACCCCACTGTCTCCTCCTATTATAGGACGGACACCAGACAAAAAAAAAAGTAGGGCAACAACAAAAAACATTACTGTTAGAAAAGACAAAGGGTTATGTAAGCACCGAATTCTAAGTTACGCTAAATGGAAACATTATTGAAATCTCTATCCCTCTAATAATAAATATATCTGGCAGTGCATGAATTCATTTGATTACATAAGCACTTCCATGTGCATGCACACATACCAACTTTTGTTGATGGCTAAATTAGGAGATTAATTAGTTAGAATGGCGAGGAAGATGGAGCAAGATATTGCATAACCCTGTTTTGAATCAAGCCGACAAATCAATAGAGAGTCTGTTCTTACTGTTTAGTTTGTGCCATCCTCCCCCGAAGTGTTGACTCACTTGTGTTTTTGACCAGGAAAAAAGGTACTGCTCTCTGGGAGCTGTTCACGGCAGAGGTGTGTGTGTGTGTGTGTGTGTGTGTGTGTGTGTGTGTATGGGTGTGTGTGTGTATGGGTGTGTGTGTGTATGGGTGTGTGCGTGGGGTGAAATGGGGGGGGGGGACTGCTGAATTGAAGTGACAGGGAAAAGCCCATTGTATTCCTCTGTGAGATGTCTCTGGTTTGCCATCTTTCATCCTATGTTTATTCTCACTACTCATCTCTAACAAGGCATGAAGCACACCGATGAGAGGTGATGTAAGCGTTTGAGTGACAGCCGAGGTCGGACGCACAAAATGACAGCCATTCCACGGGGAGGACCCAGATGCAGCAGGGCGGCGGGTCGTGAGCCAAGTCACTGCCGTGGACAGTAAACACGATGCCTGTGCTGCCTGCTTAACAATAACCCTGAACCCTGACCGTTACACCATACGGTAGGTGACCTGGTAGCCTTCAACAGCATGGATGCTAATGGGACAGACTGTGTTAGTCAAAAGACATTAGCGGGAGCATCAAGGTCAAAAAGTCACTTGGTGGAAAAAGTTGTTTTGTGTCTCTTCTTTCCTCTCACATGTAGTGACACCCACATGTTTAAGGAGGGCTCAGAATGAAGCGCTGCTGTTACAGTATAGAGGTAAATTGCTGCTTTGTAACTAGGGCGCACCTTTGTGTGTGTTTTTGTGTGTGTACACATGCGTGCACCAGAGTGTATTGATTTTTCTTTCCACCTCTTTTCTCATCTTTACTTTGCTAGCGTACCTCTATTTTTCTATTTGTTTGTGGACATTTTCTCAGAGTTCACTCTGATGGAAAATGTGATCTTGTCCCATCCCCTCACTTTCTTGCTTTCCTTCATTCTTTTTTTCCTCCCCCTGACTAATAGAAATTCTGTTAGTATGTTTGTATGGGATGAGAGATGAAAATGATTTCGTGGATAGGAAGAAAGATGGCGATGGATGGGAGGGAGTGGGCGATAAAAAAAATGGGCAGAGGATAGAAAATCGATGGGAGATGAAATATATCAGAACTCCTGGAGCAAGGTCAAGAGGATATGATCTCTCACGACACACAGTTGTGCCTGCCTCACTGAGCCGGAGGGAGCGAGATGGAGAGAGAGAGGAGGGAGACAAAGAGGGAGAGGATGAGGGAAAGAAGGAGTCACTAAGAAAGACAAAAGAGGGCAGGGGGCCAAGACAGACATAAAACTTTTTCTTGAGAGAAGCCACTGTCCATTTATCAAAAAACAGCATCCTACTCAAAGCCTGTGTGTGTCCATAAGGGCAGGAGGACTGTTACCACGAGCAGTGGACACACAGTTTGCTGATGTTGGCACAATAGGGTCTGGTACAAAATGTGGAAATTAATCTTCCTTCAGTCAGCTTTCTTCCCACGTTAACTAATTCAGCAGCTAAGTAGCTAAAGCGGCCAGATCAGCAGGCTGTGTCTCCACCCCGGGTCCAAGTCCTGGTTCCATATGCACAGACCATTAGAGCCCCACTCACACCTCCTACAGAGAGCAGGGCTAGATAACATCTGTCTACAGCTACCTCCCTGCAAACACTCAACCAATTAAAGAGCCATTAGCGCTCAGGCTCAGTGGGCGGTGTGTGGGTCAGTATGCCTGTTTATGTTTGTGCTTATTCTCTATAGGTTAATGCAATCTTTTTTCAATGCTACATGAATTATAATGTGTTATTTGCACATTTATCTACAGTACACACAGCATGTACTCACCAAAACACACATTTATTTCCATGTAACCTTTGTTTTCCCTTTTCACCCACTTGGCCCCACCCCCGCCATGTATCATTCATTAGTCGCCCCAGTCTTCATCATACAATTTTAATTCATAATAGGGACAGAAGTAGGTCATTTGACAAACATGTCACATCTGCTCCAGTCAAGGCTGCGCCTCCTTTTAGCATCAATGTTTCATCCGTGCTTAACACGAGAACATGAGCTCGAGGTTAGCGATGGGTTAGAAGCACACCTGAAATGAAGAGCTGTTTTTTTGTGATGACACGCCGTCGGAATCTCACAGGTTCAACCCTGCTGAGAATGCTATTATTACAGAACACAACTGTCTTTTCTCTTCATTTTATGAAGTGAGACAGAGTTGCAGCAAATGCAATCTCAATTATCCCAAGATGTATAGCTTTCTGTACCACAAAAAAATAGCATCAGGGATCATAGCTACATATCAGGATCCTCATGACAAACAAAAGTCCTTAATTGTTAGATACAATATAGAAGATCAGACCTTAACTTGTGTGTAAAGCGTGTGTACCTGAGATCATTAGTGTTTGTTTTAAACTACATATACTTGAATAGTGACAGTTCACATTGCGCAGTGACACTTTCTTCCCTGAGCTTGTCAAAACATTGTTGCATTATTCTTTGGAAACTCCTACACGATTTCTTTGGCATTCACACTCGTATTACTCAGTGCGGATCTGAGCAGTTTTCCAATTTTGCATGTCATCATCAAAGCTGTAAATGTGACAAAAACAACATCAGCTGCGCACAAAAAAGACAATTATTTACAAAATGTCTAACAGAGGACATTAGCAGGGAGAAAGTGAAACAAAGAGGCCAGATGAGGTGCAGACTCTCCTCGGAGTGACCCAGGTGTGAGCTGGCCCCCTGTGGCGTCTTCTGTCCCTCATCGCTGACCCAGGGGAGGCGAAATGTCTGCTGTCCCCAGAGTGCCCTGCACGCCAGTCTGCTGCCCTGCACGGCAGTCTGTGTCCACCAACTGGCTGAGTGATTGCCCAGCACGATCACAATGCACACACACACACATATGCAGAGCCACTCGTATATCATATTACACAATATTTCACACTTTAACAGTGGCGCTCATTGTGGGTGGTGCATTTATGATTTATACACATGTACAATAATAATGCTGTAAATATAAAAATGCATGTACATACTGCATGTCAACTGAAGCAAAGAACCCTGTGGGTTTGTATTTATGGAGGTCTGGATATTGTCCTCAAGATGTAACCATTAACATATTCATTATTCAGTATGACAGTGTGAGTTGTGTGTGTTACACTGCGTAATATATTTGTGATCATGGGTGTTTAGTAGTAATGTGTTTTTCTTGCTAAAGTTCCCTGTGGAGAGATAAAGCCTGCAGCCACTGAGCTTTGAACGAATCCACCACTGGAGACATGCTGACTTTAAAATCCCCATGTCCAAAAAAGAGTCACTCGCTCCTCTTCCACGCTGCTGCTCACAGACATTAATTTGTAGTTATGGCCTAACACACTACAGTGACTTCAGCTTGGATATGTGCAGTTTAAAAAAAAAAAAAAAGGACCAGTCGAGGACTTAGTGCCATCTAGCGCTGTAGTTGCTGATTGCAATCACCTGAAATCGCCGATTATGGTAAAAAAAAAAAATGTTTATTGTATGTAAAAAACTCAACCTAGAGCCAGTGTTCTGTTTGTTTATTCAGGGGCTACTGTAGACACATAGTGGTTCAACACAATGGACTCTGTGGGGGAGGATACCCAGTGTCCCTTAGCTATAAAAGGGCTTATTTTATGGTAACAAAAACATAATGATTCTTATTTTCAGGTGATCGTACACAGTGTAACTGCTGGTAACACTTTGCTTTGGTGGGCCAACACCAAAAGCAATTCAAGCAATCATCTGATCCAATTCCGAAGTATGTGGTTCATGCCAATGTGTTTTGTTACTCTACCTGTGACACCCTCCACCCCAAGGAGAGGAAGATGGAGTAATACTGTGTCTGTGAGAGGTGATGATTATCATAAAATACAGCATAGTGAGGACACAGACACTTCATACACTAGCCTCTTTGTAACGCTGACCCACCAGTGTGCATTCAACCTGTACATGTTCGTATGAGTCAGACTTTCTCTCCAGGTCTGGTCAATGCTGTTGTCGTGTTGTGTCTGAAAGGGCCACAAGTTAAGAAAAACAGAACTGTGGAGTAACATTAACTTCAGAAAGTGTTTCTATCAAGTCCATCCATATTCTCACGCTCCTTTCTCTATATCTATCCCTGAGAGTGGCCTACAGCGGTGTTGTGATTGAAAATACTTGTGTTTTTAGTGAACGGTTCAAACTGAAATAACAGATAGGAGTGAACATTATGATAAAGGTAACAATAGCAAGAGGAAACGTGGCCAACGTGGAACATGAGGTTCACTTTCATTTTCCGGCGGATCTGCCAAGTTCCTCCAAGTCAAACTCACAGAATTTTGTGTAATGCTCTGCCAAATCTTCCATTTCTGAACAAGCTCTAGTTGTCAGATCTATTTTCATAATCAAGAGTGATAACCAAATTACACATCCTGCTGTACAAATTGCCCACACTACACACCGGCAGTTACCTCATGAACTCTCCCCAGGAGCCTGTCTGACGCTGTGTGCGATAGAGTCAGCATCACAATTAATCTAACAGACTAATAGACTTTTTAAATCAATTAATAAGTCATGGGAAATGTCTTCCCCCGCCACAGAAAGCCACAAAAACTGATACGCTGATGAAAACACAATTTTGCTTCTCATATTTCATTGCTGCCATCAAATCTTACACACTGGACCTTTAAATCCTCAAAGGAATAATCAGTTTGTGTTTGCTGCACAATATGAAACTTGTGAAATTGGCAATGAAACTGTCACTAACACTGTTCTGGCTAGGGAAGCTGAAACCAGACAACCAGCCAGTTTAGTGTCAGAGCTCATGGCTAATAGGCTCATTCATAGACATTAGGTTTAATAATGACCATATTAGCTAACAAAAGTGCCAACTGCATTAAATGTTCTGCTGAAACTAGAAATAAAGCAAAAAACACAGGCATATCCAGTTTTTTTATGGCATTTACGGAATTTCTGCTATGCATCCTCATTTTGTCCTGCAAGTTTGTGAACTGACAGTTATTGCCTAAACAAAAGAAAATAGCCATTTCCCTGCAGACTGCAAACATCAATTCTGCAAACTACAGTGGATCTTGATCCAGACTGAGAAGAAGAGAAGAAGTGAGAAAAAGAGAAGAGAAAAGAGGAGAGGAGGGGAGGAGAGGTACACTCAGACAACCTCTGTCTCTTCCACTTATTGTTACAAGTAGAATATTTATCCATGCCTCAGTGCCCAACAAGAAAACACTGGAAGTCATTCTCTCTCCCTCTCTTTCTCTCTCCCCCGCTCTGTCTCTTTCACTCACTCTCTGCATGCTTGCTAGCAAGTTATGTAAAAAAGAGAGCTGTCCACTTAAGCAAAACAAAGTAAACAAGATACAGGCCCAGCCAGTGCGCCACAGCATTTCACATATTCCTCTTTGAGGGTGAACGCACGCCAGTGTTAATTGTAAAGTAAGCGCTTTTTGAGAGTTGCACGATATATTTTCCTTTCTCATAAAGTCTTCAAAAAAAATCCCAAAGCAAAACAATTACTGCTTCACTTGATGACAGCCACCAGGATTATGAGTGCTAATGAGCACAATCAACAACACTTGAAGCGGCTGCATGTGTTTGCACACGTGCCCGCTTCCGTGGGTGATTATGTTTGCAATTCTGTTCCCCGTTTCTGCACCGATAGTTTGCAGTGCATTGCAAGAAGACGTGTACTGCAGGGCTGCAACTCACAATTATTGTCACTGGTGATTAATCTGTTCATTATTCCTGTTAATCAATTAAAATGTCGGAAAATGCAGAAAAATGGCCATTGCAGTTTTACCAGAATCCAAAGGAGAGTCCTGATATTCATTTTACAAAGATATTCTCATTTAAGAAGCTGAAAATAGCAATTTTCGGTTAATAAATGACCTAAACAATTAATTTACTCTTTAAATTCTGATGAATTTTCTGCCAATCAACTAACTGATGAATCCGCACACCATTTCATCAACATATTGAACTATTTGGACCGTGCAGCATCAGAAAATGGACTTTGCTGATACACTGTACACTGCAGTCATTTGCCATTAACTGCTCCTGTCATTTGCCATTTATTGAGTGTTTGTGTGTATGAGACATACAGCAGCTCATCACATTATGTTATGGTCCTGTCAGCTGCACTCCCACTGTGTTGTCAAACACCATCGTAGACGTCACATTCATTTGAGGGAGACAAAGTGTTGATGCAGTTGTGTCTGTGCACGAATTAGCAGTCATGCCCGTCTGTTTTAAGGAACATGGGACATGTCATCACTGAGACGCCATGTTTATAACTCACATTTGCAGCTGAGAATATTCAGGAGTTGATTACCTGGAGGTAAAGAAACACTAACGAAGTGAACGTTTTGATCAGCCAGCCAATTTTACACCTTTAGCGAAAACCTGTGTTTGGGGTGTTACAGAACAACCTGTTAAAAATGCGAGGAACATACTAACAACACATTTCCCCTACAAACAAGAACAATCAAATCCCCTTGCTGCTCTTGCCTTTGTTCCCCTTTTAGTAGTGACAAGCCCAGACGGCAGAGGGAGGTGGATAGAGGAATGGGAGCTGCCTGCCTGTGTCCTATTTGTAGCAGTTGCCAGACTCCATAAAATCCCCCTCTAGTTGTGGAGAATATGTCGCCCACCCACTGACAGCCTCCTCAGCTTGACACACTCTGCATTGCCAGTGGGAGATAGTGGGAAGAGATATGAAACCCAGCTGGGTTAATCCTGTTACACAGTTATGCACAAACCACAATCTCACCTAGAGAACGCATACATGCGTAAATCAAACAGCACCTTAAATACTGGAGCGAGTTTCCATGTTTTTAAATCCAAACTAGGTTATTTTACCTGCTCATATCGCAGGCCTGAGAGTGAATTACACTGTACAAAATTAGTATGTATCCGTCTCCACTTAAATTAGTTGCCATGTCATGTAGTTAGTTAAAACATAAACAGAGAATGTTGTGCGTGGGCCAACATTTGCACATTTATCACCCAGATTGAATTGAATGCATCAATCTTTAAAATGATGTCTGCTTGATTATTAAAAATGGCAATTAAATTTCAGGAACAGTCTTCTCTAAACCTGTTAAGTATTCAGCCTCTTGAAATTGGCTGCAAGTTAGAGATTAATATTCTTCATGCACATGTCTTTTTTTTTCTAATATTGAAAAAGAATTAAGTCTATTTAGAAAAGCAAGTGAGTTGGAAACAAATTAATGGGGAGAAAGTGACCAAACACATACAATGAATTTCAATTACCTCCCTGTTCTGTCTAAGCTCAGACACTAGTTCCCATCGCACAATGAACACATTCTGACTGAGTATATGTATGTTTATAAAAAAGATATATTATTAAGTGTCGTAAAGCACCATAAGTTATTTTTACAATTCAGCTCGAAGCACTCATTGCTCTGTTTTACAGACAGAAGTTGTAACCTGCAGTATATTAGTTCTCTAGAACTCTTATCTTATGTGACTCAGTGCACCATCTAATGCGTCAGTCACCAAGGCCGCCTTCACGATGTCTGTCACTTCTCTGAAATGTTTGGTGCTTTCCACTTCCTTTTCAACAGTGTAAAATGCACAGCAGGCACAGGCGTACAACCTTTTCACCCCATGCATGTTCTTTTCTCGCGACCCCCCCCACGCAAAGAACTTCTCCTCGCTGTTTACAGCAAACAAACAACGCACTGCTGCTGCACATACCCAACAACACAGAGAGCTTTACACGTGATTAGGGCTCACAGTGCCAGGAGGAGAAAAACAGTCAAATTTTTAGCTAGCGAAAGGGAAGTGCACTTCAGCCACGTTTCCATTAGTCACATAGCAACCGCAGCCGCCATCACTATAGTGAAGAAAAGACAGAAACCTCTCTGCCTTTGACTAGAACAGTTGCTATGTTTTGTTTTTCAAGTTCGTATCATTCTGCAACAGTCCCAGGCCCAAAACCTTCAAGATTCTTTACATTTTAAGGATTCAGTGGATGCTCTTCTCGAGGCTTACTCCTGTCCAATAGCTCAATCATTATAGCAGTTAATTTGTCTGAACACGGGCCACGCCACAAGTGAAAACAACTTAAAAGCAGGTCTTCCTTGATATCTTATCTTAGGCCTTTAACCAGCAGTGGAGGTGCACAGTGTCAGCTCCTTGTCACTCTGTCAGCTACCCTAGTGTCCCACTCCATGTTAACATGCAAGTCCCTATCCAGTAGACATTAACATGCAGGGCCAGCAGCCGCTAGGTGGGCCTGAGCAGAGCCCAAGGCAGGTGGCAGATAGTCAATGTGCATGCTCCTAAATCATTCATGTAGCTGGGTGGAGGGGATTGCGTGTGTTTGTGAGTGTTTGTGTGTGTGAGCAGAGAGAAAGGAGCAGCTTCTATTGATGTTGCAATGTAAGAATAGAACAAGTGAGAGGGAGCACTGGATGAAATAGTATTCCAAAGCCTTTGTGGGATCCCACGAGTGGATACAATTCATTTGTATATTCCTCATTACAATATTGGTCCCTTGGATGGAGCAGGAAAAAGATAAAGAAATGTAGGAAAAGCAAAAAAGGAGGAGGTGAAGCCGGGTAGGGAAGGGAGTGTGGGTTGATGGGATTGGAAAGATGAGAGGGAAGCAGGAAGGTGAAACTGACATTCTTGAGAAGGGGCAGGCCATGCGGGCGAGGTTTTGTTAATGAATTAGTATGCATGGCTGGTACCACACAATGACCTCGAGCGAGGAGCTGACACGCCACCGACACTAGACTGAAACTAACTCTAACACCACAAATTATTACCTTTTCATTATGGAAATTAGCCCTTCCTTCTCATTCCTCCCACTCTGTCTCTGTCTCGCTCCTCTCACCTGCTCTTTTTCTATTCCTCACATCTCCCCGCTTGCTCTGGTATATCGGAGGAAGAATGGTGTTGACTCTGAAAAGCAATTACCTGTCATTTACCTGTCTCTCTCTCCCTCTGATAATGAATTTCAAGTGAAAGGTGAAATAATTATCTTTTCTCCAACCAAATCAAAGCTGTGGGCGGGGACAGCCACTGTCACAATATGTGGCATGCCATATGGGATTAAAGGATTCTCTGTAACACATACGCCCACGTACAGTACACACACTAACACACACATACAGTACAGAGTTGTTCTTTGAACTGCATTTGCATGAAGAACACCTCAGCCTTAGCCGAGACCATGACAGCAAGTCATCCTTGTGCTATCTGATGGCCTGTGTGATCTTAAAGTTTAGCTTTTGATCTGAAAGCAAAACTCATGTGGAAGTAGACGCACTGCAGCTGTGATAAACTGATTTGCCTAGAACATAGACAGCAAGATGACCATTTATACTTGTCAGGACGCTGGATCAGTTTATACACTGGGGGGGGGGGAATCACAGATTTCGGAGTATTTTCAAGTACGCTCAGGGATTTAAGAGGACACTTCGGCAACATTGCAACACGCGAGGAAAAGGGTTTTAAGATGAATCGAGTGCATCAGACACACTGTAACTGACATTAAGCCTCTCCTTTAGGCAGACAAGCTTTACAACTGATGCCAGACTAAAGTGCTGATCTAAATATAGTATCTAAATACAGAGACAAGTTAAGGGGAAAGTTCTTTTAAACCACTAAGCCACTACTGAATATTTTAAACATGGATTCATTTGAATAAAGGAAACCCCGAACAGGAATGGAAGAGGAGAAACATAACACCAGACACACAAGGTTTTTAAGGGGAATCGATGGGGATACTTTAAGTTTCCATCAGGGAACTCAGAGCAAACTAAAACAAACAAAAATCACTACGACAACTCTGGGAAAATATAAAAAAATTGAACTATGGTATGAAATATATCTAAGATACATGGAAAGAGCAGCTGTCAAAGCATCAGTGAAGAAACGCTGCTGCTTTTTTCAACTTAATGGTATCTTTATACAGTCCCTGGCTTCTATCCCTGCTATCCATAAAAGCTTCAATTTGCACCACAAACAAAACACTCCAGTCATTTTGCTCCAAAAATACATAGAATGCCTTAAACTGTGTGTGACTGTATCTTTCCAGGCTACTTAAGATCAAGAGAAAGCACCACAGTAGACAGATCATATGGAGGCAGAGTACAAACACTTTCTCAGGGGAAATGACCTGACTCCCTCAACAACCTGAATGCTAATCAAATATCTGGCCTGCTCTCAAGTTATGCCACAGAACAATGAAAAGTGTGCACCAACTCATCACTGTTTGATAAGCCATGTTTGTTAAGTAAGACGGCCATTTTCTCACACACGGTTCTCATTGTTTTCTTGATTGAATATTTAGTTCCGACATCAGCTGAGAAAGACAAAGAATTGTACTCAGCATTGGAATTAAGTTGATTTCTTGAAATTCATATTTAAAGAAAACATGTATTTAAAGCAATAACCTGTCGGAGTTTGAGTCCTCTGTGGAAGCCATCTTGTGCCGGTGCTTAAAGAGGAAGCGCGCCTCAACACTCTTCCTTTTATGTGGTGTATGAGTAGGCGGGTTCTCAGATTTGATTGGATACTGGATGTGTGATGAAATGACAGCTAATTAAGGTAAATATTGAATGAGGTACAGATAATTGGCTTATTTTGAATGTACAGTATCTTTGTTCATATGGTAAAGAATGAATTGAGAAAAATGTGTTTCTTGTTACCTCTGTCAACTCTCCCTTCTAGAGCTCTGACCTGATAGGCCAGTTTGAAATGGAGAGGCGGGCTCTCGTGCTATATACATGTGAGGGGAATGGGAGGGAATGGACTGTTTTGTTTCTAATGTAAAGAGCAGCACCTGAACTGTTTGAGCTGTGTGTCACAGAGAACAACTGCTCAATTAACTCTGTTTTATTGTTCTGATGGTTCTGATGGGGAAGGTACGAATGAGGAGGTGCAGCATCAAATGGGAGGTGAGCAAGTAGGTAAGAACACATTTTTCAGGATTTTTAGCATATTTGGAAAATACTGGATGATCTTTAAATATCCTGACATCCGTAATCTATTTTCTGTGTGTGTGCATACTGTATGTGAATGTCAAAGTGTGTATGGTCTGCTTATGGCCCAGAGCATGATGCCTCTGTCGATATCCAATCACAGTGAAAAACTACACTGTGTGAACTAAAAGCGAACCCCAGGGAGCATCAGACATTTATCTGTGCCTAACAGGCTTCCTCAGAGTTGGCTGGGACAGACAGACACACACACACTCCCTCACACACATACACACTGTATAGCTAGTGTTTGTATTTCATAAAATGAATAGATTCACACTTTTCAAATCCACAATTATGAAAAATATGTGGACTGAGTCTAAGGATCAGGCTTGGATAGATTTTCTACACATTAAAAAAGATGATTTCTATCCATCTATCTATACATCCATCCATATCCACATCCATACATCTATTCTTCCCTCCATCATTCATTCTTCGGCCATAAAGTTCATCTCGTACAGTATGTAATAGCTGGAAAATCAGATTTAATGTTCTTGATCTGTTTTTGCAACGTAACTATGCTGCAATAATAATAATATTAATAAAAAACACCATTTGGTAAGCTCATTTTTTGATATGCCTTTTGTTTAATACAACTCACAAAACGCAGATAAAGAGGAACTAATGAGCAAAAAGCAGAAAAACGTGGTTTGTTTATCTCACATTATTTCTTGCTTTCAGCTGACTGTCCATTTTGCACCAGAGACAGTAGCAGAGACAAAAAAAAACAAAAAACAGGCTGCATTGAGGCAACATAAACAGAGAAAAATTGATAGAGCAACTTAGACAGAGAGAGTGCAATCCACAGATAAAGAGAAGAGGTGCATGCTGGAATCTCAACATCTGATCCACAAGCAGAGGTGGGCTCTTTGATCTCTGGAGAATGGCTCGGTTTGTGGAAAGCTGATTGGAGACAAATCTGTGTTACACGTGAGAAAAATATTGTATGATTTTTATCTCACTTGTAACAATGATGTGACTGTGTGCTTGACACTGAAACATAAAGTGTTTTACTCTTTTTGGCACATCGTGTCAATAGTAATGTATCCCTGTAACCTCATTAACACAGAGAGCGCTCTCAGTCCACCACATTTCTTTTATCTGAAAGAATCTTTTGCACCTGATACTTTTTTTTGTGTTCAAAAAATTTCCCTGTTACTTTTCACGCCCAAAAATTCTTCCACTCTTTCCATTCTCTCTCTCTCGTGCCCTACTTTTCCACCGGCAAAAGTTGATTTTATGCAAATGTTCACTAATGCTAATGTTTGAAGGCTGGCACAGGCTTCATTTGCATATGGCAGCACACTCAGCCAGTGAAACAGAGTGACATGCTGACCCTGGTCAGGTTGCCAGGGGAACACCACCGCCCCCCCCCCCACCCCCCACCCCCCACCCCCAACCCTAACACACACACGCACGCTCAACTCCCACGCACAAAGACACACAAACTGAGAAGCACCACAACCGCACACACACACACACACACACTTTTACCCTGCAACAATGCCGGTCAGTTCTGATGTGCTGCACTAATTCCAAACTGACTAGTAACAACTTTATCTCGTGTAGCATGTGAGGTTCCCCCCCCCCCCTTCACTACATGGACATCCCACGGCGAACATGGTCCTGTGATCCATCAGGCACAGAACTACAGCGTTAATGGGCTGCTTTTGTGTCCATCACAGCCACTTAGCTCTGCTTTTGAAATGGAAATAGTTGGATTACAGACAACAATAGGCTCAGTCCTCTTTTGGTTAATTTTACAATAGAATGACGAAGAACTATGTTAAGCTTCTCTTCCTCTTGCCACCATCTAAATAAAGACATATTTCCATGTTTCAAAGCACTACTATTCCTTTCCTAGTGACACTAATACACACACTTAAACACATTTGCAGCACAGTCAGACAGAAGAGTGTGCAGCAAACAAGGACGCATGAAAGCACAGACTCGTAGGCAGCATTGTTTTTATGTATGTGCTATGCTTTCAGGCAAACACACACACACACACTCTCACTCTTTCTCTCTCTATCTTTCTCTCTCTCTCTCTCTCTCTCCGTTTTCCTAAGCAGAACAATGGCTGACAGGGATGGATGTTCTGGATTCTAGCTGCTTAAGGATTATGTGAATGGGTCTTCTCAGCACACGATAAGCCAATAAGACCTTTTCTTGGACAGCACATTTGGGCTGCCGGGATGCGACTTTCAGGAATCCTCTTCCAGTCAGAGCATCTATGCATGTATCAAAAATGACACTCGTGCAAATTCGCTGAGAAAATGTAGAGAGCAGCGGCAAAGAGCGGCGAGATGGAATGAGAGAGAGGAAGGGAGGAGTCGAATGTGATTTACAGTCAGGCTGGTTGTATGTGTATGACCGCTCGGATTCAGTAGCCACAACAGCAGCTCCTACGGCGTCTATCTGTTTATCTGTTTATGTAAGCCAACACAAATAAGAACCAGACATTTTTTTTCATAACAGTCTGACATCTTTCCATGGTACAATATTTTCTCTTCTGTTATCTGAACCCATGTCATGCATTCATACAATCTTCCCCTATCTTTTCACCCTCACATCCTTTTCTGTTTCTCTTCCTATTACCTGACACAATCTCTTCCTCCGTTATGCTTCTCTTATGGCAAAAAAATTCAATTTAATGATCATGTCTACACTGAGACAGATTTGACCTGAAGTCACTAGCAGACAGATATTCATACACGATTCGTGAAAAGAACTGTATTAGCATAAGGTCTATTTGATAATATTTTGACATAAAACATTACATTTTAAACTTCTGGAGAACACAGACGATGGGTACACTAATCCTGGGCCATGGTCATCAGAGCCAATCTGAATTAGCTGATATTAAAGAAAAACATTTTAATGTTATGAACGTTATAGTAATATAAGAAGTAACATACAATATGTAAGATTACACAATGATATTAGCCTATTATATTAGGAATTAGTAATTGTACATAGTCCTATGTAAATAACATAGGTAACTTTACACTGTAAAATATACATGTAGTTATTATGGTGGCCAAATCATGACAGTAAAAGGCCGTAAAATATGCCATGAAGTATGAATGTGTTTTCTTGTATACAGTTAAACACAGTTACACATCAAAAAGCTTTATTTATACACAATTTTTTAGGGAATTTATACAGAATAAAGTAGTATATTATGCTTGAGACTGTTAATTATACAGTAAAACACTAATATTTAATGTCATATTTTATGGTCTTTTACTGTCATAGTTTCACTGTAAAATTTACAGACATTTTAAACTATGGAATAAAATGCCAACCTTTTCCATGAAATCAACAATAGAATACAACAATAACATCCTTCTACTGTAATATTAGAAAAAGTTATACCATATTTATTACGGTAAAGGTTTGGCAACTACAGCTGCCAGTTGTTTTTTACCGTAAAAACAATGGTTAATTTTTTACAGTGTACTTGTATGACGCGAAAAGGTGATTTGATCAGGGCCTCTAATGCTGGAGGACTAAGGTAAAAAAAAGTATTAAAAAAACAGGATCAGCATTGGATTGACAAGTCTTAGGGTATTAAATCAATAATTCATCAAGGATTAAAAGCTTGATCAAAACATCCACACTCCAGAGCAATTTACAAAGCGCAAACCAGCAGGATGAGCTTTAATTCCTGCGTCACTACAAGCAACCAGTCATAAAAGGCTAAGAGACACAGTGACACAGTGTTCCTGGGGGAGAAGTGAAGTGGAGGGAAGAAAGTGCCACAATAAAAGGTAATGAGAGAGACAGGGGTGGGGGAAAATAAATGAAGCCAAACAGATTAGCAAATCACCAACACAAATCGGTTAAACATCACAAAATTAGAGAGGTTATAGTAGCTTTACATGTGGTGTAATGTTATACCGTTGTGTTGGCTCTAAATAAATAATGAGAACACAAGAGAGTGCAAAGGTTTGACAGTGTTACACTGCAAATATTTTAATGTTAATAAAACCATATACAGTGTAGTATTATACTTATATTAATGAGAAGAAATATTGAAAATCTACCGGATATAAAACTAGTTTGTAAATGTGGTAAACAACAAGATGTCTGCCATCTAAAAGCTGACCATTTGTAGCGGTAGTTGGATATTATTTGGTCACATATTATTAAACAGGACTGATATTGGTTCTTTCAGTCTGTGATGGGTTAAGCTCAGCATACAGCTTTGTTTTCCAAAACCCAAATCACGCTTGCCGTTGAACAACAAAACTTGGAATGTGTCTCCTTCACACCGTGTGTTACAAGCAGCAAAACACTCAGCCAACTATCTTTGTATTCTACACGCGCATGTGTATAGACGCACACACACGCACACACACACACACACAGACACACTGACACACACACCTTTTGTTTGAGAGTGGCCGACTGGCATTTACCTCTAGACATTTTCTTTTTTTTTGCAGGCTCTTCTTGTAACACCTGTTCCCACCATTTATAGTTGCCTAGACTGAAACCTTGCAGTTATACATTCCACTATATTATTAAGCTATGCATAAATGAAAAATATGTATTTATATTGCAAAACTGATGGTTGATTTTGACTGTTTTTGTTTTCAACAAGCAAAAAAAAACTTGAAATTGAGGTGAAGGGCCTGGAATTAAGAGGCACATTGGCCAAGTGTAGCCCATGGGCCTTACTTGCCCTTCATCATTGTGGATGCCAGTAAGTCCTTCTCCTCCTACACCCCATGTAAATGAATTTCACAGATTCATTAGACCTGGCGACCAAGGTTAATCAGCTCATCATTTGCTAAAGAAAAATCTGAGAGAGCATCCTGATGATGAGGGATTTCAGCTCGACTTCATCTTTAGAGCCTTGAGAAAGTGGAGAAAATATTGCATAGTTTCAGACAGACATTTAAAACCATTTGGAAACAGTTTCCCAAAGCCTCTAAATCTAGACTGCAAGATGTTGATGGCAGCTTTAATTTAGTTATCTGATTAGGCTCTGGGGAACGCACTAAGTTACAATTATAGTGCGAATGGCTGGAGGCATTGGGTATGACTTTGTTTTGCCACACACTCAGTGATTTTGTGCTGTATAGAGCGTCCATTTATTTGTCGCATGTCTAATTCAAGACTGCAGCATATGCACTTTTTCCATTCTTTTACCCCTATTTCTTGTTTATGAGTTTTCTTTCATTAGAGTGGCTTTTTAATTACTGTTCCCTCTCTCTTTATGGCCTTGTTTTTTTCTTTTCTTCTCTTTTTTATCAAAGTACTTCTTTGATAGTTTTATAAGTTGCACCAGTGGCTGTGTGGTAAGCAGATTAATAGGAGAGTAATGTCATTAAAATGGTAATGTGTAGACTTGGGCGAGATGCTGAAAACAATAATACTCCACTTGATTAATGACACTCTAAAGCATGAGCATGCACAATGAATGTATACACACACACACACACACACACACACACACACACACACGCACGAACACACACTATTGTGGTTTTACTTTTATAAAACAAATTTTTCCATTTGAAAAATTTGAAAACGTTTTATTTGGAATTCTCACTGGTGTGATATTTCAGTTCCATTTTATTTCTCACTTTTCTTTCTATAAATTAAATGGTCAAGAGACGTCTCAGTCACACACTCACTAATGGCAGCCAATGACAATACAAGGTGCCTGCCTAACCACGAGGAGCAATTTGGGGTTCGGCGTCTTGCCCAAGGAAACTTTGACATGTGGACAGAAGGCACCAGGGATCAAACCACCGACCATGTGATTAACGGACGACCCGCTCCACCTCCTGAACCACAGGAGTTAGAGGACAACATGCTGTCAATTAACATGTGAGCCTTCTTGGTATAATTAAAATCCACTTTTACTTTAGAAAGTCATTCAAAATATCAAAATCAATGCACAGAGACAGACGGGGTGAGATAGAATATATGTGCACGCGCGCACAGTGATACAAATAACACAATGGCATTTGAGGAGGCATTATGCAGTGTTGTTGTGGATGATTTTTTAATGAAATCCGGAGCTGTCTGTCTGCCATATGCAACACATGGTTTCCAACCACAAAGACAGAGAGTGGGTGAAAACAAAGCAAAACAACAGACAGACAGGGAGGAGAGAATAAGGAGTTGGTAGAGGTTTTGATGAATAAATAAAATGACTGACTCCTAGCCTCTTTTGGTTTTCCACATTATGACACACTCACTAATGGCAGCCAATGACAATACACCATCATAGAAACTAGAGTTTGAAATAACAAAGCGGCCATAATCGAGTCAAAATCATACATTAGTTCCCTGTTAGAAAAGCTGAAAGCTTCATTACGGTGATGAATAGTTCTGGGGGAAGAATTAGATGTGTAGTTCATGAAACTTCTTGTAGAGATCCTGAACAGTGATGGTGTTCTTGCTTGATCGATCGTGACCCACAACACTCCCAGTTACGCTTCCTGAATATCGGGTTCAGTATCTGTCGCCCGTAAGAACCTGTGAACTTGGCACAGCAGGGATTGTTTAAGTTCTGTCAACAACAGTGGACGTAATGAATTGCAAAGACGGAGCTGCATGAAAGGAACAGCCACCATAATAAATATTAGAAAGGACAGAGCACTTCTGCCAGCCAAATAACAAGGACTGCCAGCAGCAGCAGCAGCAACCTGTATCATATGTGAGTGTTTGTCTTTACTATTTGCTCTGCGTGTGCCTCTATGCCTTCATAGTTGTGTATGGGAAACAGTTGGCAAATGGTCAAATAATGACCAGCAGAGACAGAAACAGAGTATTTGAGGGTCTGAATTCATTTTTTCTCTCAGCCTCCCAGCATGCAAACAAGTTCACACAACCATGCCTGCTTGAAATGGCTCTGTAGGAATAAATCTAGCTCCTGGGCTACTGCAGCACAAGCACAGTCTGATGTGTCTGCTCTACACGCTTCTCTCTAACACACATTTAAGATGACTATGCACGGATGATGGTGCCTTGTATCATTCAATTTAGTGAATTATCAATGCATCGGAGTCTTTATACAAAACAATCGCAAGAAAAAAAAAGAAACTGAAAATGAAGTCAAACATGCTCAAGCATACATTTTTCATGCATGCATGCACACGAACACACACCTCTGGGCCAGCCTCCAGGAGGGCGCTGAGGCCTCTCAGCCAGAGCGGCGTCAGGGGAACGTAGTCTCTGATCATTTAATAGGCCTGGCCCCTGACAGACAGCGCTCGCTTCGTCAGCCTGTCAGGGGGCCAAAGCTGACCCTGCAGAGCCATTTTGGCTCTGGCTGGCTGCATGCTGAGAGGCTGAGAAAAACAGCAAATCCAGAGCCTCAAAGCTTCTGTCCTGTCACTGCTGGTCATTATTTAACCATTCACTGGCAGTTTTCACAACACTCACACACACAGGAACACACTCGGAGGCAGACAGGGAGACGAACTAAGATAAACCCATTAGATTTATGTTGGTACTGTCATTTATTTACTCATCTTGTGCAACAGTTATCGTTGATTGGAGACACAGACGCATAAATAAACATAAACAAAGACATAACACAAATCCCGCGCGCTGGCATTCTGTTCCTGTGCCGTGGGCTAGAAGTCATGCTGCATTTGAGGCACAACGAAAATAGAATGTGACTAAAAGAAAGCCAAACAATGCCAGCCTCCAAACCACAACTGTGCCTGTAGCAAGGGAAAATGACAGCATGTCTGAACACTTACACACATGCATGTGCGCAATACCGCCACACACACACACACACACACACACACACACACACACACACACACACACACAGACACAGACACGAAACAACAAACCATGAGTACAGGCCGATGGGGTGGGAGGGGAGGGTGGAGAGAGTGCGACGCAACATCAGCCACTACACCTCAGCATGCTGAACAAGTTACACATGACCTTGGTTAAAGGTGTGTGCCTGTGTGTGTGAGAGCCACACTGATTACATCTGACCTGCATGTGACTGTGATCAGAAAGACACCAGGAGCTGACAGTGCATGTGGAACTGATGGCGTGTGTGTTTGGTGGATGATGTGTGATAAATCACATATGTACAGCAGGATGTTGCTTGGTGACTGGTTAGACTGGTTACTCTATATTATTCAGTTAAAGGTTAATGTCCACGCTTTAGACTCGCATGATTCTAAATCATGGAACTTTAATGAGCTACATCCATGTAAGCACCTATTATGTGACCAGATGCTGTCAGCACCAGTAAGCAACATGCACAAGGATGAAGCCAGGTCATCTCATAGTCAAATGTAACGTGTCGTCTCGTCTTGTACAGCTTCACAAGAGTGAAGAGTAATGGCTTATGGCATGAGTGCATGTGTGTGCATTATCACTGTTAGAAGGGGGAGTATGAGAGAAGACAGCTACTGGCAAGAAGAAGAAAATCAGTTTGAAGTTGTTGAGTAATTTTTTTCTTCATGAAATGCAAATTTTCTAAGTAAAGACTACATTGTTGAATCCTCAGAATGCCTAGCCTGCAGCTATGGCTTGACACATTTCTCAAACTGGCGATCTGATACAAAGTCTGACAGCGTGTAACTGTAAAAGCCATTTTTTTCTGAAATATGCAGAGATAGATTTTATAGGTTTTGAGTTCTAAAATATATCTATGTGAAATCAGGTATTGGCAGTGCATGCCTCTGCTGATGACAGTTGTCTGCACTGGCACAAGCATGTACTGAAAACTAAACACGGTGCGCCAAGACACACTGGACCAGAGCAGACGTGATAAAAACCCAAACCAATCCAAATGACAATCTGACATACGGGCTGTTCATCTCCTGCTTTGCTCGATCAACACAGATTGGACTAATGTATCACCATAATCCTCACAACACTGAATCTGAACCGCTGCCTCGTCCAACAGTAAAATGATCTCTTTGCTGGCGTGTGGGGGAAATTGTCATACTTTGATTTCCCCTAAACAGAGTCAGGTTTGTCTTGGCTTGGTTTGTCCACAGTGAAAGAAGCTCACGGCAACCTGTTCCCATATGAAATTATACTCGGTGAGTTTAACTGTTACAGATGGTTTATGGGTGGAAATGCAGGTGGGGGAGGGAGAGGTGAGAGCCGGGGTGCTGAAGGATGGTGTTTGTGTATTCATTACGGTGAACTGCAGAAGCAAGTTTCTAATGAATGCTGAGGTGTGTGTTTTGTGTGTGTGTGTGTGTGTGTGTGTGTGTGTGTGTGTGTGCATTCGCTTGGATGTAGGTTTGACTTTGCATGTGCGATAACTGAAGAGCAGAGGGCCACTTAGGGCCACTGCATAATAACTAGGTTTCTATTGAGCAGAAAAGTAGATACACACACACACACACACACACACACACACACACACACACACACACACACACACACAGATTCAGAGGGGCCCCTCGTTACTCATGCATGACCAGTCCATAATGCACTTCTGCGCTTTTACTCACCGTTGGCAGGACAACAGAATTACTGAGAAAAGGATTTGGGAAGGCAGGATTTGCCAAGACTGTGGGAACAGCCAGATTCCTTCTTACACCACAAAAGATGGAGGAAGAGCAGCTCAACTCTCCCTTTCTCTAATACACCCAGAGCCGTGGAGGTATTATCCTTGAATGTATCACCTTCTTTCTCTGAGCCTGATGCAGCAGTGAAAATATTTTTCCACTTGGATTGCATGCAAAACATTTGCACATAAAAAAAAAAAAACATTATTAAATGAAAACACAAGGGTAAGATGAAGCTGTATTTTCATTATTGAACAAAAGAAATGATGCAAAATCATTGCACCTGCAAGTCATATACTTTGAGTATATGTATACGTATGTGTGTGTGAGTGTGTGTGTGTGTGCACCCAAATATTCAACTCTGGCTGAGCATTGATCGGTCTGGCTCCCTACAAAGAAGATGTGAGCAGTGAACTAATGGAAGAGCTAGCCTCAATTAGCCCACTGACTGATGGGAAATGTGATTTCATTTAGTTGTCGGTACAGACACTGTAAACAAGTCATGTTTCCCCTCCAGGAGACGGAGAAAAAACAAAACACACAGACACACTCACACAGAAGGAGAGAGAGGCGATGTCTGGGGGATTTGAGAGTCCTTGCAGCTGTTCACTAGCTTACAACATGTACATCATTTTCTGTCGTGAAAGTTTTATGCAGTCCCATTATGTTAAATGTGGCTGTGTCACCTGTGGCACGGAGTCCAATGAGGCACACAATAGCACACTGTGTTAAACTGATGACATCATCTTCATCACAACTGAAAGTGAATACAATAGTACAACCTTTTTTTTTATCCACCTCAAACTTCTTTGCTCGTGTTCTTGTGAGCACGCTCTGCAGATTTAATTACCACCAGCAGGAAGAAAAACTCCCACAGAACCCGTGACCTTGTTCAAATTCAAATTAACATGGCTGTTAAGAGTTGGATCATTTGTGTCTTGTGTGGTGTCCGTCACTGTACAATATGCTTTTAACAATTAAGTGGCCTTAGTGCAAGGTTCTCTAACCTGTGTTTTGGAACTAGAACACTACTTTTTTTTCTTCACTTATTACAACAAGTATAAACGTTTTTCTAGCAAATTATGCCAAATTTATGTACTTAACACAAAACAGCTCCAGGAAAACTTTACACATACAAATATTAGAGGAAATATCTGATCAAAGAATCAGTTAACAAGTCTAAGAACTGATACTAGGTGACAGTAGTGGAAATGAATTAAGTACATTTACTTAAGTACTTCTGTACATGTTTGAGGTACTTTTACTTTACTTGAATATTTCCATTTTCTGCTACTTTATACGTCACTACTGTGCCAACCACTTCAGATTAATAACACGAAATGCAATATATTATTATATATTGTGTTGAAGTTTGATCCCCCAGAGGTAAATTCACAAGCTACCCAGCAGATAAAGTAGTTTAAATCAGCTCAACATTTAAGTGATGCGTACACATTAATGCATCAATAATAATAATACAGTAATATAATATAAATATGAAATGGGACATGCTTAATGAGGCGTTTACTTGTGGTACTTTTACTAAGTATATTGTGGTATTGTTAGTTTTACTTAAGTACAGTGATCATAATACTTCTTCCACCTCTGCTTTGTGGTACACATTCAACAGCCAGCCCTCTTCCTGCCATGTTATTATGTTTTTGTTCGTCTGCATTTAACAGCATTCAATTTTTGACTGTCTCCAGTATTCTGTTACAACAAACAAGCAACGCTGTGCCTTAGTTTGAACATTTTATTGACTAGACAAACAGCTTGTGCTGTCTTCTAAATTAAATTTGTAGAAAAATTAGTAAAGTGGCATCTTATTTGAATTTGATTCAAGCTAAAGTGATTATCTATGGACAGATTTTCATTATTGGACAAATGGAGGTTAGCGAAAGTTCAATCACAAAGACTGTATTCATGGATTTTCCACACTGTCAGCTGTCTCTTGATGTTCTACTATTTATTCTCAACCAATTACATTCCTCCACACCTGCTCTTAACCAATCATCTTGCTGCAGATGTCAGTGTTGTATGTTGCATCCAAAAGTCACATCCACATTCCTTTCATCGCCTTGACTCTATTAGGGGAATTAATATTCTACATTAAACATTAAACGTTACACAGGACAAGAGCAGACATGCCTATTTCAGAAAGCCCTTTGACAGACGCTGCATATTAACTGTTATTTGGATGCACATAACCTTGATGTAGATAAATTGCCCTATAGCACATATAAAGCTGGAGTCCCACTTCATCCAGACATTAACTGAGAGAAAAGAGTGTGTGTGTGTGTGTGTGTGTGTGTGTGTGTGTGTGTGTGTAAAGGACACCGAGACTGAAGCAAAAAGAACGATGCCTGCTTGTGTAACGGTTTCATCAGTACAGCCTGGGTGCATTCTGATGGAAACAGAGCACTGTACGTATCGTTCTGAAGAGAGGAAATTATATGTCATGGTCTATAAAGCCGACACGTTTCAGAGACAGTATCCTTGTGGCTTAGATCATTGAACGATGGCTGTAGAACACTCACTGATGATGACATCACCTCCTTTTAAGCCATTTACCTTCCCTGTTGTAGCTGGCTGTAGAAGATCAAGCTACTTTAAGGATCAAGTTTCCCAAATTCCATTCACATATTTTGTCCAGGGCACACGGCCAAAATAGATCTGGAGCAACATATTTATTCTGAAGACTTAGTGTGAACGTGACTGCTCAAAAGTATGGTACAAGGTGCAATGATTGCAAGTCAGTAATGATTGCTTCATGCAGGTATCGAGGCTTACTAGGATCAGAAATGTCAGTATGCGCCATGACACGAATCAACATGGATTATTTGCTTCATGTATATTGTCACACAGTACTGTATATCAGCCTTTGTTACAGGTTAAAGCCAGATCAACTGATTTACAGAGAAGATTATTTAAACGTGCTATTTACACGTCTCACAGGCTCCTTGGTTGCAGATTTGTAGTACACCAGGACCAGGTGGAAAATAGAAGTAATCAATTTGAACGGTCAAGCTGGGAGGAACATTTCACCACCACGTCACCCCCTGTCTGCTAGCTTTACATAACTTACAAAGAGTTTCTGTTGGATCTTTTATTTGGTACAAGACCAAAATATTTCCCAGCCAGCGAAATTGCATTTTTTGACAGTCATCCATCCCTCTGATTTGTTTTTAGTGTATTTTCATCCTTCTTTTTTTTTTTCTTTCTCTGCGGCCAAACACCTCTTTCAACACTTTCTTATTCTAACCCCCAGCAACCACAGAGGGATCCATATCCTCTGCAGCAGGTGCATATCTATCAAAAACCCTGTAGGACTGACCTCACAGCAGATCCTTAATTTATAAGGGTATGCCATCAACTCCCGCTGGTTGATTCATCTGATGGATAAACGGCTACACGGTGCTTTGCTTTCTCGCTCTGGCCTATAGAACAGTTTCCAGACAGAAATCTATGCAGGTTTCACAGGGGAGTATTAACATTCCTAATTATAGAGTAAGTGCCTCAGTATTTGAATACTAAAATGAAAGTTGTGATAGCTGAGATTAAGTCGATATGTATTTTACCAAATTTAATGCAAGAAACTCAGATTCATAAAATGTGACACAGTATGTGGTTCCATTAACTGCTCTGTATAATAAGTCAAATTTCTCGGCGGATATCAGCAAAGCAAAGCAAACTTTACTCACCACCTTGAGGCTGCAGCAGTGAAACTTTAATGTTTGACAAGGACGTCAACATTACTGTCTTCAAACTTCTCTGCCTCTTTAATTTGGTCACAGGATCTGCATTGCCATTGGTATGCAGTTTCTGCTGCATGGCAAAACTCAGTGGTGCTTGTTAAAACACTTTTCATATCTATGCAAGTGCAATGAATGGTGTCTGACAAGGGCGCTTGTCTGCCAATTGGAGTATTCAAGGAAGCACCCTGCCAAGATGAAAGCCCCGGGTGACGCTGGAGAGTGAGGTGTCGAGGGTAAGAGAGAAATGAACCATCCAGATAGGGAGACGAGAGCAGAGGAGTGGAAGGAAGGACAGACATAAAAAAGACGTGAAACAACTATTTTTATTGCATTCACAGAGATTCTACTCAGAGAGTGATATGAAATGGACCACCTCTTCATTGTTACTGTTTATCTCTATGATTGTGTCTACATAATAAATGGCTTAAAGTCCTGCCTGCGTATACTATTTGCATTTGTGAGATAGTGTGTGTGAGTTTAGGTGGCGAGATTGAAGCTGTGTCAAGGCTCATTTCCTGTATATCTCATGGATGGCGGCTGTTCTTTTTTTGGCTCTGTTATTTTTTTTTCCCCCCGCTGAACTGTCTTTTTCTCTTTTTTTTTTATTATCAAATTCTCCGGGTTAATCTGTCTCTGCTCCAAATTACTGTCTGCATACAGGAGCAGATGTGATATAGGAATGCCTCTGCCACCCCCCCCTCCATCCTGTTCTCCCTACATGCGTCTAATTCTCTCATCCCCCTCACCCATTTATGACACACACAGACACAGACACACAATGTTTTGCTGTTACCCTCATCCCTGTCTCATCTCATCTTATCACAGCGAGGCTTTAAGAGACCATCGGCACAGCAGTGGCCAGTAACATGTCACTCAGGATCCCAGCCAAGCCACAGGCACAACATATACTCACATAACATCTCAAAAACAGCCCATCACCGTCCCCTGGTTCTTCTGATGCTTGTTCCTGTCTGCTTGTGCTTTTTTCCTCCTCCTACCTGTCTCTTCTCTGTTATCTCTGCTATCAAAGATGGTCTCCTTTGAATGACAAGTACCCACTGTATATCAGCAGAACTGCTGAGACTTCAAGCATTATGCTACAGTATTAAGTTTTCTAATCAAGTTGGAAAGGGATGAAAGCACTTCAAGCAGTTGAAGCAGTGTTGCTGTTTGGTATGGTGTCGTATATAAAAGCCCCAGTTTGATAAAAAAAATTAGCAAATAAAAGTCTAATTAGATGCTTCACATGTCGATTTAGCAGTCGTCTCTGGTGTTTCTTGCTCTTTCCCTCAATATAAATCTGTCTCGACAGACACCTTACTGTGCATCACTCTGTACAGACGCGATGCGCCATAATGTCAGTGATTATGCAGAAATATTTCTATGCAGACATAATGAACCCAAAAGTGTGAGAAATAAACGCTGGAATCAGCACATGCCGCCTGTCCAACAGCATGACAGAACCATGTGTTTGTGAGAGATCAGGGGGAGGAAGCAATTAATCAACCTGATGATCATCTCTCACAGATCTATGTATTTTTTACGTACAAGTAGAGCTGCATTAAGTGGGAACATGAGAGACTAGGAAAATATATCAAAACTACAGCTTTTCATTAAAGATGTCAGATAAGATGCTGTCATCACTATATATTCACCCTGTGGATACGAGCATGCAGTTTAAATGCTGTAAATGCACTGCTGACAGAACGTTCCTTATTATGTCATATTACGGTCAAATTGCTGCCATGTCCTATATGATACAGCTCTACTCTCTGCGTTGAAGGGAATCCCACTGCACTGAGATTGTGTCTGAATATGGAAATTATCCATATCCGACAGAAACTCTCAGATATGTATGGATTCTGCAATGTTTCCACTTTTCTTCGAGTTTAGTTTAATTTTCTTTCTTGGTGAACGTTATCAGATTCAGAAACTCAAAACTCCGCAGTGACTTCAGCTCTGTGATGGTAATGCCTATGGGGGTGAAAGGTGGCTCCAGGATTATGTCAGATGAAGGTCACCTCCTCTCAAACAGGCTGGGCTGGGACCAGCTGTACGGAGGAAAGACTACAGTAAGATATTGGCTTCTTTTTTGGTTTGAGGCTCACTTTTAATAAGGTCAGGATTAGGGTGACCAGTGCATTACGACAAGGGCTTAGGATCAGCGCTTAGTCCTGGAGAGTGGGCTACCATTTACCAGCTCAGTGCAACTGTGGTTAACACTGTCTAATTATTAGTGCCGTGCCGGCAGATTTTGGGCCTATCTCTACAGTAATAGCTCATGTCTGCAGCTCTGTGTGTGTGTGTGTGTGTGTGTGCATGTTGAGAAGCGGGCACCCGAAGGTGACCACTGGTGTGAGGATTTGTGCGTGTCAGCTGTTATGATTTAATATTTGCCGTGCTGATATCTCCATTCACCATTCTGCTGTACCCTCTCCTCCACCATCCATCTCAAATACAGAGTAGCATGATAATGTTGCTCTGAGGGTGCTTCTCAAAGGATCAGCAGAGATTAGCATTAGCTGGTCCATTTGAACTGGATACACATGCAGCGGCATTAGCATGTTGGCAAACTAGTCTGGGATTGTAGCCATAGTATGAATTTGCATAGAAAAAGCTAAATATACACGTGCACAGTTCCAAGAAGGGAATGGCAAACTTTAAAACAGCTTTGGTGTCTTGTAAATCAAGAAAATGAATAAGTAAATAATTCTTAAAGTTATCATATTATTATGTATCTTAATTCAGCTGCATACATGGATTTAATACCAATCAAAGAAACCCCCAAAGCCTTTTACTTCTGATTCAGAATCGTAGTTGTTTGACCTTTAGCTGTTTAAGGCCGATTTTGTGCAAAGACAATTTCTTACCCCTCTTATTTGGATATGAAGTAGCGATACGAGCTGTTAAAAGAATGCCCCCAGGAGCAATACCAATTTTCTAAAACAATTATGTTGACAAATTCTCCAGTGAATAAAGCTGTTATTATTGAAATGTCATACAATCCAAAAATAATGCATCTGCCAAAAGCCAGAACATACAGCCAGGGTTTCAACTGAAATCCAATCCATCAAAACGAATCCAGCTGTGCTAAATTCACTTCCCACGTGGGCCATAGATTAACATTTAAAATAACAGAATGCCACAGCAATAAGACTAAGAGTGAACTGTAGCGCATGAGGATGCCAGCTGACAGAATGATCTATACTTTATGCTATACTCTTTGCTCTTTGCAGCACACACGCAGTGCCATGAATCACACATCATGGGATGAAAATTAAGCACATGAATACACTTTTCACTAATGAGACTTACTGGATTCTCACTGCATGAGAATTTTGATTCACTTAAGCCAGTGGAAGCATTTGACTTGTGGGTACAGGGGAGAGATGGACTGAGTAATTCAGTGCACTGTGAGACAAACACTAATGAGGAAGATAAAGGAGGAATTGAGTTAACTGTGTTTCCCCATTTCTAATGATAAGAGATGAGGAGAGACAGAGAGGGAGTGCAAAGAAAGGCATGACCATTCTGTATTCCAGAAGAATGCATTTGCTGTATGTCTAACTGTTTTTTTGCAAAGCACAATGCTTGTTCTGCCCAACTGGAGCAAAGTGAGAGAAAAGCAAATAGCTTTAAGATAGGCGGTGAAATTACCCGTAATTGGAGACCATTTAAAAACATAATAACTTCTTTGTTTCCTCAGCAGGAGGTTCGGGGCTGGGGAAGCTTTTTGATTAGAACTGGAGATGAGTTAGCTATAAAACTACTGAGCCAAACCTTAGCCAGATTCACACTGTGTGTGTGTGTGTGCATGTATTAAATGCGTCTGCCAAAATGCAAGAATTAATCATTCCAAAGGAGGATTATTAAAGTCCAGTGTAGGTTCAACGCGGACCAGTTGACAGTGTCTCATCACACAAATTCCCACATGAAGCTGCAGGAACAAGCAAACAGGCTTGTAAAATCTCAAAGCATCAATGCTAAACACCAACTTACAAAAAATGCAAATGGAGCATGAAAATATGTATTAAAATCCAGCTGGAAACATGCCACAGCATCTTTAACAAAGATGTGTATGCGGTAGCAAATTGTCACCGTTCCACTGAGTAGGATAGTGGAAGTAAGCTCAGGGGTGTGTGCCACTTAGGATGGGGGGAATAATGTTGTGTAGCACATAATGGATTTGCAATGGGGCAAACAGAGACAGATGGTGGAAGGGGGCTGTGTGTTTCTGTGTGCTATGTGTTTGCTAGCTTGGACACACACACACGCACACACACACACTGTGCACAGCACAATGAGTGCGGAGAAGAAATCCCTAAGGCGCATTATGTATGCTGCCGCTCGCTCACCCAAGCCAAGGGTCTCAGTTCATTTGGTTTTTAACTGTTATAAATTGTCTCACTTGACTCCATCTTCCCTCCCCTCTACAACAGGCCTGGAGCAATCTCTACACAGAGAGCGACCAGACTCCAAACTCAGAACCAATACAGGATTTTAGATTTAGAAACAGGATCCATACTGGTAGAAAGAAGAGTCACAGAGTGCAGGCTCACGGGTTTAAGGCTCACGGTTGTTTTCTATGAGTGTATGTATTGTGTGTGTGTGTGTGTGTGTGTGTGTTAACAAGGGCATGGGTGTGAAACCTTTTCACTTGGATGAAATTTCACCCCCTCACTTCTCAAAACTAATCAGTTAATTGCAGGTTTTAAATATATCTCTGGTTTCACACAGAAACCTGCGCATACACAGCCTCACAAACATCCTCCATTTGCTCCATCTAAAGCTCTATTGTTCTGCACATTACCACTCGGCTGAAAATATAGGAGCTGAAACAACACAGCGGTAAGAACCACTTTGATTTATGGTGTACAACAACCACAATGGAAGGACCGGGTTCAATTTGAGTATAGGACAACATCAATGGATTCTAACAGCATAATTTCCCTACATTAGATGTGTACAGAAATGGTTCTCATGCAGAAGAGTGTCTAATAGCTTTCAAACACCGAATTAAGATGTGGAGGGACCCTCAAGCTGATGATTAGACAAGGGACTAGAGAGTGACTTCTGGCGATAATATGAATACAAAAACATACACATACACACTCAAGTGCACACGCACACACACACAAACACGGGCACACACAGAAAGTCAATTAACATGAACATGTGTCTTTAGGGAATTATATTTCAATTAGCTTTAGCTACTTCTAGGCTTCCTTTGAGACCACGATGCTAAAACAAGTGCATAGCTGTGTATTTGTGGATGCAGTAAATCCTTCTTTTTAATTAGTATCATGACATAACTCCATATTGTTATTGTATAAGTACAAGTTAAGCAATTAAGCACTAAATCAGTGTTTTGCATGATATTAGAGAACCGTAACATTATAATGCAGCGTACGCGTGGAATGACTTTGCAGATTTTACTAACGGGGCAGCGTTTGAAGCTGATTTAAAACCAAAATATTGCAATGAGAGATGAGCACATATAAGTGTCCATTAGATATGTGTAATAGCCTTCAGGAGGAAATGAGCACCATCATTAAAGAGGGACGCAACTCATCATAGGGATTACTTTATAGAAATGCAGCAGTGATTTGGAAAAACATGAATATTGACTGGAGGAGGACCTCTGGGATTTTCTGTGGATGGTGGTTAATTTCCTGTTCATGAACTGACTGGACTTTCCCTTTACAGACCTTTGGCTATATAGACCATCATGGTGAAGAGAAAAGAAGATTTCTTGTTATGTTTCTTTTTCAACCCCAAATCGTAGGGCCCGGAGATAGCACTTGTATCTTTTTCTCTCTTCCCAATTCTGTTTTTGCTCTACCTCCAATCTTTTTCGGCGTATTCCCTGGGAATTTAGTCTTCCTGTCAACCCTGATTTGACTGAAAAAATATGCCTGTGAATGTAGACAGAGGAAGTTATCGCCAAATCTGGGTCATAAAAACAGCAGAAAAAAAGTTTGAAAAGAAATGCCACAATTCCTGAGCTTTATCCATGGGCATCCAGCAAATCATCCAGCAAATCATCCAGCAAATGCCCCCTGAAAACAGCACGTTTGTCTGCGCTTCTCTCGCACCTCTGGGTTTATGTGTGCGTCTGCGTGTGTGTTTTTGGTGTACACAATACGACTTTGGGTGTAAGAGTGTGTATGGGCTTACTTTGCTTTGACTGAATTCATTTTTTTTTTTTTTGTCCCCAAACAATATCAGAGATGGGGCAGGAGAGCTGAGGGAGTAGGCAGTCACGGCTGTCCATATCTTTATCTCTGGTGAAGAAAATGATTACTGTAACATGTACTAGCACGTCTCCAGACTCTGGTCCTCGGGGAAATGTATGAAAAGGAGCTGTCAGATGAAAGGGCACATAACAGAAAAAGAACATTATCTTGGCTAAGAGTTGTTAAGAGGGCGGACGATACATGAACTTGCAGAGCGCATCAGATCAACTGAAACGCATGTTAAATCACTTCATTTGTTTGCTTATTTGCAAGTATATGTGTGTGTGTGTGTGTGTGAGAGAGGCAGAAAATAACGTCATTATCTTGGGCTTTCTTTAATTTCTCATTTCCCTCAGTTTGAATCTTCTTTTGAGCTTTTCTTGGTTTGAGTGAAAGATCACGACACTCTCTGCATGGAGAGTTTTAATCCAAAAAGGTGATTGTGTTTGTGTCTCTTTATTCCAGAGTGTTTGAGATTAGTGACACATGGCTTGTCAAAGACTGGAGCCTCAGATTAGCCACTCGCTAATCCTTTTCAATTCAATGCCAATACAGACATCACATATGCATGCATGCGTACAAACGGGGCCGACGTACTCACACCCAATAACACAGTGTGTGTCTTTCCCAATATACGTTCTGGATAGATTATATCTGATCGCTCAAGTTTGACTCTAACAAAAGACACCAAAGAAGTTTGCTCTGCCAATCACAAGATAAGTTGTCCAAAATAGTAATCCTAAGAAGTTTCTCTATGAGAATGATGCATCATATCAAATCAATACTACACCTCGTGTAAGCTCCAGTATCCTTTTCAAAGTGAAACATCTGAGCGTTTGACAGGATATTCTTTAACTTACGGTTTAATATTACATAAGTCTCACATCGATAAATGCACATTAGTCATACTCTCACTTGTACACATAAATAGCTACATGCTCACTTTAAAGAAAAGCCCCATCAGCTGATATGTGAGCTGAGCTTGCACACTTCTTGCACCTACTGGGAGGTCTATTTAGGGTGCAAACTCTCTGTCTGCTGCCGCCGCTGTTGCTGCCGAATCCACCTGTGGGCTCGTATTCTCACTGTTCACCATGGGAAGCTGCATTTGATCTCTCCCTTCTCTCACTTTGGGCTGGGCTTTAAATTACACTACGCCTAAGAAATACGAGACGCGGTCCTTGATGCCAAAATAAAAATCTATCACCACAAAAAATGTTTGTTTGTGGATTAGAAATGTGGTTGACATTTTCTGTATTTGGAGCCAGGAAGCCATTGGCATCACCAGCATGTGATTCTATTAGATAATACCTATCACTTTGGCTAAAATACTATGCTACTTATTAGAATTAAACTATCCTATGAATGTGACATGCTCTTGAATTTAAGCCTGACAACATAATTATAGATGTTTTTTTGATTTGTATGCTTGAAATGAGCAATGATTAACACAACCACCCATGATGGTGCGTCATTGCCACCCCACAGCCAATTACTCTAGAGTATTTATTCTATTTTCATGAGATTCTTGCCAGAATCAGTGAAGCCCTACAGTACACTGCAGCTGACATCCTGTGAGGCCATATTTCCAGTCTTCATATCAGTGTGTTCAGACAATACAGGCAGGCTGAATGCTGCCTCTCACTGAATCTGTACCTTTGGGGCATATTTAGCAGCAATTTAATCATAGGGCTCAGATGTGGCATATGTTTTCTGAGGTTACATATGTGACAAAGACAAGTAGGTCTAATGTATAATATTAGACTACTGATGCAAATGAGTTAATTTTTCATATTAACGCTACGGTAAAACAATGCTGTCTGATCTGGCTGGCATTGCAGCATAATTCGGTGTGGATGCATCCTATTTTTATATATATTTTAGCAGATTTCCACAGCTTGGTTTGGGAGCTGAGCGCTCTGAACATTGGAGGACATTAGCACACGGCTTCAAACTTTTCAAATCATCCATGGTGTCTTGCTCGGTTCTGTTTTTTCCACCTGTGAATCTTGAGTGCGTGCATTAAGCTTAACGAGCTCTGGTCTCCTGCCTCTTCCGCCTTGTTTTATCCGTATGTCTAAACACGCTGTAAGAGCGGATGGGTTTAACTTGCCATAAGTGTACCTTCCTAAGCAAAACCTGCCTCAAATGCACAAGTTTACTGATATGAGGAGTTGGAACAGGTGGCAGTTTCACTGCAAGTGCTTTTGGAGCAGCTCTGGAGAGACACATTTCTGCTCTGCCATGAAGAGCGTGTAAGCTCTGAATCCTACCACGTTCCCCTCCAGCCTCCTCCTCCTTTCTGTTTTAACTTTTTTAACACCTGGACTAACAAAAGACTGGCTTTGATCATGGGAAATCCCTTGGCAGAGCAGCAATGAATCCACAGTGGAGCTCCGTGTGTGTGTGTGTGTGTGTGTGTGTGTGTGTGATGCACATTGAGCCAGTTCTGCTCTACTGAGGATTCTCAGCATTGAAGTTTCATGGCATCGGTATAAGGTACAGAGCACCTCACATGTTCTACCCGACAAAGCATGGCTGTGAAAATGAACACACTCGCAAACACACAGAAACAGGGAGGGAGAGTCCAAGTGAGCAAGAAAGAGAGAACATCTTGTTTCTCCCGTGTAATCAGTGGCTCTGCAAACACACACACAAGGCCGCTTGTTATCAGAAGCTTTCCCACGCTGCTGTGGTACAAAGCTCCACGCCAGGATGGGAGGATGAAGCGAGGGAGGGATGGACGGAAGTACAGAGGGATGGAGGGTCAGCCTTCAGCGGCTTAGACTCACTGCAGGGATAAACACATCTCTCGCGGGGGTTTGTATTTAGGCTAGCAAGATCAGAGTTCAAAACAGACAGACTAGCAGGCAGGGGTTAGGGCGACAGAGTGACAGGAACCAGACAGAGCAGCGGAGATAAACAGGCATCCAGCAAACAACAACCAGTGCACGTATCGCAAGCTTTAGCAGGGGAGATTGCACATTCCTCCTCCACACCTCTCCTCCCACATTACTCTTACATCAACTCCTCTATTCTAGAACATCTTCCTCTTTCTCTGCCACTCTCTGCCTCTATCTCCCTTCGCCCGCCGCTCAGCCCCGAGCTCTTACGTAAGAGGCCCATTTGCATAACAGGCTGTTTTCTCTGGCTCCGGCACGGGCACATGAGACACACTGGATAATATGTTAACAACTCGGGCTGTTGGTAAACAACAACCTCCATCACAAACACTACACATTCGCACTATATAGCGTGCAGGTCTAGTTAGTAACAGAGATTCAGTGTCTCTGGACGTCTTGATGCCAGCTGGCAGCGCGCCAGAGGGGCTGAAATAGCTGTCATTTACAGAGCGCATGGATATGGCTTCAGCTAGATAGACTTCATTCAGGAGGGGGCTGACCTCCCTGCTGTGTGGAACCTATACAATAATAGGTCTTGCACAGAGAGATGACTGTTCAAATCAAGCAGCCTAGCATTATCCTCTTCAGGGTTAGGGAGAGGGATGAAGAGAGAGAAACAGACTGATGTGTGTGTGTGTGTGTGTGTGTGTGTGTGTGTGTGTGTGTTATGTGTTGTTGCCTGACGTGCACTCTGCTGTTACCTGCATGGTTATGTCTTTGCTTATAGGCCAAACATCAGCTATACAAACAGAGCACACACTTGCAGGAATATATGCAAACACACACACACACACACATGCACGTACACACTCATAAATGAGTGTTGCCGCCCTTAGGAAAATAAAGAGAGGAAATAAAGAAAGGCTAGGGAACGTCAATAAATGCTGCAGTACGAGCTGTCAGATATACCCTAAGATACCTCATTACATGCCAATTCATTAAGTCAAGAATGGCCTTAATCATGTCTGGTCATAAAGGAAGGACTGCTCTCCCTCGCTCATATGCACACACACACACTTCAAAGAGACAGCAACAAATGATCAAGGGAGTCAAGCACAAATGATCTCTCATTTGGGATTTCTCATTTACTCGTGTGGAAAACAGCAGTTAAAGTCAAGGCTTTCATGTTAATAAGTGCGTTATCCAATGCCTTCAATACATCTTGATGTGATTCGGGGGGGGATAAAGTGGACTTTATATCACAAAACTGAAGCTCAGTGTGGCATATGTGGCCCTGCTGTTAGACTGACAGTTGTTTCGGAGTAAATCCATCACCCTCCTGCCACTGTTACACAGCATGAGTGTTCCAGTCCAGAAAATCAAGAAGTGTTCCTTCTTTAACTTCTCACATAAACGGGGGATTTTGTTACTTTTCCTTGGGTGCCATCCAGGACTTTTTTTTCTCCTTTTCTTTTTTTCACTGTGCTGTATTTAAGTGTAAAGAAGAAATGGCCACATGAAATACCACTGGGTTGTGCTCATGAGACTTCAGATTTGTTAAAAGTGGAACTACTTTGAAGGGGAAAAAATTTTACACAGCTAAAAACAGTGCTGAAGTAGCATGCTCGAAATAATATGACCTGATATGGACACGGACTCCAACTTAAGGTATAAATGAATCATTCTTGCATTTACTTATCATAACCATCAAGCAATCTTATATTAACTTTTTGTCTTTTTCGCATACTGCATTGGCCTAATCCTCTCCTCTGTTGTTACTGTTTAAGACATCAGGCGACTGAAGCAATAAAATAAACCTAAAAAGTCAAACACAAGCTCCACTCTAATTCCAAATTCGTCACGTCACTGTTATGTATCTCATCTATTTCTACTTGAAAGCGTTCCTAGAAATGAAGCTGTCAGTGTCAGTCTTACAAACAAGCACGCGCAGTTCCCTGTGACCTTGACCCCCAATGTCACCTTACTCGCGTGTTTACAGTCTCCACTGTGCGTAAACACCACCGCGAGCTGTGTACCGCGCTGTTATCACAGATAGTCTCCAGATCAGGATCATATTCACATTTAGAAGAGACCAGCCACTGACAAAATTTATTTCCATTTACTTAAGCACAGGAATCAGTCAGAAACAGTGTCGTGAATATCGGCTGTGAGGCGTAATCTCAGAGGAAGATCGGCCATCATATATATCATCATATCGGTGTAATATAAAGGAAAATAAACTTTCATGGAGAAGCCTGACATTCCAATCAGGCCTGTTCATGCAACACGTTTGAGATAATTGGTATTAGCCTTCTTTAAAACCTCGTGAAGGCGCACACGCGCCACACCTGTGCATAAGGAACTAATAAATCAAGCTCGTAACTAGAAAACAATCCAAATGTTCTGGAATCGAAACGCTCTGCGTGTCAGTGAGCTGCTGAAGCTGCTGTAATCAGCAGCATCAAACAGATCGGTGCGTAAAACGCTGCCAGTGTCCCCGTGACTCATCCAAGTGCTGCAAGTCAAAAACAACCGCGGGGTTGGTGTCTTCATGGTGAGGTGTGTCTCCCTCACGGGCTCTTTTTTTTTTTTTTTTTTTTTTTTTGTTTGCTTCATTGGCACTCACTCACAGAACATAGCACGAGATCGTGGACGCAGAAAGGGGGAATAGTCTGAGGTCGCGTCCTGAGCACACAATTATGAAAATAGGATTTCCTTTATTTCCGCACATTAACATCCACGAGAGATCCCCATCTCTCTCTCTCTCTCTCTCTCTCTCTCTCTCTCTCTCTCTCTCACCCTTGCTGCCTCACATCACATCACGCACCTTTGCATACGCATTCAACGCACGTACACACACGCACACACACATGTACATGAGAATGATGTGAGAGGGGAAGAGGGGGGGGGGGGGGGCTCCGCACCTTTCTGCTAGGACCCGCGTGTGAGCGCGCGTCCTGCCACTTCACCCTGCTGCTGGCCTGTAACATGCGCGCGTAAACACACACACACACACACACACACACACACACACACACACACACACACCACACACCAAACATACATAAACATACACGCGCAGGCTCACCTTTAAGAAGAATCCCATAAATAGTGTAGAGGGTGAAAATCAAATGCCTCTTGAGATGCATCCTGTCTTCCTCTCTTTCTTGCTCTTTGCCTTCCGTGCACTAACTTCTCCTCACCGTCTCTCCCCACTGGACCTTGACCGGACGGCTTTGTCAAGCTATCCAGGTGGACTTGAGAGTGCGTCTTTTGTGCGTCTCTGGAAAAAGGGGTTAACACAACGGACTTCACGACTCCGCAGACTCTGCTTTTAAAAACGGAAATGTCCCTCAAAATAATAAAAAAAAACCAATACTCTGGATATTTTCAGAGATGCACCAGCGGGTGAGGTACAGGCTCAGCTGACGGGACTTCACTGCACAACAGCAGCAAACCTTAGAGAGTCAGAACAGTCGTCCTCCGGTAACACAGTAGATGCTGCTGCCGCTGCTGTACTACTGCCTGCCCCGGTCCTGGTCTGCTGTGGCGCACAATCCACAGCGCAAGGAACACGAGTGGATTGTTTGAGTCCCGCCCACAACGGCTTTGACGGACGTGAAAGGTGAACCAATCACGAAGAGCCGGGGGCCAAGCGAAGAGACACACTTCAAAAAATATCAGTTCAGCTAGTTTTTACACCTATTGTGAGTTAAAATACTAGTTAGAGTCTTAACAGGAAAAAAAGAACATTGGGACGAGTTCATGTCCCTTTTCCATGGAAGGCTTCTCCAGTATGATGCCAGAAATTTTGGAACATTCCTAAAGCGAAGTGTTTGGGAAAAAAAACATTATTTTCCCGCAGCTATCTTGTTTTTTTCACTATATTTGCTTGCACAATAAAGATAAAGCAATGCAAAAACATAAAGAAACACACACAGACACACAGGCTGCACCTACATATAAATATATATATAAATATATACAACAATAAAAAGGATTGCACACATATCTCTCCTAAAAACTCACAGCAAAATACATAAATGACATTCAGTGTACATAACAGAGTTTGAATGAACCAGAAATTTCTGCAGCACAGATGAGCAGGTTATGTGGAAGCCTGCTGTCACTCATCTCAGTCAGCCATTGCATCTCTTTGTGTGTTCCTTGATGTCAGTGCATGAACATATGGCGTGAAATGAATTGCTTCCATCATGTCGCTTTTGTCTCAAAGGGATTGTATTATTGTCATCCAGATCACGGTACAAGCTGACACAGTCATTTTTTGCAGTGTACGCATAGAATGCGCTCAGAATTCAAAACAGAGAAAGAGCTTGCAAACATGATTCTGGGGTGTGAGCATCTCCCTCCACATAAACTGAGTGACTTCTATGTTTCACTGCTTGTCGCTCTGTTGATAGTGACTATCCAGGTTAGAGGGCTGTGAAGTATTAAGGTTGACAACTGTCAGAGCTTTGAAGATTGTCTCGCAGAGGAACAATCAGAGGGGTGGAGAGGTGAGGCTGGGATGCGATGGGACAAGGTGCCGGGGACAGGGGGTGGAAGCGCTCTCCAGCCCTTTCATAAAAAAACTAATAAATAAATAAAAAAGCTGCTAAGACTGAAATAGAGAGAGAAAGAGTGGGTTCCACATGTCAGGGGGTTTGTGAGACAGCCAGGTAGACAGAAAAGTGTATTCTGTCTGCAGCTGTTCAGAAACTGAAAGGTGGACAGAGGAATAGGATTTGGATATGTTACATAGATGACAGTGTTTTGCAACCACTTGCCATCAGTGGTGTCTGGCAACAAACACAGAAATTAATTAGGATTGCTTTCTTAAAAAACAATCTATCTTATACATGGAAATAATTTGTTCCATGCGGCTACAAGCTGCTTTTATGATGCTACATGAACATAAGTGGAAGAGCATTCTAATTAGCCACTAAAATTTGACTTGACAACAGACAACACTTTGTGCATATTACCACTTGGCTTTGTGGTCTGTATCAAACCATCAAAAAGAATAGAGTAGAAGGAGGCCACAGACCGCTTTGAACTATGTAATTACTGTACGTATAAATGAATGTCAGGCATCATAAGACTAATCTCAGGAGGGACATCAGCAACTCTGCAATCAGGGGAGCTATGAATTAATAAGGTGTTGATAGTAAAAAGTGTTGTTGAAAAGCAAATTCAGTTATGGATCTATGAAATGTTTTATGTAATAAAATGTATTTGGCAGTCACACACTTTATCACAGTATGTCTAATCTTTCAGCTCTGTGTTTTGCAGCAAAGACAGGGGGTATCTCCGCTAGTCTTTAGCTTGATTATAAAAACACCCTATGCATTATTTATAAAATTATCTTTGCTTATTTGAAGTTGCCTACCTATGCTAATAACAACCCAAAGTCATTTCAATCACACTACTGAAGCTGCTTAGCAGGGATTTTCCTCCACCGGCTAACACATAGAAAACATACACTGCTATCATTTTCTCTTTCCTTTTATTCAGTTCATTTAAAGCATTGCTGTGTAACGCACTTTAAATCATGTTGACACTACACTGATTTGTAATCAGGTGAATGGTGTCTGTTATTCATATGTCTGTTCTTGCACTATAAAACTTTGGGCTCCAGGTCGGGAGAAGTACGTAATGCTAATGTAACTAAGTCACACACCATCAACTATTTGACTGATTTTGGTGAAGCTGGATCATATTTTATGGAGAAAATGTTTTCTGGTTTTCCCTCTGATGTCCCCCGGCTGCTCCGCTTCAACTCTCTGTGATTTACAGTTTCCTGATTGACTGATTGAAGTGAACTGCTGCCAACTGTAGCTGCTGTTAGCTAAGGTTAGCTCAGTTTGTTAGCCGGGCTGCCCAGACTGTGAGCTCAGAGCACTGGGGGAGTGTTAGTGTTTGGACCACAGGTGAAGAGGAGATTTTCAGGCCTGACTTGCAGGGGACTATTGACAAAGAGCAGAACTGGTGTCGTGCCAGAACTGGAGCTGGGCAAGTGGGCAATGTAACGGGGCTCAGCAGCCTCTGTAGACATAATGACAAAGAAGAAGAGACCAAAGTTGATGGGGGAAGCTATGAAGAGATAAGGAGAGAGTGAGCAAGCAAGATGCCACCGGACAAGAGGGGAATCTGAGACAGACTTTTAGTGGTTGGTGAGAGCTTGGTGAAATAAAAGGCTGAAAGACAGACGCAGAGCTGGGCTGACTGCTGTTGGACTAGTACGTAATATTAGCTGGCTGCTATGTCTTGTGTTGTTGACCTTGTTTGATGTTTGGCTGTTTCCTAGTTTCTTATCATAAGGAATATAATCATAACAAATATACGTGCACAGCTGTCCATAGCACAGTGGTATTACATGACATGGTGTAAAGTTCAGATTTAGGACCAGTTTTTTTATTCAGTATTACTCATAACTCCTTCTTCTGCAGGCAGATAGACAGATCCTGTTTTGTCCTCTCACATAAATATACTGTCCTATACATCTACACACACACGTTATGGTCTCCCTTGCTTTCTGTAAAAGATTTTAATCTGTTTGTGGAAGTCGTTCTATAAATAAACTTGACTTGTCCTGCTGATCTCATTTTGGGTCAATCCACTTTAAGAGGGGGTGCTGCACACCTTGTAATGGCTCATTTCACACTCTCAAAATTGGTGTGCGCCATCACTAGAGGCAAAGCAAGGAACCACGGGGTCTTCTCTAAAACGCATTTGGATCCAGGAGAGAGACCAGTCAGGGAACTGATAGAAAAAGCACATTCAAGTTTTCCGCCTCACCTGGGATTGTCCTGGTGCTCCAGATGGCAGATAGACCAATCTGTCTCTCTCCCCTCTGTCTCTCTGTCACACACACATGTACACACACACACACACACACACACACACACAGCCACTAATGCACAGCCTCCTCTCAGAGTTTCAAGTAACCACCACCTGCTCCTGGCTGAGACCATTGTTCACTGGTCCACCTAATGTAGGCTGACACATGTTGCCAAGCTGAGGGCTGAGCACTTTGGCTTGGATGGAACAAGGCGGGGCACAACATAAATCACCGCACCTTTTATATTGAAATTTTGTTTCATCCATGTCTGGATGTGTGTGTGTGTGTGTGTGACTGCGTGTGTGTTCAAATGAATTACTTACTTTGTCAGTTATGTACAAAGCCATTCAATAACAAAGGTGAAATAGATAAATGATAATTCATTTTGAAAAGATAAAAAAAAAGAAAGAAAGGAAATGACAATCAAAGGAGGGACCTTTAATGCTTTTATAAAAACATAATATTTAATATTTGCATCAGAAAAGGAGAATTGCGTTATTTCCGTGCACCGAGGAAGAAATTCTGCAAACACACAGACACAAAAAAAGAGTGTGTCCGGTGTATCTGTTTATAAGACACGCTCAGATTCTGCTGCCTGAAATTAAAAGATGAATTAATTTACAGATTAATCGTGAAATCAGAGACAGGTTTTAATCACATAAACCCACCACAGTAAAAGATGTAGTACAATATGGAAATGCAACTGCAGAAAAAAAAACTGTTTTGAATATTACACATTATGTCTCCTTCACACTTTTCTTGGACTCATGACATCTGCTAATAACATACAGTTTAGAAGTTTGTGGTGTGACATCTGGAAGTGTGTGGGTGTTGTTGCCAGGATTTCGGGGGTTTGGAGCGCTCTCTTTTCTGCAGCACTCTCCTGCCATCCATTTTTTATTTTCCTGTTGCCTTCTTCTTCTTCTTCTTCTTCTTCGAGCAAAAGGAATCACTCACTGGAACAGCCAAAACATGCAATGAAAACTGATTTCAAATCACAGCTATTTAAGTACTGCCATAACACATCACATTATGTGTGGTGACATTGATTTTAGATCAGTTATCCACATATGTGCAACACACATACCTTGTAGTCACTATGCATGCCAAAACTGGAAAATCAGAAACATTCAGTCCAGACAGAGAAGGAAAAAAAGCACATTGATAAGTTGCGCTCCTGCACAGATGGCAAAATGTGAGGAAGGAAATGGTATGTAGCTAATACAATGCACCAGTAACTGAAAAGGCTTCACAGCTCAGTAGCTATGACCCAGAATGGATGTATAACTTCAGTATGACACAGGCGGTTTCTCTTGCAGACACCTGAGTGTTTTTCTCCCACTGTGTCTGCAGTATAAATGACCTTTCCCTCAGAATTTGGCAACCATGAAGTGCCACAGAGACCAGAGCCATTGCAGGCTGCCACACCACAAGGGGAGACTTTCCGCCAAATGCAACCAGATCCAAAGCTCAGCAGCAGTGCTGAGATTAGAGTGGCACACCAATTGTTTCAGTTCCACTCACTCGGAAAGTGTTCCTAGACCAAACTCTGAATACAAAGACAGTGGGGACTGCCCTCTTGTTAATGAGAATGGCAGCATTCCACATTCTTTCAGAGGTGTAAAAGACTGGGTAGATGCACTTTCTGGGCAACATTCATTCTCACACTTGGACTAGTATGTATGTCCCTCTACTTTTTGAGTATAAGTTTTTTGTGATTTGTAGGAGATACAGACAGGAAATAAAAATTGGTTGGTTGTGTTGCTTGGTAACTAAGGTCAAGTTCATATCTGGCCTTATTCAGGAACAGAAAATGTACTGTTAGTGGCTACAAAGCTGTGTGATATTTGGCTGCAGGCTTTAAAAGAGCATAGTGGTGTTTTTGTGAATACTTTACCTTGTGTGTGCATTAACTCAATTGGTCCTTTCTGAAAAATATGTGGTTGTTGGTGGAAATCAGTCTCCTGTGATGGTTGTGGTAATGGTCTATGTGTTTTTAAGCATAACACTAATATGGCAGGCCTTTCAGACCATAATTCTCATTCACTCACACGTACAGAATCGTAATCACACATACAGTACACCACTAAACTCTCCCACACACACTCCTCCACCCTCTTCCCCTATACGCTCTCATACTTGACATCACTCATACACTACTCTTCCAATCTAAAACACACAACAACTATGATCAGACTCATATGATAATCTGCAATGAAGCTCAGCGAGAATGACAGAGTATGTAACCTAAAATAGGGGCAAGTCAAACATAAAATGATTTAAGTCAAAGAAAATAATTGAAAGTGTGACTGAAATTGATGTAAATTGCAAATAATTTTACAGTTTAATTTACTGGATATAGTGTTCTGACGAAAGTTGCTCACTTGATGCGTATGTTCTCTCCAGGAAGAATATCTTTTAATACACATTTAAATTTTACACATATTGCAGAAATTGTATATAATAGGCAATTTCATGAGTGTATCATAGCCTGAAAATGAGAATTGTTATGTTTTTATTATGAATGAGACAGACACCACGGGTCCTCTTCCAGAGTCTGCCATGTTGAACCGTCATATGTCTACAGTAGTCCAGAATGGACAAACTAAATACTGGCTCTAGACAGGGACTTTCGCAGTTCATGCACATTTCTCAGCCACTGCAGTTTCTGGGGTGGCAATCAATAACCATACCACTAGATCACTAAATCCTACACATTTGTCCTTTTTTTTGTTTTACAGCAGCTTCTATCATAATGTTAAAAAGAGTTTCTGGGTCAAAGCATGTCATGACCAGGTGGCAACCTCCAGAACTGGGAAATGAAGCCAATGCACAAGTGCTAAAAACTGTAATTCCTCGAGCGGCCACTTGAGACAGGCTGCAGAAGTGAGTCAACCTCCATAAGCGCCTGTATTAAAATGTCCATCTTCACAGTAGAAATAAACATGTTTACAGCCTGGTACAGACAACAGGTTTGGTCTCTCTATAAAGTTGTGCATAGTTAACAGTGTGGCCGCTTTGATTGACAGGTAGGTGCCGTTACAGATGGCTTATTAGAGCACACAGGCATCATTCGGCCAATAATCCAGGTCTCTGCCGATATTTAGATTAGGAGTACATCAAACATGGTGGCGCCGTGTGCCGCATATTTTCGGCTTCAAAATGGCGCTTTGGAAACCAACGGGTGATGTCACTCATGCTGTGTCCATTCTTTATACTGTCATTGGTCATGACCTGTAATTTCAACTGTGGCCAGTACACTAAAATCACCACACATCATGGTGCTGTTCTCTTCCCATCTGGCTTAATTTAAATGCAGCGTGTACCCAAACACAGCCAGAGTGGGTACATACTTTCTGAAAGATTGCTGCAAGCCAATCAGCAGCTGAGGATTTAAAGCGTTTTCCTGTACTATGAAACAGCTTTCCTTTGATTAAACATTCATTCTTCCACCCTCTCCTATTCTCTCTCACATACATTATTATGATCTGTCACGTACACGTATCATTGTTTCTCACGATTGCTACTATTCTCCCTCATATGTACTCATCATTTTTCTCATACATTTTCAATCACACGCACACCTACACACATGCACACACACAATTGTTCTTTCTTGTACACAATACTAGTAGTTCTACCCACTACTGTTCTGTCTCACATAAAACTCTACCCTCCTGTTGTAAAAAAAAGGTTTTTGTTTGGCATTTCAAGGAAAATCCAAATGAAACTAATGGAAAAATATTTTGAATACAATAAAAGAATTTTGTATTCATTTTATTGTATTATTTACCCTTTATTTAGACAGATGAATCTCAGGCATAGGCTCTCATCCTCAAGAGAGACCTGAATTATTATTCTTTGTTGTTAATTTTTTCCTGCAGGGTCAAAATAATGACTGTACTGAATAACTACTGAATAATGGCATGCTATTTGTAGATCTTGCTGAAGTATAAACTGTTTTGAGGGATAGAAAGGCAGTGTGTGTGTGTGTGTGTGTGTGTGTGTGTGTGTGTTTATGTGTGCTGGCATCAATTTGATTGGTAAATTTGAACTTCAAAAGGTCAGAATCCTCTTCCTGTATGTTTTGCTGCCTGTGAAATGTCACATTATGTCTTGCGGGTAGTTCAACATAACTTGTGTGCCACGGTAATTTCCAGCACAGTCTTTGTTTTGTTTTTTTTGCCACACCAAAATTAGCATCTTCAAACTGCACTGCAGAGAGGTGTGAGTGACGAAGTGTGACGTGTGTTGACCAAGTTGCTGTAAGTGATAACAAATGCAAACCTAACTTACACACAGCGTGAAATATAAGCTTTAACTAAAGACGAGAGACTGTTTCACTGTTCATTTTATTACGAAACATCTAAACCTTTCACAACATTTTGTTTCTTTCCTATGAGCAAAGACAAAAGAAATAGAATTACATTTGTTTATGCAGAATGAGCAATGAAGGGCAAAGTCTGACATGTCCATTAGACAATGTTAGTCTACTCTCGCCTGCATTCCTGCTTTTGTTCCTGCCACTGTCTGTGTTTTTACATGTTATTTTTTTGCCTGCCGGTAAGTCCGTCTATGTGCTTGGGCACAATACATCATTTGATTCAGTCAGATCCAGCACTGGTCTGGAGGGAAGTAGCCAGAGTTGAATACACCAACTGCTTCCTGGCAGTCAGGGATGCATTATTAGCCAGTCCATTTAAGTTACATTTCCGTGTTTGATTGCCATATTCAGCAAAGCCGTGCCAGTGATGCCAAATCAGTGGGAGTAAAGCTAAGATCAAGTGCTAAAACGAGGCTCCTGATGCTTCAATTTTCCAACCACACTCTGTGATGATGGCAGAAAAAACTGATTAAGGCGACTGGAAGAGGAAATTCTGAAGGTAATATGATGAATAGTTATAGTATTTATATGAAATAAATGAATAGAAATGGTTCTTTGGTGCATCATCTATGGAGAAAAGAAAAGAAGACAGTTTACCCAGACGTGTGCAGGATTCATGAAAAGTAATTATGGAGTTTCATTGAAAAATTATGTATATAATAGAAAAAAAGATTTCCAACACTCAGTGCTGTTAAACACAAAACAAAATTGCTACTAAGGCCACATTAAGACTCTGTTTACATTTGTAATATGTATACATTTGAAAATCAAAGAATATTTACAGAATTATTTTTAACATTGGAAAATCCAGCTCTTTGAGGCCTGTGTTTTTACATTGGATACCAACAGCCACACACACACACACACACACACACACACACACACACACACACACACAGTAATATGCTCCATCATTTGTCATTTATTTGTAATATGAGTGTGACTGTCCACAGCTGAGGTATCTAGTTGGGCCAGAGACCTTTCAGCCATCCAGAACCACACAAATACCATGTGCACGCAAACATGCACGCAAGTACTAAACACACATGGACATACAAAGAGCCCAAGTGTAGACAGAAACTCAGCAGACCAGAACTTGCACAGATTCTGGTATGATTCAGTGGAGAGAGGTTGGCCCTGAGCACACGCAAACATACACATGCACAGTCTCCTCTCTCACTCACTAGCTCTAGCCTCTAGGTAAGGGAAGGCTCACGAAATTGAGTTCACGGTGGTCGCTTAGCAATGTTGAGCTGAGGGTGTGCTATCAGGCCAAATTGTTCCGGTTCCTCTTGGCTCCCCTCAATTCCGTTTGAGTGTTCAGGGGTGGAACGACGGCACGGTGATCTGGCGGCACTGACATTTAGGAAGGAGGAAGGGAAAAATAAAAGGCAGAAAGTGAGAATTTATCAGCTCCTCACATAAAAGAAGCTGTAACACGGACAAAGGGAAATATAGCAGGTCTTTCTTATTGAATTGGAATTTGTTTTATTTCGCAAGAACACTTTCCATGTTTTGTCCCAGACAATCATCATAAAAATACACGCTTTATTTGGACAGCACTTTTCTTAACAAAGTTACAAAGTGCTTTACTTTAAAAAAACAACAGTAAAACAGAAAAACAGTGAAAAGTTTATGAAAGCGCATTTCATCATATGTTATGATGTGTCTCCAGACTAAAATTTTCAAACCCAACCTGGCCACATGTGGATGCTCACTCGCATACAAATCCTCACACAGTTTTCAAAGCCCAGGGGTGTATGTAGCTAATTAGCAGATACCACTTTCCAAAGCACACTCTCAGCACTTTTCTGCCATTTTCTTGTTTTAATTCATTTGATCTCACGGCTACAGAGGTAAGTGTAGGGAAATGGGTAATTTGGCACCTCGTCTATTCCTACTCCATCTCATAATAAAGGACAAAAAAATAAAAAATAAAAAATACAGGCGCAAGTTGATTTTTCAGCTTGTGGGTGCAAAGCTGGTTGTATGATCTGCTAAATTCTTGGCTGCAGTCTTGTCTAAATTACCTCTCGCACTCAAATGTCACCTTCATATACTCTGCCAAAAAGAGGTTCTATGTGAAGAGCAATTCAATTTGTAGCTTATACAGATACACAGATGTGTGTGTGTGTGTGTGTGTGTGTGTGTGTTTATTACTGCTCAAGGCTGTGAGAAAACTTGGCTACAACTGATCCAGATGTTTCACTCCACTTGTACCTGACTGCATCACTTGACTGAGTGTTCTTACCATGCAGCCATATGGTAGAAAATAGACAACCTTCATATTATTGTTGTACATTTATTGACAAGTCTTAAAAGTCTTACTATACAGCTGTTTTTTGATGGCCTTAAACACTCCACAACCACCACAATAGAGATAAACAAATGAATCATCAAATCTGAAGGCAAAAACACTCAAACACAACAGATCCTAACAAACAACATAGATTTCATTTAACTAGAGAACCAGGCAAGAAATAGAAGAGAGGGAAATAGTTTTTAGTGTTTGGATTCATATTAACTGAACATTTATTGAAGACAACAAAGACAGTTCATCTTCTGACACCTTGGCAGCTAAATTAAGCTGTTAACCAGTGGTCCTGTCTAGGATAAATACCAATTTTATGATGATGATTCAATGATTTTCAGATTTGTTGTCAGTTACTCACCATCAGGATAAAACTGTGTGCTTTGGGCTTGCTTTCAGACAATGTTCTGTGCACAGAAAGCATACTTAACATATATTTAACATATAGGAAGTGGCATGATTTGATTGGGCGGCGTGAGAACAGTTGGCAACCCTGTATAATGTTCACTATAAATGTAAATGCAAAAACAGATCATCACTGTAACCACAATATTTCACTATTACCGTTGCCTTTGTGCTCAGGGTGAGATGCTCATGCCAGAAGAATTATTTCATACATGTAGCACACGACAGGAGATTTTTTTGTTCTAACATGATGGAAAAAACTTTATAAACCGAGTCTCAAAGTGACCACAGGGCACAAAACTAACATGGTGAAAGTGGAGAATCAAAAGGCGGCTTTTGACATAGATTACTGTCATCAGCAGCGTGCATGGGCATAAATTAGCCTACAATATAAGCCGATATCACCCAGTCTAAAACACATTCATAACTGATAGCCTATTGTTGCAGAGTGAAAATAGAACACTGGCAGCACACAAACAGACAAGACAGAGCAGTGATGCACAGCAGTGAGTTATTGAGACCATCATGACGAAACCAAAAAATACAAATCTGTTAGGCTAATGGAGCCAACCCATACGTGTGAGGAGCATCTTAAAATGTCATTGCTAGGAAAATGTTTTTTTGTCCATTTATAATTTGTTCTTATCAAAGAAATGATGCTAGTGTCCTCATTTTGCCTTTTGGAAATGGATGGAGAATTATTCCAACAGTACAGAATATGTCTGTTGATTTACATCATGGTATTACTGCCATTACTTTAACTGTCTGTTAATCTCCCCCCAAAAATCTTTCCTGAGAGACTTCCTCCATTCAATTTTACCATCTGTTTTCTGCAGCCTTAGCCCAAAAAGTGTTGAAAACGTCTCTCTTCCATAGACACTAAGCTATCATTTTTGACCACAATAAACTTAGCTTTTAGACCTTGCTCTCCGAGGTGGATATATTTGGAAAAACACACTCTGGCATTGTAGTGTTGATGGGAGAAATAAGAGCTTTTAAAAAAAAAAATGCTAATGCATTTGTGAGCCTCTCACAAACACGGCCAAGGTACTGCTCTCAGCAGCAACGTTAAGAAGCCAACTTTCTAACTTGGCATCACTCATTGGTGAAGGTTGTGATGCATTTCAGTTTGCAATAAATTACAATATGGCAATTGAATAGTAATTAGCACTGTTTGGCAGCAGCGGTTTCTTAAAGTGAAATAGGTGAAGGCCGGTGAGTGTTCTTTTAGCTTACAGTGCACGACACTGTCAGTCCATGAATAGCAGTTAGTGGCAGTGATAACAAATAGCTGCAGTGGTTGCAATAAGATGGAGCAGACAGTTAAATCATGCAAAAGGAAGCTTTGTGATACAGATCTAGCATGAACATCCACATCCAACATAACTGTTGTTTCACTTTAGAAATAATTAGGTATATCTGTCATTCATCTTTCAGCAAACTTGTGTGTCGATGCCACGATGATAAAAAGAGGCCAATTGAAATTTCATGTCACCGTAACTTATGTCGTTGGCGAGTACTCTCACTTTGCTCTTTCATGACTGTATGACAGCTTCAAGTGACGTGGGCTGGTTTGTCAGTCATTGCTTTCACTCACTCTGTAAAATAATCTTGTGCAAAATGAAAGAAATCAAAGTAAGACTGTTAAAAGAAGATTGGGAATTTGTTAAGACGCGACGTTCTTGACAGATTGGATGTATGTCAACATGAACAATGAATGCCAACAATTCAGGAAAAACCTATTCTGTCAAGTTTTATAAAGTAAGTATGCATTTGTCAGTGAGTGGGGAAACAAAGTGACAAGTTTTGGCTTCCACTTTAATGTGATGCTCATGAACAGAGAGACAGAGAATGTGGTGGAGCTAATGGTGTGATCCAGGGAAGTTGACAGTTAGTTGGCATCCAACTGTGGATAACCTGGGGGCGGATGAGAGAGTTGAATGCTGTAGCCATGAGATAGAGCATGAAGGTTAGCTTGGACATAAATGTTAAAAAGCACACAAAACCATGTGCACATGCTTTAAATAATGCATTATCTAAAGAAAGGCAGAACACATTCACACTCGGAGCAAAATGCAAATGCAGGGTTCATTTGCTAAAACAGTTATCGTTGTTTGTATTTTCATGGTTTAAGTCGTGTTTTTTTTGTCACTGTGTACTCAAGGGAATATAAACTGCTGTTTATCCATTGTAAGAATGGTGTTTATTTGTTTTTGCAAATTAGCTCTTCAAATATTATAATCTGTTGGCATCAACACGTTTCTAAAATGGGCAAGATTCACCAGAAACCAAACCCAAAAACAAACTTAAGACAGAATTCCTGATAGGCAATCATATGCCATATCTGATTAGCTGACAGTAAGTAAAGAAATTGTGCTCATGTCTTCTTATATTTGGACTTTCATTGTATTTTGGCTTCAAGTAATCAGTTGGAAAGTGATCATTTGTTCATGATCGACTCATCTTTGGATCAATCAGGATGTGGACTTGTAAAGGCTGCCAGGTTTTCTCGGAGCACGCCTACCTCCGTGCTGTTTTTCTCTACCAACCAATATAGCTGGTGATGCCAACCTGCCTTTGCAAGCCACTATTTTTAATTCACCATTCCTTCTGCTTGCTGATTAATTAAAACTGCATTTGATTGGGATTTTAACAGAACCAGTCGCAGTTCATATGCGTTCCTACGCAGCTGTTGAAGAAGCCTATCCAAAACTGATCCTGTGACCTTTCTTCAGACCAGTAAGCACTAAAGCAGACAGCCTAAGTAGTTGCTCGAAGATGCTAGTGCTTTTCTGTGTGGGCGTTATCACCCCATTAGTGTGAATGCACTGCAGATCTATGCTCTGCCGTGCTTTACTACTCATCATTAATAACACTGTTTGATAACAGTGAACTGATTGCTTCTTGAAATTCACCTTTTCAGCGGTTTTGAATCAAATATTACCAACAAAGCAGCGTCACTCATTGTTACCAGTGCAGTTTGAGGGGCCAGATCATTAATAAACACATTAAATATTTTGTCTCTGCTTGTTTAGTGATCAAAACCTCCCATTATTACAGCTATTGTAACATGTAATGATGCATGCACTGTATATTAAAGTCAAATCATTGCAGAATTAATTGCTTGATTAATTACATTCATTATATAATCCCATATAATTACAAAGCCTCTGTCTGCAATTTTTGTCAGGATGTTCTTTCTGTCTAATCCACAGTAAAGAAAATGATCTCTTAAATAACTGCTGAAGCTTTACATCTGTTCAAATGTTGCTCTTTTTTCCAAATATATCCTTAAGGTGAGTCATGTGACCAACACCAGACCAAGTTTAATAAAGAATTCTTTTCTTATATCTCCTTTTCTTCGAGGGAAATTTGCTTTGACTTTGAGTGTATTGCTGGAAAAAGACTGCGACCACTTCAAACTACAGTGCTGTCAGTTCCAGCAGTTGGAGAAAGGGACTGATGAAAACCTAAAGTTGATCCAAGCAGAGAAAGTTGGCCTCTCTGGCCATAAATTCTCAGCTGAGCAAGCTAAAGTCAGCAGTCTAGTGTAATTCCAGCACTTAAAACAACCACAAGTCAATTCTACAATCAATCCAACTCAGGATGGCGGACAGAGAGAAGAGAAACACAAGATGTTATACTCAGTTTGGTGTGTTCAACTCACCCAGAGAAGCTGGGAATTTCTTCAATTCAGCTCAGTCAGTCATGAAGACACTGAAGATGCCAGTTGACAGTTGACGCTTTATGATGCTAAGTCATACATCACCAACTATTTCACTGAATTTGATGAAACTGGATCATATTTTATGGATATTTGATTTGTGATTTACACAAATGTTCTAATGGACAGTAAAGTAAGCTGTTGTGAACTAAAGCTGCTGTTAGCTCAGGATATAATTGTTTTTTTTTTTTAAAAAAGCTGGTAGTGCCGGTACAAGCTTTGTTATTCTGTAGCCTGCTCGTCTGAAACCATTTGAACCCACAGCAGCCGGGGCAGTTGTGGCTCAGGTAGAGCAGGTTATCCAATAATCAGATGATCGACGGTTCGATCCCCGGCTCCTCCAGTCTGCATGTCGAAGTGTCCTCGAGCAAGATACTGAATCCCACATTGCTCCTGAAGGCTGCGCCATCGTGTATGGATGGTTAGCTCCCAAAAACTGCTGAGCAGTTGGCACCTTGCAGGCAATACCATCAGTGTATAAATGTGTGTGTAAATGGGTGGATGGGATATGTAGTGTAAAAGTGCCTTGAGTGGTCAGAAGACTAGAAAGGTGTTATATAGGAGCAGTCCATTTACCAGCCTGTACTCCTGCAGTGGGATCAGCAGGAGCTCTGGTATTAGCAGCTTTTCGAGTAGAAAAGAATAGCAGTATTAGAACATGCTTATAATTTTCTCTGTGTGGCATACAATAAATATTATAAACACTTATAAATATGTAGCATGTTATAATATCCACTTTTATTGCAATTTGAAATTAGATATGGTACACCTTTGACAAAGATTTTACATTTTCTAAAAACTTTATGTGTTTTGATTTGTGATGGCCACAGCTGTGGCCACACAACCATAAATGTCGGTAACCTTCTGCACTCACACTTGTTTCTATAGTTAAGTTTTGTTGTATTTTGTTTATACACATTATACATTTAATTAAGTTATTAGTCTACTTAACATTTAGTATTGAAATAAATCACACAGGGATTTTCTGTTTCATACAACACACTTTATTGTTTGACAGTACATTGGTTTTCTACTTGAGGCACGCACATTTAGTTAGCTTTTGTACAGTCTTCGTTTAGTATAGTTTTCTAATCTCTGTTCTTTTTGAGTTACCGGTGCTGCTGCTGCTGCTGCTGCTGCTGGGAGCTGGGAATGCCAGGCAAAAGGATCCGCCCCCACAAGCTCAGCCATTTTATAGCAGAGAGTGCTGATTGGGCCAACCCGAAGGGCCCGCACATCATGGGGGGGGATTTAGTGCTTTACTGTTTACTCTTTTTTAGACAATTAGTAATTTCACTTGGTTTGGTTAAGTATAGATTATATTTGTTTTAATGAGTTAATTTTCCTGATTTGCTTTGTTGGTAAATTAGCTGTTGTCTTTTGTGTTTAGTGTTTATGTTAACCCCTCTTGTGTTTGGTATGGGCTGATCACCCAGTATATAAGTTCCCCTCTTGTGTTCAGTCAGCAGATCTGTTTGTTTTGTCTTCTGTTAGCTTGTTCAGTTGACGTTTGTACAGTTTGTTAATTTGACCTCTTTTATGGGCCCAATTCTTTATTACTTTGCTTTGCTTGCTTTTGGAAATTTTGTTGCTTCATACTTTGGGTAAATAAACACCCCTTTTTGAAAATATTACCTGTTGTCCTCATTGCCGACTGACGCGGTCCCTCACATGATTATTTTCTGAATTCATGCTTCATCTTTTAGCTTATATTCACAATTTCTGATCATATTTGTTCATACAGTTTATCCGGTGGTGAGTAATATCTGCAGAATACAGCAACTTATAGTGTGTCACAAAATGACTGAGGTCAGTCACGAGGTAGCACAGACTCAAATGAAAGAAGGTCCATGAATGGATGCATTTTAGTTAAATTAATTTGTTATTGGGAACCAAAGTTAGGTCTTAAATGCTTTAGACTGCTGCGAGAAAAAAAAGGGAGAAGAGAAATAACGGGACAGTGTGTAAATAAAGAGCGGGGGCAGTTCTAGTTGATTGGATTTGGGAACAGGTGAGCTGGCTATTAAAGGCCTACAGGGGCCGGAAATAAGAAAAAAACGCTTAGACAGGGTTACTCGGCTACTTTGTCTAGGCCTGCCTAGTGAGGCCAACACACTGTCAGCACCTTTTTTTTAAGTCACTGTGCCGTCAGCTCACCATATTGAATTGGGAATTGGAGCCACAACAAATGGGGAAGAGTGAAGAAACACTAATACAGACCAAAAATAAAACAAATAGACATCTTTGAACATGCCCTGTAACAACTTGGTCATCGCAACCCCAATCTCCACACGTTCCTGCGAAGAACTTCATAGATTTACACTGAGCATAAATCATCCGATGCAGAATAATCTAATATATTCCTAGAGATATGTGTAGGCTTTCAATGTACCTGTGAGATGAAGCAGATCCAGTCAATGGTTTAGAGATTTTTCTAAATTAGATCTCCGATGTAACATTTAAATCAATGTTATCTTGTTTGTCCCTACAGCTTTTGGCCTTATTTAATTAAAGTGTCTTTATTAGTCTTTTTTACATTGATGTGTGTTTCTTTTCATATTGCCTTTTGTATATGATGTAAAGTGCTTTAAGATTGTCTTGTTGAAAGACAAGCTATAGCCTCCAAATAAATTTGCTTGCCTTATTGGTGGAATAATGTGTCTAAGTGTCTTCACGAGGCCATGGGCAAAACAGAGAGCACGATAGCACTGGCCTTATTTAAGTAAATGCAATTAAATTGTTATGTGATGGTTAATTTTTAAATGAGCATATAACTTAATTATTGTAATGAGGTATTGGTTAAAAGTCCTTTGAGATGTGTTTTTTCAGGCTACATGAGGGTACATAAATGAAGAAAGGATTCCTTCACAATTCGTCCTTCCATCCCTTCCGTTCTCTCTCCCATCACTCTTTTATTCCCTTTATCTACATTTTCTGTTTTCTCTTTAAGCTCCAGATACATGCGTCAACATGTACTGTAGGTGTGTAACTGAGAAAAAGATGAAATGAATGACAGTATGTGTCTCAACTTGAACGTGTGAAGGTGAAAGGAGAAGGCATGAAGTGTTAAACCTCTCTCTCTCTCTTCTCCGTGGTCTCTGGTGGGAAGCCAAAATGAAATTACCTCTTCCTGCAATATCACCAATCTGACTCAGCACCAACATATTGTTCTTTTCTCTTCATTCCTATTGCTCTCTAGTCGCCTTTTAGTATTATCCTTTACCTCCTCTTCTGCTGCAGTTCTGTGCATGGTCAAGGAATTCAACCTGAGGTCCCACATTTATCTGTTATTTTCTACTCCCCTGGTCGCCCCCCCCCACACTCCATCTCTTATGTTTTCTCCCCACGCGTTTGGTGCTGTTGATGGGCCACAGAGAAGTCATTAATTCCCAACACAGTGTGAGCGAGAGCGCACACCAGAGGAGAGCGGGACTGAAGCATTCACAGATCCGCATCCTTCTGATCCCTCCCAAAAGAAAAATATCCCCATGGGCCACAGCTCTCATATGTCTGTGTGTGTGTGTGTTTGTTTGTGAAAGAGAGAGAGGGTGTGCAGGAGAAAGATAGAGAGTGATGGCTAACCTAAATCACAGGTATTGTTCCAAAGTAGGCTCCTTTGGGGAAAACTGGCAGCTCGCTCATCACACTTGATAAGAGTGATACCTGGGATTTTTAGATGTCTGAAGGTGTCACAGACCCTAAAAATCCTGAAAAAGCCTCTTGTCATCAGAGACCAATTTTCTTTCTTTGGTCTGTGTGATCAAGCACAGCAAAAGGGAGAAGTAGGCAGCGCTTGACCTGCTCCTGATGATCAAGCTCATGGTAAGCACGAGTTCCATCAGCACTAAAAAGTCAGCAGGAGAAATAGGTTGGAGTATTTCCAGTTATAAAAACTATAGATTATTGCATATAGTATATATAAGTAGTTATCAGCTGTAAAATTGTCTTGCTGAGTGGCAACAATTAATATTCGAAATGTCCGTTACGTTCCTTAAATGAATGACCACCCGTACACTCAGGGCAATCCAAACTTTTCTTGTCTGTTGTTCCCCATTGGTCGAATGCACTACCAGTTCCTACTAGAGCAGCGACGTCCCATTCGACCCTCAAAAACCTCCTGAAGACCCAGCTCTTCAGAGAGTACCTCCTCCCCTAGCACTACCAACAACTGGACATGCTAAATCTATCCCCCTCTAGAACTGTGTTACGGCCGCCGCTGTCTCGCCCCGGTATATCTCTTGTGTGTAGTGTTTTCTGTATGTAAATACAGGTGTGCAGGTGCCGGTTCCTGGTTGGCCCCAACGGCCAGTATATAAGTTCCCCTCTTGTGTTCAGTCAGCAGATCTGTTTGTTTTGTCTTCTGTTAGCTTGTTCAGTTGACGTTTGTACAGTTTGTTAATTTGACCTCTTTTATGGGCCCAATTCTTTATTACTTTGCTTTGCTTGCTTTTGGAAATTTTGTTGCTTCATACTTTGGGTAAATAAACACCCCTTTTTGAAAATATTACCTGTTGTCCTCATTCACGCACCGGGATTGGCGCGGCGTCCTCCCCGAGCGGCCAATCCGCGGGGCCCAATTGCCCCCATTTAAACTCGAACTGCCAGAGCATCTGGGCGGCTTGTCTTGTATTCTGTGTTTGAGCTCGCCTCGTTATTTCAAATTGTTAATGTTAACAGTGGTTAACTCGTTTGTGGAGGTTTATCTTGGTTGTTTCTGGGACTGGGGCAGGGTTCAGTTAGCTATAGTACTGATTACATTAGAGAGATTTCTGTTATACTCACTAGACTATGGTTGCTGTTTTCCATGTGTGTTTTGTTATTAAGTGTAATATAGTTTAGATAGTGAGGTTTTTCTTTCTTGTTTTGTTTCAACTTAGATAGCATAGGCTCTGTTTAGAGTTCTCCTTTTGTTATATTTATTTGTTTCTTTAAACAGCATCCGCTCGCCCTTTGTTCGCTTTAGCACCTCACCTCCTTTTGTTACAACAATTTGAATCTTTTATTTAATAAATACCTTTGTTTATTAACCTTAACACCTGGTTTTTATGTTACTTCCTTATACCCCTTGAGCTGGTCATAACAAACTGTCACAGTACTTATTGCTACACGAACATGTCCTTGTCACACCGTACCTTGATGGTTTCTCTTTTTTGTCGCTTTGGATAAAAACATCAGCTAAATGACTAAAAGTATTGCGAATATGTAAAAGCAGTTTAAAGTAAACAATAGTAAACTAGTTGTTATCATGGCAACAGCGTGACGGTAGCAAGTAGCAGGATTGCGGTTTATGCCCATTTGTGAATACTTAAGATTCATGTCAACTTTTTGACAGTTATAGTTTACATTTTTCAACTTTCTGGTTTGTTTTGATTGTTCTTTCATTGCAGATATATTGCAAAAAGCCAGCTGGGAAGATTAACATCAGTTAAGACTTTCAATTAGTTAGTATCAGATTGCCATCTATGTCAGTTAGAGTGACTGCCATAAATTTAATAACTTTGTAATTGATAGGGAATAAACTAATTCCATTTGGAAACTATTGTGAAACAAAATAGCAAAGATTATATTGTTATGACCTTTCTGTTTCATTCCTAGTGTAAAAATGATATGAAAAATTGGGTCATTGGGAATTGTTCATGTGTCTTTGAATGTTTGTAGGTTCAGGAGTTTTTTTTTTTTTTGCCACTTGTATGGACATCAATTCAAGATGGCTGCCCTCAGTCCAACATGAGGATGAAGAAGTAGAGAATTGTGCAGAGCAGAAGACGACCCCAGCCTCTGTAGCTCGGGGAAGCTGTAGAGGAGAGACCCAGAGCAGGAGCTTCTTGAGTAATAAACACCCAGAGTCATGCTGGAGTCTGCTCTGATCCACAGCTATTTACCAGCAGGAGGGAGGCGAGCTCAGAGTTTATTTTTTAAACTTTTAGAATTAAAAAAGTGGATTTCTCTTCACTCTTGCTTCAGCAGCAGGAGTCAGCAGCTGTGGAGCTGTGGTGATACTACTTCCTATAATACATACAGTAATGATCAGCCATATGTCCTTATGAATGGGATTTTTCCAAAAGAGGCAACCCTGAGGACTTAACAAAATGTGCCCCCTCGTCTGAATCATGTCTAATATACAATATACAACAGAAAAATCAAAATACATTCATGGTCATTCACTCCCAAAGCATATTCATCATTGTTCATTATTGATATTCTTAAAATAGAGTCTCTGTAGACAACTGAGAGTATCAGACAAAATGAAGATATATAATTTACCTTACCTGTCCCTGATCAGATCGTTTGCAATGCTGCTGGGATGCTAAACAAAATATATATTCACCCATCTCCTTCCAAGAGATCTTTTGTTGAGTTTGGGCCATCTTTTTTTTTCTCAAATTCTGGATCCTAAATTAAGATACATTAATCTTAAAAGCCTGGAGACTATTTCCCAGACAGCCTGTAAGTATGATATAACGGGATAAGATTGTAACTCTGAGGATCATTTAATTGGTAAAAAAGCAATGAGAAGTACAGTAGAGGAGAACTGATGCTCTGTTCACATACATAATACCAGAGAGGTGCTCTTCCAGATGATAACATCCATTTATACTATTTTTCCAAGAAAGAAACAATAGTGCTGTAGCTTTTGGGAAATACAGAACACCCTCTGTCTGTCAAGACACATTTTGAAGAATGAAAAAAAAATTGCACTTTATACTATATATTCATCTTCATTCGCCATCCAGTGTTTCGTATTCAGTACTTTTGCTTTGCTGTTACGTTGAACAGAAAAGGATTGTATGTTCTCCGAACACTGGAAACACATTGTGATGCTGGCTGTCTCTCTAAACACTATCTGTTAGACGAAAGTGTCCAAGTTGTTTTGGAGGACAGAACTAATCCAGTGCCAACAGGTACTGTGGTCACCACAGAAAGGGCAACAAAGACAAACACAATCACACTTTTATCACCGCTCTGTAAACTGATGGCTTTCATTTCCCAACCTTCAATCTCAACTCGTCCAAAATGGAAATTTACAGTCATCAAATCTTAAAATAACATATAAAGTTGAGGTCAATGGAAGATTTCACCTTAATCTTGGAGTACACTTCAGTCCACTTTACACTCCCTGATGCTGATGATGGCTGTTGAGCTGATAACAGTCTTGTGTGGATTAGTGTGTTTGATCAGTGCTGTAGCTGTAAAAGGGCTAAGTTGCAAGATGCTAAAACATGCCTTTGTACATCAACTGACCGGCACGTGTGATTAGAAGTACCTACTTATTATTATAGTTGTTCCCATTCCTTTCATCTTACCTTCAAGTGTACCCCAGATTTCTATCATACTTTGTTGAGTATTGTAGGAAAATTTGCTATGAACTTTCATCCACAGGAAAATATGTATGCCCGGTGAGCTACCTGCCATCTACTCAGCTTGAGGACACATGAGTAGGGGTAGTTTCATTACACAAACGCCAATCCATGTATGTTGTTCTGTTGCAACAGCCTCAGTGGAAAAACTGAATTTAGCTTCATAAATTAATAAAAATATATGACCTAATTTGGAGAAAGATCATATGTTGAACACATTTTGTCCCACTATACTTTGTCCTTTGTTCATTCTTATCTTCTTTTCCTCATTAGATATATTTCAACATTCAAGTGAGCTAAAGCAAGCAAGCAAGCTGTTTGTAGGCAGCACGACTCCTTTTCATCATGATCGCTGAAGACTGATCATCTGTCATCAAAAGATATTCACCTTGCCAGGCCAGACACCGCATCCATTCACTTGTGCCACATCACATTGTAATAATGTTTGGATCTGAGGTCATTATTTGTACAGTAGGTTTGCTCCACTGGATTCCCAGTGGCGTTGTTTTTAAAGGACTTAAACACAAAGAACTGTGTGCATGCAGAAAAAAGACAAATTCCTGAGCTGCATTAATGATAAAATATAGAGGCAACAGCTTTGAACTGCTGGGGGTGCTGCAGGGGCATTATGACAGTTCTCGCCAATGTTTAAACATGGCAAGCACTTGCCCAGGGCTTACCTCGGATCTTTTATAGATCTGATGATAAAAAAATACATGACTTCATTTTCAGAAACTTTCAGCTCAGTGTAGGTGACTTTATTTACTTACTCTGAACTGTCCACGCCTAATCTTTGTCTGCAGTTGTTTACCTTATCTTTTAATACAGTATATGGCTATATACTGTAGACACTACTGTGTGAGCAACAACATCATTATAAGGGCCTTGCTCAAAGTCACTTCAGTGGTGGTAATGACGGAGGGTCACCACTGCCTTTCACCTTCTCTACCTGAATTCATCCTGCTGATACAGGGAATTGAACCAACAATCTTCCAGTGACAAACTTGCTAAATTCTTACATTTATGTATTCAATTCGATTTCGCTCCTCTGTCCCAAGGTGTCCCCCTTAGTCCTGTACTTGGTCCTCTTCTCTTCATCCTCTGCATGCTTCCCCTTGGCAACATCATTCGCCGTCATGGTCTCCATTTCCACTGTTATGCCGACGACAAGCTCTACATCTCAACCAAAACACCTGCCACTCACTCCACTCTCTCCAGCTGCCTCACTGACGTCAAATCCTGGATGCACACCAACTTCCTCAAATTGAACTGTGACAAATCAGACATGATAATCATCGGCCCCAAAACCCATCACAGTTTCTGCCTCACGTTGACAACTCCACCCTGTCTCACTCCCCTCAAAGTCGCAACCTCGGAGTCATCTTTGACAATAACCTCTCCTTGAACTACACATAAATCAAATAATCTGAACTGCCATTTTTCACCTTAAAAACATAGCTCGGGTCCGCCCAGCACTCTCCTTCTCTGCTGCAGAATCCACGTCTTTATCACCTCCAGAATCGACTACTGTAACAGCATCCTCTATAGCACACAATCCAAAACGTTAAGTAAACTCCAGTACATCCAAATCTCTGCTGCTCGCCTGCTCACACTCACCCGTACTTGTGACCACATTATCCCTGTCCACTGGCTCCCGGCACAAAGCCCTCTATAACCAGGTGCCCTCCTACCTCACTTGCTGTGATAGGTTAAATTTCTATCTGTGGAAAATCGAAACGATGGTTGAATAACGCTTGACATTTCTTTATTTTAATTACCTTGATGTGGTCCATTACAAAGCCGGTGAGATTTGAAAAGATTAAAGAAAACATCTGTGTACTTTCAATTAAATCTGATCCAACTAGTATCAGGTAGATGTGTTTATGTTTTGTTTTTCTATATGATTGTTGTCTAATAGTGGTGTATGATTCGCGATTCATCCGGATCTTTAACCCGGATTCTCTAATCCTCTAACCCGGATCTTTTACCATCCTACATCCGTCTAACAGTGGCCTGAACACGGCCACATGTGCAAATTAAAACGATAAAATGCGCCATTCACTCCTCTCCTTTTAACCTGTACAATCTCATTACAACATGCCTCGCTAATATTGTTAACAATAAGCTCGTTTCCGCCGCTAAAATAGCTTCGGTAACATCGTAACGTCCTGCAGAGCAGACTCAGACTCAGTAGCACAGGCCCGGATTCAGATTCAGATCCATCGGGTAAATCCGTACAGAGCCGGAAACACCCGAGAATCAAAGAATCAAAAGAATCAAAAGACTCAGGAGACTCATGAGACCCGCGGATCGCTCGCTGATCCGGCGGATCAAATGACTCAGACGACTCAGCGGATCAGCGTGTCTTCCTGCAGACTCAGACTCAGTAGCACAGACCATGCATCGAGTAAATCCGTACAGAGCCGGATACACCCGAGAATCAAAAGAACCAAAAGAACCAAAAGAACCAAAAGACTCCGGAGACCCGCGGATCCCTCGCCAAAGGACCCAGATTCACGGATTCAACCGAGTCGACTGGATCTTTTCCTCCGTACAGCGTGAAACGAGGCAGATTCAGACTCGGATGGACTTCACGGAGTTGTGTCGTCAAAAAGACTTCCTCCAGTCAAATGTAAGAAGATAAATACAGCAATAAACAAGATGATAGAAACTTTATTTAAAACACAAACACTCGTTTTATGGAGCTGAGGCTAATATAGCTCAGATGCTAAAAACAATGTAAGAGGGACGAAATTAACGTAATTTTAACTGCAGCATTATATGTTGTTATTAATGATGTTCTTATTCGCTGCACTTGATTTAACACAATTAAGTCTTAATAAACTTTAGAGGCTAGGCTAATACAGCCTAAACACTGTGAGAGGAGCATTTTATTTGCAGCATTATGTGTTAGCATAATCTGTCATCAATAATTATGGAGTTATATTCGCCACATTTCTATGATGTCATTTACTGTATTTACAGTTGAATGAGTGATGCTGACTGAGTTATGAGAATATAATACTGTATTTGTGTCAGTTGAATATAATGCAGCTAAATAAAAACATTGTGAACTACTTACAGCCTCATAATTAATGTTAGAGAATTTTTAATAAGATGAAAATGCAAAGTTTTATTTCCTGCATCAAAATTTCAAATGCACAAACAGTAGACTGCCCTCCTCGTATAATAGCTCTCAAATTTGAATTTATTTAGCCTATTTGTAGTCTAACACAGGCGGGCTTGTGTTTCACTGGTAGAATTTATATGCTTATGGACAAATGACTCAAATGACTCAAATGACTCAAATGACTCGTAAGATCCGGATCTGTTTAGTGATTGACTCAGAAAGATTCAAATCCCTAAAAGGATCCGAGTTTGACATCTTTACTGTCTAAATACACCACACTGTTATGATTGGAGATGCTCTTTGCATGTTTCACTGAATTCATGAGCAGAAACAAATATGGCACTAACATGCAGCAGCTCATCCTGCATTGCTTTTTCTGCCGAGTGCTGCTAAGTGTTTACAGAAGAATGAATTCATTGTTTGTCTAAGTTGCATATTTTATGATGGTGTTCATGCGACATTCTACTACAAAACACCAAAAATAACTGCCAGCCATAAACAGAAGCTTGTTCTTCTTTTCAGTTCAGACCATAAATGTGACTATGAGGTTTAGCAGTCTGATACAGATCCAAAATCAATCAACTCTTGATTACTCTTGAACAATGAGCAGTTTTAGAAAGGTTAGGGGATGGTTTGAAATCGTTGCAAAACAGTTTTCTATCTCTCCTGCCAGATCCTACATTAATGTGTTTCTGTTTCTTTTGTTAAATCTGTGTTGTTGCACACTGTGACGGCTGCTCAGATAAGGAATTCAGGAACAGTCAGACTCCAATAACATGTTGGTCCGATGCACCACTGCACATTTTAAGGCTGCAACCTTTGACGTACAAGTAATCTCCTTGCTGGATCCTTCAACTTTACCGTCTCATCAAATTGCTTCTATTATTTTTTTAAGACTGAGGTGTTGGGTAGAGTATGTCTAGACCCAAATCTACAATAAACCTTGGGTTTATGACGGAGGTCCAGATGATGATGGGCTTGAAGGGTTCCTGGGTGCTGACAAACGTTCTGGTCATCAGGCTCACTGAGTTTACAGCCCCTCCTTGAACTATTAACGCACACACACATTTGTGCACCCAGGCACAGAGGGGTAAAAACAGCAAAATTTGTTTAGTGAGGAGCAGCTGTTGCTTTAATACAGCACAAGTATGAAAAAGACTTTTCTGGTAGCTTTGCCGCAGTGCACACCAAAAGCTTTGGAACAGATTAACTGCCCTCCAAACTATCACAAAATACTATTCAGAGTTCAGATCAAGGGTCACAGTCATATTTCAGTAAGATGCTGATAAATTATCCACTACTTTTGAGTTTAATATGGATAATTATACTAATCACTACTATTGTGTCAGTATTATAAGTGAGGTTTGCAATGTTTGACTAAGCAGGCAAAAAGAAATCCAGCTGTGGGTCATTATGAATCAGAATGAAATTGAAAGTTGCTGCACCTTTACTTCTTTTCGGGGAAGTGTATCATAGCATAGAAGTTTTGAACCCTGTGTATTTCAAAGGACAAGTAGCATTCTGACTGTGCAAGGCTGCTGTGCTATTATTTTGTTGTGGGGCAAAAAAAAAGGTTGAGAAGATGCAGTGTGAACCACCCATTTAGCGCCAACCGGAAACCAATGACCATCTAGGAAAACCAATCTGTACTCCCAACTTTTTCATTGCAGACTCTCACAACTCTTTTCAGTCACTGCGACCCCCATAACAGTAATGTCAGTGAATATGTCGTCAGGCAGCTAAGCCTGTGTGCCATTTCAACTACCTATTGCAGTTGCATTTGTTGGAGCTTGAGTACCTGTGGTCGGGAGATAGTTTGGGGGATGGGATTTTTATTCTGCTTTTATTCAGTGAGAGACAATTGAAATTTTATCCAATAGTCCGAGGCACACCTTTTTTTCCTCATAGCACGGGCTATACAGTGAGTTGTGATCTTTTTATACAGTAGTGGGCATATATGACAGCCCAAATGTCTTATCAGCTCACTCACGACATTGCGAAACTCAGCTGTGAATGGAATCGAGTTTCAAAGCATCCATAGTAAGCTAGGAGAAACATTTGGCATTTGCTATAACAAAATCACTTCATGTAAAGAGATAATCTCTGTTCCCACTACCACGGCAGCTATTATCCAAAACTAATTATGCTTTTGGCTTAAATGATTTTCTGGATGCAGTGGCATAGAACATTTTTAACTAATCACATTATTTAGAAAGAAATGGGTGGAAAAATCTAGTGCTTCAGTGCAGTGATGGTTTTATGTGTGTCGAACCAAATTCAGAGCCAGATAGCCACATGTTGGATGATTCTGCAAAACCCTGGATTACACTCAATGATAATGTGCTTTATGCCCAATGCCAATCTTTTTAAAACTCTTGCTTTTACATCATCTGTGCTTTCAATTTTGGTATGGTTAAGGTTAAGGAAAGATAGTGGTTATGACAAATAAATCATGGTTACCATATGTTTAGGTTCAGGCAACAAAAACTCTAGGGAGAAAGCATTTCTGGTACAACAAAACTCCAGTACCATGTTGTAGTATGCAACAACATTACTGTAAGACTGTGTAAGGCCTTCATCACAGATTGTGATGTGTGTTGTGTTAGATTGTGTAGACACTTGGTTAAGAGTAAATAGGCATTACTGTTAGAGTTTATAAATAGCAGAACACGAATTGCAGGTCAGGTGCAACTCTGGACTCTAATATGAAAGTTGAACACATTTCCATCTACAACCCCAACCTCTACATCCTTACTTTCCACTGTGCTACATCTAGGACACAGTACTTCATGCATTGACACTGAATGGTGACACTAGGCATACATTGTCACAAAAACCCTGTCTCTGGGATAGGTGGTGGACAAGCACTGCTTTTGTAGAGAACAATGGATGCAGAGATAGTGTTGCAAATGTCGGACGATGCAAATGAAATTTCTTAAATATTGGTTAGGATAAAATGGTAATGTTATTTAACATTATTGCATAACTTTATTAGTTTGTACAACAAAATACTTTCCCTTTTTTATCTTTTGTCATTCTTGATCACCACTACAAGTCCTAGGGGACTGTATTGCTTGAGGTGGACTGTGGGGAAATATGTTTTCCCTCTGCTAGAAAGGAGTCTCATTACTTTTCTACAGCTGTGACTCCACAGTAAGAGCTGTGGGCTTTGGCACAGCGTGGCTTCTTACCTTTATAGCCACACTTAATAGCAGCAAACAAACATGTAAGCACTTATTAGAACACTTTTGTGTGCACTACATACTCCTAATACCAGTATGGCACTCACAGCTACTGATACTACACCTATGGGAACCAACGAAGTACACTACTCTCCCTAAATGCACTTGATACTACAATTGTAACTTACACATACATACCACATACTGCAACTATGGCTACTAGAACTACAATTGAACCTACAGCTTTGTATGTTCTTTTTCATTTACACTGTTATGATGGAGGCTTTTTTGTGTTTCCTGTTGCTTTCCCTTCCTTTCTGTGTCTGTTGGGCATGGCCTCCATTTTTTTCATCTCACCACCAGTGGCTCATCAAGCAATCAACCCTCGCTGTATGTACAATCAGTTCAGTCAGAGACTCCACCAGATCATACTGATGACACAGTGGTAACAACGTACAGCCAACTTTATTATCTCGTTATATTTGTCACTCTCCTTGCTACAGTGTTACCCAGGCACTCCAGAACAGGAGCTCTGTTCAGCCCTCACTTCAAAGTGGCAAAGACTAGCCTGATTATCACTTCCTGATAGAACAGAACAGAACTTTTAGTCTCAGATTAATGCTATGGGCTGGAGCGAAGGTATTTAGTCTAGCTGCCAACTGTCTTCCTCCCAAAGTCTTCCCCACTACCTTTCCAGTAGCACCCAAACTGGCCTGACTGTAAGGGTACTTCATGAAAACACTCAACATCTACCTTCTTATATGTAACAGTTGTTATAGTTGCTAGATGATATTTAAGCTGCTAATATTATGAAATGTTAATTTCAGAGTCTAGATCAGCCTACAAAAGCTTTCATCGATGAACCTGACTGTCACACACAATCTGTAATTTTACATCACTACTGGCACTTACAGAAACTTGAGTCAAGTAGGCTAAGAAATCTTTACTTTCAAGGATACAACAATCACTATCTCTTGTAATCTAAGGCTCTGCCTTCCCTATTTTGATTGGTTTACTTGTAACCTCCTTGTAGTCTGGTAGAATAAATTGAGGGCAAAAAGAGTCCAAAAGTCTCAAAAATCATGAGCATCAACTGCTGTAGATGCTGCAGATGTTCGTTGAGAATTTTCAGGCTTTGGCTCCAACCCATAATGTTGCCCTTATGGGTATGAGAAGTCTCATGCCTTACCTTCACAGATCTTTGGTTTATATACTTTTTTCTACCCCCCTTCATGGACATCCTACATTAGCTCATATATTGACCTGCCACGACCAGCTAGATACCCAATGGTTTCAGCTAGATAACAAAATACAGAGGGTAGTGTGTTGTAATCTAACAGCAGAGAAGCATGAGGTCCAAATCATACAGCATGCTGTTTGTTACATGGTTGAGCACTGGGGACTGGGATCCAGAAATAGACGAGATCATCATACCCCAGGATGGATGAAAAACAAAACAAAACAAAGAAATGAGATTCAAAGAGAATAATGAGGTGTTACAGAGGTTTGACTTGGAGACTAAAGAAGTACAGAGATTGGAAGAGTGTGTTATATAAAGTAATATGTGCTTCAGTGTTTAAAGGCACACTGAACAGAGATGTAATTGATTATTGTTATCGGTGGACAGGCAGTTACTGTAACACAGATAAAGGCAGCCACAATACTCTGCTCTGCAATATACTGTTAGACTGATGGGAACAGACTGATAGAAGACTCAGGAGTAAGGGAAAGGGAAAAGAGAGAAACGAATGGGAGATAATAGTCTAAAATGAGTATTGAGACAAAGGAGAAGAGACAGAGACAGAGGAGAGCAATGAAGAGGTTCTAATAATATAATGGTGTATTCATATATCAGTGTTGTCCTTTGTAGGGAGGTTTGATCTTTCCTCACACGCTTTCAGCCCAGCCAGCACGCTTTCATCTTATGTCGTTTATTATCAATATCCACCTATTCCACCCATATGACACCCGTTCATCTCTCATCTCACCTATTCTTACCCTCTTCGCCCCATTTCACTCGTTGGCTCTCAGCGATCACCTATCCCCACCTCTCCTAAATCAAGTCTCCCTCATCTATCAAACCCTCTCTTCAGTATCCTCAGCTCTTTTAGTTTTTCTCATCCATTCGCCACAATGCTGCTGAGCCTCTCTGTCTTGGGCTGAGCAGAACAGATCTGAACAATGCTGTCGCTGCTGTGGTCACTGGCTAATGACAAGAGGCTGAGAACAAGCCAAAAACCCATTAAGGGTAAAAAAAAAAAAGAAAGAAAGAAAGAGAGGATGATACCCCTATTAAGAGATATGCACGCGCATTCAATGCCACTTGTGCGTGTGAACAAACACTCTCTTCTATGCTCGCGGGGAGAGGAGCAAATCTGCATGCGCCCACATGCACAAAGCCAGACAAACCCAGACAGAGGCACGCGCATACAACAGATATTTAATGTTCCTGTGTGACTCATGTCTCCTGAAAGCCCATGCTTTGGCTATAAATCTTTAGACTTTTGCTGCTCACTGTTTTGTTTAGTGGTCATCTGGGAGCAAACATCCACACACCCACACACACGCACACATATGCTCACACCGCCTCATAAACCTTTACAGTTATTATGATGGAAATTGCACAGGCATGTGGAGTGAAGGCAGTGGCTGTATTAGGATCTGTATTGTTGAGACTATGTCTGCACCAACTACTAAATTCATGGTTTCATGGTCACAAGTAGTTTGGCTCGATGCTTTGTGAAACCAGATTTTGGACACCAATGGAAATCAAGACGACCTTGTATCGCAAAATAAAAACTGATAGCGGTTATCTGGACCCATCTGCCGTCATAAAATTCTACTTATGAACTGGTTTACAGATGAATCCAGGATGGTATCTCTGCCTCTGTACTCACCCTCCCATATCAAGCACGCTGTTGTTAAACCTGGTGGGAAAATTGTCGCAATTTTGCACGACTCATACTGACCCGTTCAGGCTGACATCAAATGTGTTTCTCCTGTCAATGCAACAGTGCAAGGAGTGTGCCTTAGCACATAGCATGTCTTAAACAACATTATGAATACCCTTATTGTTATTTGCAGCCAAGTCCTGCTCAACTTCAGCTTCTGTTTGTGGCAGATTAAAATGCATTTCAGGTTATATAACCGTATCACTGATGCAGAATGAAAGTGCTCACAGCAGACATCCTGCATTAAGAGCTACATTTAATCCTAACCATATCACAGCTGAGGTTTTATGGAACTAAGCACTTTACAGGTGATGTTGATACCCATTAATGGAGCCTCCCTGATGCCATGAATAAAGCAATAAACAGAATCTTCCGGCCCACTTGTGGTGAACCACCCACCGATCAAGCAGTCTATCAGCAAAAAAGTTGATCAAAACATGTAAAACAGACATCCGGCGTGTGATTTGACTGAGCAGCCGGTTTACCTTTAATTTAAGGGAAAGAAATCGTGTTGCCAATGGTAAAAATGATGCTGCTAATCTTTGTTGACATACCATATGTTCCAAAATAAAAGTGAACGGAGGGAATATTGTAAAATACCAAAGTGACTGATTTAGGTTAAAGGTCCAGTGTGTAAGATTTAGGGGGGGTTTAGAAAGCTCTATTTAAAGAATATGGCAAAAACTGAATATAATATTCATAACTATGTTTTCATTAGTGTATAATCTCCAGAAAATAAGAATCATTGTGTCTTTGTTACCTTAGAATGAGTCTTTTATATCTACAGATGCTGCGGGTCTGCTTCCAATGAGTCCACCATGTTGAACCCCCATGTTTCTACAGTAGTCCAGAAAAAACACACTAAATGCTGCCTCTACATAGGGCTATGCTTCACACATTTTGCAGCCACCACAGTGCCTCCTTCATCCTAAGAAGGAGAGGGTGAGGCGACACGGTTGCAATCAGCAGCTACACTGCTAGATGCCACTAAATCCTACACGCTAAATACAGTTTTTCAGAGTTTAAATAGGTTAAAACTCAGGTAAAAACTGGGATACTTGAATACAAACTAAAAATAGGAATCTCTGGGCCTCACCATCTCAGCTCCATGGTCGGTACATGTGTAAACAAAGAAGAACATGGCACACAAATGGAAGGAGGAGTCACCAGAGCCTGTGCTGGCAGCTCATCACTTCACACACCTGGCTGCCGTCCCAGCCTGTTAGAGGCACTACCAAAGACCCGCCACAATCAAATTACTAGGAACACACAAGCAAGGTAACACAATCAGTCCCCCAGTGACTTCTACACTCTGTTTTCTGGAGATTCTAGCTGAGACAGACCTCCACCCCCGCCGCTGCACAGCTTGTGACAGAAGCTGAGCAGAACACTCTATCTGTTGCCATCCTCACAACTAGCCCTCTTTAATCTGCACACATTTGGAACAGACATGATCTATCAGAATGAATATCTAGTGCCAGTCTGTAAATAGTACAAATTGTTTTTTTTCTCTACCTTAAAGGGTAACTTTGGTATTTTTCAACCTGGGCCCTATTTTCCCATGTTTTCGTGTCTTAGTGACTAATGGGGACAACAATTTTTGAAATTGGTCCAGTATTGAACGAGAGCGCTGCAGCCGGCACCAGCGAAACTGGCTGCAATGTGATCCTTCAGGGCAATTTTGCACCGTCAATGTACGTCTACTAAAAGTGCTTGTTTTTGCCACTGACAGGCTCAGGTTGTTAAGTCTCTGACAACATTAGGATCTCTAGAGAGATATACCTTTTTGTTAAAGAGTAACATCTTTTTGTCTTATGATGGAGGCTTTTTACCTCCTCCTTTCTTGTTTCCCATCGTTTTCCCTCCTCTTTTGTGTCTCTCTGTCTTGTATGTCTGTCTCTGTTTGTGTGCTGCTAGACGTGGCGTCCTGTTTCACATCACTGTGTCTTAATTTGGATACTTCCCTTTAGTGCACTTCTATGTAGTACACTGTGTACGCTTTGTATTTCCAGGCATAGTGCACTAATTTCAGCAGGATTTTAGTGTTGTCTAAATTTGAGAACGCCCGCTGTGCATAAAGGATAATCTCGACCTTTTACTGCTTCTTCTTCTTTGCCAAATTGCAACTGGGTGAAGCCTTAGTTTCGTTGTGAATTTAAATATAAAAGATATAAAACTTTGTTGTGTACATTGCTGTATTCACTGCAACCTCATCAGCTCCAGCAACTTGTCACAATGCCAGTTACTTTCTGTTACTTAAAATGGTGACCACTGATGGCGAGAAGTGTCCAGTGTTTCATCTGGGTACTCACTGTATTTTGATAGTGTGATCGTGTGTAATGTAAGTGTGGACGTAAGACACCTGCTTCCATCCTCTAATTAACCTGCACAGTATAAAAGACCTCATGGTAACTAACACTACGGCCAGCTCATTGAACTTTTGAATCTTCCTTCTTGTGATGTCTGACTAACCCTGATCTCCCTGTGTTCACGAATTCTTCCTGCCATTGTCTGACACATCCAGCTCTACCTCAGAGAACCTCTACAGGTTTAAAGAAACTGTTCAACTGATTCATATTGGGTCCGCTACTGTCCACCATAACACTTTGTTTAACCAGAAACAGCAGTTATACAGCTCTGTTCAAAGTCACCAAACTCCATTGACAAAAACAGTACTTTTACTTTGCAGATTATTATAACATATGGGACAGTGGTAGAGAGCAGATGCTGGATTGATTTTGAAATTTGTTAACACTGAGACGAACTCACTGAGAAATATAAGGGTATGTTTTTTTTTTTTTTTGTTTTTTTTATGTTTTGTTAACTGCTATGACATTTAATTATATTAATAAGACACTTGAGTTTTATTCACCCATGTGAATTATGGTGAATAATTAACCTTTTGGCAATGTTATTCCCTCTGATAATAAGTCATCTGGATAAATGGAATGAACAAATTTAGTGTTGAAGTAGATGGTTGAGGTGAATTACAGCTTATATTGTAGTAACAGAGCTCTTTTCAGGGTCATTAATTCAGTGTGATCTTGTGATTTTGTGATCTTGTGAGTCAAGCTGCCTCGAAGGACATCAGCAGCACGACTGTAAAACATGACGTCATAATCATACATCTCAGAATGTTTCATTTAGCAGAATTTGCGAAAACAGTTTACATGATCTTCTACCTCCATAATCCTTTACATTCTCAGTTACATGCGTGTAATTTATACACATACAATTTGCAGTTGGCTTGCATAAATGGAGTTAATTAGTTGACATGGGAAAAAACAGGAAACCCAGAAAAGTAATCACTTGCACTGATTGTTTTTCAGACATCTTAAGGGTAATGGTAAAAATTCTAATTAGATTTACTTTAACGATAAGGTAGAGATTAAGGTTCAAGACGAGAAGGGTAAGGCACGATAATTACCAATGTGTCTATAAAATGAATGAACGCGGATACAGTACCTTGACGGGTTACAAAAAAATGAGTGTATACTGCATGTATGTGTGTGTGTAGAGTGAATTGCATTTTGTAATTTACAGCACCAACCCAGTCTTATATTGAATGGCTGGGCTTGTGTGTGTGTGTGTGTGTGTGTGTGTGTGTGTGCAGCCGTTCCCAGCTGTCTTTTTGCGCAGGATTGACTCCATTGTGTAATACTTTCCCGGCCATGCTTGAGGTAGTCTGAGCTAAGCTGGCTTGGTGTAAATTGATAGGAGAGCGGAAGAGAGGTTTACTAAATTTGTACAAGTAAACACTGCAATAATTTTCATGTATCACTTCAAACCAAAATGAACTGGGACTGCTGAAGATCATTAGGCTCTGCTCAATCGTAGCTCGTGGATTCTGACAGCACATTCAACAAAACAAGCAGTGCAGAGATTGGTAAATACACAACCCAATGCTCCTGAGCACAGGATATCAAACCTATTTGGCTCAGAGTTTGAGGTTTTTAATCGGCTTTCAGAACTTTGCTACCCTACCTCTCTCTTGGCTGAAAATTCTTCCCCCCAAATTGCTTTTTTGGTTATGCCAGGATGCTTGTTGACATGCTAAATATTTTAATGTTAGGGGGAGCAAAAGGAGACCGGAGATGTTGCAGAATGTGAAGCATGATTAGGTATGGTTTGAGGAACTTTCTCTCTTAGTTGATGTGAATTGAGAGAGGATTTATAAGAGGGTCTTCATGCTGCAGATTTATCCTGAATGTGCACTTTGTCAACATGAAATATCAAACCTCAATCTTCCTTAATGTCAATTTAGAGGACCTTAATATAGCTTATAATTAGAGCGTTGTTCAGAATCTGAATCAAATCAGAATTTATTTTATTCAGATAAATTCATTTCACCATAATTTGAATTTGATTTAAATGTCAGACTCCAGCCTCTATACAGATGAACTCACACAATATTTCAGTCATACACGAGCTCTCTCTCTAACACACACACTGATCCATGCACACACATTCAGAGAGGTCAACAGAGATACACCAGCAGATCAGCACAGAGAGCCTCCGGATGTATTTTATCTGATTGGAGTACTTATGGCTCATCATCCAGGACTGACTCCTCTGATCAACTTAAGATAGAACTAGACACTATCTGCCAGCACTGTCTAGTGACCAGGCTTTAATTACGTGTGGATGTCGTGTCTGTGATTACAATAATTACACAATATTGACAAGTGGAAACGGAACACACGTGAGTCATCCTCCCGTTGCCGGCCTTGGTTCCTTTAAATTACACATTAAATGGCATATTGAGCACATTTCTTTCTTTTTTTCTTGATGGATATATACATTTGCGCGATTCCGATTGTGTGGCATTAAAACGGCATAGCCTGCATATGGGATTGCATGCAAGGTTTCAGTGTTGCAATGTCCTAGAAATTAAATCTGCCTGACAAATCACTGTAAGAAAAGTGAGGTCAGCAGCTAAATGTTTGAGTGCAATCTAGCGTCGTCTCTCAAATGCCAGGCGTTTTACCCCCCTCATCATACCTGAGAGCTCTTGTTCCATAATTAATGATAACACTGAATTTTTCTTTTAGGGTGAATATTGTTAGTCTGACACTCCTCCTGAATTAGCGTTGCAATCTGCTTCATTATTCAGTGTGAAACGTTTGTAATGATGCCAAAGCAGAGGGCATTGTGTTCAAATTGAATTGAGCACAGACTGGATTGTCCCCACCCAATCACAGATTCTTAGGCAGTCCTCAATAGCTCCACGTGGGCTCACTCTGTCCATTGATGATAAAAATCAAAATTTCTAATCCCCAGCATGATTAATTATCACATCTAAAAGAGTAATGCCTAACTGTGGAGTGTTGAGAAAAATGAAATGCAGTTAACATGCATTGAATTCATGAAAGAACTAAACAAACAAAAATATTTTATAAAGTAAAGGAAAAGTGTGATAATAAAACATTTCTTGACTTATTAAATGTCAAAAACGTCTCCGGCATACATTTCGATATGCAAACTGTCGACAGCCATCAGTAAACACTGACCTTGTGGTTTTTATCATATTCCATTTGCTGTCCTGCTTTGAATTCTAATTGAAATGCATGACTTAATGTGTGCGTTGCATCAGTCTAACTTTGTTTGATCAAAGAATATCAGCTTAATTATCCTCCATATCATGTTGCCTCGGATGGAGAAGTTATTTTTGTTTTTTCTTTGAATTTAAACATAAAGGGAAGAAAGATACACATCGCTTTTTTTTTGTAGGGTGCATGTTGGGTTGGAGGTTTTTGCCTCCTTGAGAGCAAAATTTGAGGATACAATATTGAGGATACAGTAGGAAACTCCCCTTGGGCTACTGGACATACACTAGTTGGTGCAGAATATTGATACATGCTGCTCTATGAAACTGACAAATGACACTGTTGAGAAGATGTGTTTTGTAGTAAATTTAAAGCTCATGTTTAGAAATACAGTAATCTCCGTCTAAACACACACACACACATGCAGCCTGTTGCAATGCACTCAGTTTACTTTCTATTCTTAATCACTGAAAAAGTCCCAGGCTATCCCATTTCTGTCCCCCAATGTGAATTTCAACGTGAGCCATGCTTCGCAAATGTAGAAACAAATGAGAGGGGTTGGATAAATCCAGATACATTTGAATTCTTCTTCTTTATTAGTTTTATCTCAAGTGTAATAATGCATTCAGGGCCAAGTGGAGGCAGGCAGAGGGGAAAATTAGGAGCATCTGTCAGAGAGATCCACATACAAAAACAGAGCCCAGAAGCCTGAGTAAAAGCCTATCACACACTTAGACACACGCTTGAAGGATTTAATCGGCATGTCAAAATAACACGCTGAGGCAGAAAGTAGTATCTTTAATAAGTCACCATAACTGTTGACTGATGAAAAGAAAAGTAGTCACGTACTATCTTTCCAACTAAAGCATCTTGGTTTATTTTTACTTGTCTGTGTGTGTGTGTGTGTGTGTGTGTGTGTGTGTGTTTGAGTGTTGGTCCCTCCCTATGCTATTTTTATATCAGTTTAATCACCCAGTAATTCACCACCTCAGGCATGCATCACAATGTCTCATCTACATACTGTTGTGGATATAAATTAATTTCAGCACCTCAACCAATATCTGATATAACATGAATTTAACATGCATTATAATGGGCATGCACGTGAACACTGACAGGCAAGCTGATGCACATGTAAAAAGGCACGCATTCAGAAAAATCATAGAAAGATACGGACAAAAATATGGAGATACATTATGCATGCCTTTGTCTCTCACAAATACTCACCCTCAGACTGAGACACACAAACTCAGGACATTACATAGAGTCAGGAAACGATGGTGTTATAAATTATAAAATGCAACTCCTGCTTATCTCAACATTGATTAAAAAGGGAAAACTGGCCCTGAATATCATCTTGAGCCCAAAATGGTTAGAAATGAATAAATCATAGCTCTTATCCCAAACAGCAGAAGGAGAAAATGAGCAATATCCTAGAAAGCTTTAATTTTTTTCCCGGCGTAAATATGAAGGGTTGTTTAGTGAATTCTAAGCAGATGCTTACCTGATTGGAATTTGATGTACAGCAGTAAGGTGCAGTATGTGGAGTTATGGGGAATCCAGTGAGAGGAGCACATATTAAAATACTGCCTTTAATTTCACCATGAAGAGTCATTTGAAAATACTGTAGACACAACAGTACATCTAAAAATACATTGGCTGTGTAATTTGGCACATATTGGTGGATCAAAGCCCATATAAAGGAAAAGATGAGACATAATGTCTGTTGCATGTATAAAAATACCTTTCAAGGCTTCTGCTGTTTTGCTTGAATCCAAACTGATTAATTATGAATGGCCAGGTCTACCACATACATTTTGCCCAAGGACATTTGGTCAAATATAGACATATCATAGTATTTTGCACATTTCTGCTGCATATTTTAAAGAAGGCTAATTGAAATAATTAATCAGCCCTGAATATAGATTGGTTTATTTTTACCGGTGGGCATGGATTGGACAAATGGTTCTTTTCTGTTTCTCTAAATGATGGGATGAATCGCCTCTTTGAAATGTAGGTTAAAGCCATTTATCTGATTAATGGATTCCAGGAAATAAAAGGTAAATGCATGTGCAATATGAGTTCTATAGTATCAGCAGTATCTTCCCACTAAAAACAATATTTAAAATCTAAGCTTGGTCTTGATTTATTCAGTAAATATTCTCAGTGACGCATACAAGGTGATAACTGCAAAGCAATTCTCAGAAAGCACAGTTATTGAATAAAATAAAGTATCTTTGGTCAAAGTCACAGCCGGTGATTACAGGCAACAAGGGAAAGACCCAAACACAGACAAAAGACAGGATCAGTTCAGTGATTTAATTAAGAAACTTACACAGTAACAGGATCCATAAGCACACAATTACAAAGGCAACTTTGACAACCTGGAAAGAAATGAGTTGAAAAGAGCTGGTTAAGCATGGCAGGGCTGACAAGGAGCAGATGGGTTGGGAAGAACAGGTGACTTGGACTGTGGTTCAACACTCTTTTTTGCTTAGGTTGGTTCCTAACTGAGTGAAATGACACCGGTGGAAACCCACCCAGGTCAGTCACACAATTCCTTGCGGCATACCAACGTCAGTATCATCCACCCTTGGATAAATACATTTCTATCTTTTCCCAAGTTCTTGAATTCGCCTCCATCTTTCGCTGACCTCATGACATTTTGTCACTGAGGTCAAGGAAAAGTGTATTCATGACTATTCAACCACAGCATGGTACTGGAGGGAAAAGTGGCAGCATGTGGGAGTAAGAGGGCATCTGGTGGAAGAAAATGGCAATGAATGGGTTGAGGGAAGTGGGAATGTGACTGGAGGGAGGGATGGAGAGGCGGAATATGACATGTCATACATAGCTAACTAGCTATAATGCTGACAGTCAGCATTCTATAAATAACTCTAGTAGTCTTTAACTCTTCTACAAACTGTCTCTCAGAAAACAGCCTACTGTTTACTGACGGCTACAGTATGTGATGTGAGCAAAGGACTCACAATGTCTTTGTCTCTTTCCACTATTCACAGTGGGTCATGGTCTTGCTCACAGCACATTCAAAAAATCATAGATATCACCGTAATGATGTATATTTCCAGTTTCAGTTACTGATGATAACTTAAACTTCCTGCATCTTTGGGGTTAAGGGGGTTAAATGTTACATCACTAATTTAGCTAGTTGAACAGATAGTTTTAAGTTACTTCTGCAATGCCAGCTAACTGTAGCTGCTGCTAGCTGTGCATCTAATGTTAGCGGTCCCATTAGCTGAGCCAGGTTTCGTTTAGTTGAGCCAGTTCAACAGTCCAGACCTTCTGAGCAACACTGCGAGCTCCCAGCCCAGGAAGAGTCAGCTAATAAGAATACCTAAGCTACAGAGCTACAGTAAAACTATCTGTCCATCAGAAAAATCTGGTGCCGCACACTCTTACAGTCATTTGATTGGCTTTGCTCAAATATTTAGTTACAACAAAGTCATAAAGAAGTTATTTTTCAGGATGGTCAGTGTCAGACTCCACTATAGAAAACAAAGGTAGCTATTTCCTTTCATCACCAGAATATGATCCTGCACAATTACCCATATTGCACACTGTGTTCTGCAGCTGCTGGAGGTTTTGCAATCCATTCTCTATTGCAACCCATCCATTTCCCAATCTGGTCAAAAGTTCCTTCTCCTCCCTCCAGCTGGAATGTAATTTCCTATGAGTCAAGACTGCAGTCCTCTGTTTAGTTTTTATCTTTTATTCAGTTTTTTTTTTTTTTTTTACCATTGTTACAGAAGACTTTAGTTTTTTCCATTGAGTATTAATAGCTCAATTTTAGGAAACTCCTGATTTAATGAGACCTTGACAGTGCAGTCTTTTTAAAGAAGCTCATCTTCATTGTCACCCTTAAAGTTTAATGAACCGATTAAGTGCATATCCATAATGCCAACTGTCATGAAAGCAAAGGAAATCATAAATGTGCATCAAGAAGTCTAAATAGTGCTCAATGATCCTTATGAAGCCACAATAAACAGTCAGCAAATACCCATGCTGCTAACTCTAAACTTGGTAACTGCTGCGTGCTAAGTAATACTGGCAACCCCAGCAGATAAGCAATGCATTTATTTGAGTGTTTCTGACAGTTGTCATGATTAATTTCAGTGATTTTCAGAGTAACAGTTTTCTCACATGTCACTGTCAGATTTTAATGAGGAAAACTGAAGTGTATTCTATTTTTCTCAGAAATTCACAGCACTGAAGGCATTTCTGAAAGAATCCCATGCAGTCATTTTGTGGCTAGGAATGGGCCATTTAAATCACAGCTGTTTTCACATTGCACTTTCAGAAGCTATTAACATGTGAGTTGCCTTAGTTAAAAATCAGGACAGTTCCTTACTTTAATTGATGCATTGATGCACTATGACGTTGATTTTTTGGCTACTAGTACAGTGATGTCTTCATTCAGTCTGCACATCCTCTAACACAGGAACTGCCACAGAGGCCAAAGAGTCTGCAGGTTTTCATGTACACTGTGTCTCTGTCTGATCAACATATTTTCAGCTGGAGAGTCTCTGCATGATTGGCAAATCAGAGAACACTCTCCATAAGTTATTCTAAGAGGTGTTCAGTGTCAACACCAAGTGAATTATAGAGGCAATATGATTGTATACAAAGTCAATTGATAGATGTGAGTGCGCACAAACAGAAGGGGGAAATTGATTTTAAAAGATGTGCTATGCTATGCTAACCGGCTGTCATCAGTGTGTACTGTCCACTTGCCGTGGCTAATAACAGTGATTACATTTGTGTGAGCAAAAGTGCATAAATCTGTTTTAGTAGCTGCCTTTAGTCCCTCTATTTATTTGATGGTTCATCTGCAGTCCGAAGATACAAGAGCATGAAAATAAACTCACAAATGTGAGCTCATGTGCTTGATATCACAGGTGGTATCAGTTAGGACAGAGCAGTTTAAGGACGACAGAGATGTCTGTACCTTTTTCTCTGTCTTCAAGTCGTTACTTATCCTTTACTACATTTAGTTGTGTATGTGCACGTGTGTTTACAGATGCGAAGGCTTAGCAGGGTACTGACCACCTGGTGCTTGACTGACATGTTTGGCAGCAGGTAGCACGGCCACATCTCCAGAGGCGTCATTAAACAGCTTTGTTTCTTTTCCATACTTTCAAAGTTCACTCACTACCTTTAGTTGCTTTATTAGTTTGATGATTAAGGACATGATCACTCAGAAATGAAAAATCTTATAAAAATCTTATATTAGCATCAATCAGTGGTGTCATGCATTTTTAGCACAAGTGTCTCAGGATAACCTGCAAAGACAGATTTCTAATGAGAAAGTACAATAATTGTGCAAATCCTGTATAAATCATCATAGTAGACATCACAGTAATCCTCATTCACTTATTTCACTTGTATTAGACCATAAATGTCTGAGTAGAAAATGTATAAATGTGAAGGCGACGTCTGTGTGTGTGTGTGTGTGTGTGTGTGTGTGTGTGTGTTCTCATGGGTGCATGTGTGTGCTATAAACCCTTGAGCCGTGAGAGCTTATAGCTTTGAGGGCCCGGCCCCTCCAATTATAACACGTTAAAGGCAGAATTCTTTTTACTTCTCTCCGCAGGGAACCGAGAGAGAAGGCTTGTCTAGTTTCTCACTCTACCCAGAGTAATAATTACCTGAGATAATTACTTTCCTCTCTCAAGCAATTAATGACATTTCCAGGGGCAATGGTTTGGGACTCAGGCAGGGACTGAGGTTATGCACAGGCTTAGAAATTAACAGCAGGGAAGCTTTTATTTTTTTACTGTCTTCATTAAACACTTTGAGACATGAAACCATTAAGACATGTGAGCCATGGTGTGCTGTAGTGAACTGTAAAACAGCAGAAAACATGGCAGGAAGAGGCAAATACAAACATTAATTTTTTTTTTTTCATCTACTACCTGTGTGAAGTTATAAGGCGCTATGGTAAGAAAAAAGATCTGAATTGAGATCATAGAGAACATGTTTATAATGTTATTGCAGTAAAGAAGCACACAGACCATCAAATTTGTAGTACTGGTGAGTATATCTTACCTGTGTCAAACCTGTAGAGGCTCCACATGTCAGAAATCTAAATGGTTCAGTCATCTCATGCTGTTCTGAAAAACAGGTTTAAGTAGTAGTAACCAACGTCAACGACTGGTCACCTCGGCAACCGCATCCTCTTGGACCTCAGTGCAGCATTTCACATCATCAACCACACTATTCTTCTCTCCCTCTTCTCTCGAATCCTTCCTCTGTGTCACTGGCACTGACCTCTCCTGGCTTAAATCACACCTCACAAACAGACAATAGTTCATCCACATCAACAACTGCACCTCTGCCACTGCTCCTCTGTCCCAAGGCGTCCCCCATGGTTCTGTGCTTGGTCCTCTCCTTTTCATCCTCTACATGCTTCCCCTTGGCAACATCATTATCGCCGTCATGGTCTCCACTTCTACTGTTACGCCGACAACGCTCAGCTCTACATCTCCACCAAATCAATCATCAAACAACTGCCACTCACTCCACTTTCTCCAACTGCCTCAATGACATCAAATCCTGAATGCACACCAACTTCCTCAAACTGATATTTGACAAGTAAGACATGATAATCATCAGCTCCAAATCCCTCACCAAAACCACTCACACTTTCTGCCACATCACTGACACCACCACCCTGTCTCACTCCCCAAACAGTCACAACCTCATTGTCGTCTTTGACAATAACTTCTCCTTTGAACAACAAACCAAATAACATTTACATACATTTACGTTTAGTCATTTAGCTGACGCTTTCATCCAAAGGGACTTACAAAAACATAACCTGACTCCACCTCCGTTCTCCTTTTCCACTGCAGAAACACTCATCCATGCCTTCATCAACACAAGGGGACACACATTCTCTACAGCACACCGTCCAAAACATCCAAAACATCCATCCATCCATCCATCCATCCATCCATCTTCATCTTCACTAGGATCGTGGGGGGCCTGGAGTCCCAGCTGACTTAGGGCGAATGAAAGGGTACACCCTGGACAAGTCCCATCCAAAACATCCAAAACTTAAATAAACTGCAATACATCAAGAACGCTGCTACACGCCCCACAAACCACACCTGCTGGCTCCTGGTCCCACAGTGGATCCAGTTCAAAATCCACCTCCTCACACACAAAGCCCTCGGCAACCAGGCGCCTTGCTACCTCACAGATTTGCTCCACAGCCACAATCCGTTTCTCAGCCTCCGTTTCTCCAATGCAAAGCTTCTGACTCCACCACACAGGACTAAGCACTGAACCTGGGGCAACCAAACCTTCTCCATAGCTGCCTAAACCCTCTGGAACTCTCTCCTCTAACATATCTGTGACTGTACCGACCATCCCAACTTCAAATCCCTGACAAAAACACACCTTTTTCTTAAAACAGCTTTTTATGTTTAACTTGTGACTTATGTCTTTCATGATTTTACCCTGTAAAGTGTCTTTGAGTACCTGGAAAATCTTAAATAAAATATATTATTAGTAGCATCTTAGTATTAGTAATATAAGTTGTAGAGCAGCAAGCTTAGCATGAGCATCACCTTTAAATTTTATGTAAGAATGCATGTCCTTCAACTGGATTTCTGAACATCTAAGAGTTGTTATCATTTATAATCTTTAACCGTGAGTTAAATGTAATTGGTTTCATGGTCTCAAGAAGTACTTGATCATTATTTAATCATGATTTTTAAAAAAAGACTTGAGCTAAAAAATGAAGTCATTGAAATTTTAATAAACCAAATCAAAGAATTCAACTGAAAACAACTTATATAATATATATTTAAAAAAAAAAAAAAAAAAAAAAAGTAAAAAAAGAGAAAAAATACATGTAAACAGAATGAAGGTAACTGGAACAGATGAAGGTGTGACAGAGTTTGCCTTCCACTCCTCTGGTTATCAAGTCATCCACTAATTCCTTAGTCAAAGAACATGTTCATGCATGTTCATGAGAAAGATAAAAAAGACACCACAGCGCTCATACACCTCCACAGGTGTACAAACAAATCCCCCCAAAAATATTCAAGTCTGACGATGAGTGTGCATTCTGTGCATGACTAAAACAACCCTTCTAACAGTGCATCATGGAGCTGCATTCAAATGAGAGGGGATCAAGATCAAAACCATACATGGCTGTTTCTGATCCTGCTGTGTGTGAGTGTGAGTGTGTTTTTGCATATGTGCACACGTCTGAATAAGCGAAGCTGATAGCCGTCACATGCAGCTGCCACCCTGGGCTAAGTGCTCATATGCTGGTGCCAGTGTCTCATCATGGGGTATGCAAAACATTGTGAGAGAGTGACCCACACTCGCAGCCATTCATTCTTCCTTTTGGAATTATGCTGCTCCAGAGATAGAAATACACACAGCAGGGAAACTCATCCCATTGTACGGCATCTGACCTCATCAACTGATTAGTTATTCCCAGAGTGTATTTTTTATTCCGTTATGGCCTGGAGTGTTAACAGTATGGGTTGTTAACAATCAGCAGTAGCAGGTATGTGAACAATGTTTTATCAGCTTTAATCAGTTGTGTTATGTTGCCCCCCCCCCCACCACCCCCATTGTACTGTGCTATGTTATAATGTAAAAGATCATTCCCCTATGCATATATCTTTTTTATTTTCTACTTGCATACGAATGTTTTACATTCATTAAGATGTCTGTGAGCCACCAGAAATGGTGATTTACATAGGGGTGGGCTTTATTTTAAAATATTTAGCAAAGTATTGGGACTTCCAGGCATGAATTAGTTAAGAATAAGTTATAACTAAAAATCTTTACTTGGGTTAATTTCTCTGCAAATTAAACAACACAAGCACATGCAAATGTTTACGTCCACTATATGACATGCACACTCTCCTGTGTCACACCCAAGTATCAACCTCCATGGCTGTGACATTAAGACATTGTGGAAGTATACCAAAAACTGTAATTCCTTCACAGCAGTAATAAACATGTTTACAGCCTGGTACAAAAAAATTGTTTTGGTCTCCATAGATCATTTTCCCATTCATAACAACTGTACTGAGGGTGAATTTTCATATAACTAACCTGTTGAAGGCTTAAAGTTACGCATAATTAACAGCATGTGTGCTTTGATTGACAGGTGATTGCCCTTACAGGTGGCTTGTATGAGCTACCAGGCATTCAGCCCACCTCAGGTCCACTGATGATACATTCCTTTGCCCATTTTAAAGCCACATTGTTAATTCTGCATAACTTTAAGCCTTAATATAATTTGAACAGGTGAGTTGTATAAAAATTCACCCTCAGTACAGTTGTCATGAACGGGGAAATTAGCTATAGAGACCAAAACTGTTTTTTGTACCAGGCTGTAAACATGTTTATTTCTGCTGTGAAGTTGGACATTTTAATATGGGCGCTTATGGAGGTAGAAACGTTCTGTAGCCAGCCTCAAGTGGCCGCTCGAGGAATTACAGTTTTTGGCACTACTGCATTGGATTCATTTCCCAGACCCGGAGGTTGACACTTGCTCCACAATCATGTGCAAATATGGTCACTCATGGCTCTGTAAAACCAAGATGACAATGTTCATAATACCAAACTCAAGGCTTCAGGACAGTAGTCCACAAACTCTTGGAGGAAATGCATATACTGATAATAAATAAAATGATAATAAGTGATGAATGTAAGAGGATAATAAGTATGCAGCCTGATTGTAATGATGACTTTTCCTGTTTTGCAACAATTAGGCCAAAAATGCCATTTATACACAGGATAGATTTAATGGAAAATGAGCTGAAGCATTTTCTGCCTCCCAGAGGATCTTTGTCAACTTAGGTCATTATGTAACCTCGTCCCAAATTTCTCACTTGCCCATCAGACATTTTTTTTAATGTAGCCTATTAAGATACATAACGTGACATTTACTGTGGATTAATTAATGCTCCCAAAAGGAAGAAATATCCTGCCACTATGTGGTCAAATGTTAAAAATTCAGCCTCTCCTGCCTTTCCATCTATCTTTATCAACAGATTACATGAGCAGGGTGGACAGTTCTGTTTTTAGAAGCTGCTAACATCACGTTGCTTGTGTATTGAAGGGTAGTACATTAAATATAACTGACACTGAATTTTGACCTCATTAGGCTGTTGTTGACTAAAGCACAGTGACTGAAAATGGCTTTTTCCCTGTACTTCATATATCTCTCTGAGAGGTTGGCGATTTGTCATTGACTTTGGGTGAAAAACAAATTTGATATTTTTTATAGTATTTGTAACAAATTGCCTGAACACTAGCAGACCAATTTGTAAGCTGTAAACAATGGACATAAGAAGAATGGTCTAAAAAAATGTTTACTCATTATTCTTAACTTGAAATGATGAACACAATAGTGAATCAATAACTAATTATTTTACATATACAATCTTTAAACCACATACACATTACATAATTGGTATGTATTAGTAATATTTGTATTAATTGCTAAGTATATGACTGTATGAGAATTATTTGTCTTTTTGTCTATTTATCTATTTTCTTTTATCCATTTTTTTGTCTGTTTGTATCTTTGATTATGTGCTCTGCTGTATTTTCATGTGTTTTCATCACAGCACACGTGTTCCCGCTCTGATCAGCTATGTGTTTTCTTCAGACACTTACAACATATTAGAAAAATCATTCACTGCAACGCAGTAGACGTCAACAGCACCACAAACAGCCTCCGAACAGTTGAACAACACCTCTCTGACATCGGTTTCATGAACGATTAAATAAAAGCCTTTTGTAGACCTATTGAATAGTATTAGCTAATTGTGTCTCATAAGCTGGCCAGTGTCCACTGTGCAACGTCCAATATCCATTTTTTTTTTTTTTCAAAGTACACTTGTGTTAAGAAAAACACATGCACACAGGATGTAACCAAAAATATCAGCAGCCATTAAACCCTCCAGAGAGTTAGACACAAAAACACTTTCTGACAAATCTGGAAAGTGTGAAAGGAGCATCATTATATTCATGTATGACAATGAGAGGAAGACAGAGAGACGGAAAGACATAGGAAGCAGTTGAGAAAAAGACAGCACCATAGAGGAAGCTGGCATTTAAAATGTATAGCTGTTGTTGTTGTCTGGATGCCATTACCATGGGAAGCAAAATGACCACATTGTGTCATCAATAGTGAGTAAATGACAGTGAGAGAAGGAGTGTCACCTTTAGAGTGAGAAAGAAACAATACCTGTAATGGCTCATTGTGTCCATTCTAAACACAATGAGCCCATCTTTTTAGGCTGCCAGGAACAGATAATGTGCTTGTTAAATATCCATCTAATTACTATAGATGAAGAGCCTTTCTTGTTCCATGAGGTGACATTTCAAATGTCATTCAATAAATCCTCAACTCTAACCTATTCCTTAACTGAATTCTAATTTCAGGTTCACATAGATCAGGTGAAAATGTATTGATCTCCAAAGTAAAGCAGGAAGACTGCAACAACAACAACAACAACAACAACAACAACAAGCAGTAAAAACAGGAAGTTGTATGTGTAAATGTGCAAAAAGGAATGGATCCGCTGCAGTGTAGCAGGAATTTCTGATACACAAACTTAAGCTTTGTGCATCACAACAGGCGAAGAATTATGAAAATGAAATATCAATAAAAACACACTTACAGGAGACTTTTGGCAGTCATATCTTCTTGACTGGGAGGAAAAACCGCGTTAAAAAGGAGCCAGTGTGCCAAAAGCAATTTTTTCAGTGGACTATGACATGATTGAGGACTAGCTATAAAAACAGGAGTTTGGCCTAAGACAAGTAGCAACTATGGAATATTTGTGAATAATATTTCTAAAGTGTACTTTTAGAAATGTACTTTTATTTCACAATACTCCTCTTTTTGTAATATGAATCATCATATAGACACAGTATACTAAAACAATAAGCCTTAAAAAAGAAGTGAATTAGGTGGATTTATGCCGCCATCTAAGAGATCTTACTGTGAAAAAGGTTTACAGGGTGGTTTTGAGTTGAAAAAGAAGCAGTTTTATGGTAATTTTATAAACATACTCTCAAAGATCAATTGCAGTCTGATTTTAGTAAAAGGTCATGCTCAGTAGTGTCCTCTAAGGGGAAGTTCCTCAGCAGGGAAACAACAGCACTGCTTGTTTGCTGAAATGCCTAAAAAGACCACGGTATATGTAGGAGTACGTGACGAGGGAAATATTGGATGTCCGGGGTGGATGGACGTGTGAAAGGGGATGGAGAAGAACATACTGCGGGAGAAGGAATTCGACAGGTCAGGCTGGACCAGAACAGATGTAATGGAGGCTATTATGAACACTATGGTACCTGGAGGAGGGAGAGATGGTAGAGGCAAGCACAGGACGGGGTGAAAGGAGAGATGGATGGAGATGGGCATGGGAAAGCACATTTCCAAAGGAGAAGGGAAGAGAGGGTTGAGAAAAGTGAGACAAGCAGTGTTAAAGAGTTAACTTTATTATGGTTATGTTTACCTGTCAAGGAGCTCTTGTAGCCATGTGAAGTGTGATTGTTGACTCTCACAGCACAGGCAAAAGTAACATGGCATTATTTATAACACTGCAAAACCACTTGGGGCGGTGGTGTTGATAAATTTTGAAGTGCATATTGCTTTATTGTGCCTGCTCCACCTAATGTAGAAAAACATAGTAATCTTCTGCAAGCGGAAAAAGGATGAAAACAAGTGAGTGACCAGTGTTTTTTCTGCTTGTGTGAAAAACATGATGTTTTTATAATTTCACTGAATCTATTAGATCTTTTTTTTTTTTTTTGCATTAAGTCACTCATTTAGCAGCTAATAGGTTGTCATCAGCACTGCACCACCCAGTGGCTCAAAGTATCCATTGGGTGGTGCTTACAGCATGACGCAGTCTCGTCATCCATTTCTGCTCTGTGATCAGTGTTTTCTGTCAAGAAAGCAACAATCATAATACAGGAAAAAAAAAAAAAAATCACTTTAAACAACTCTTAAGTTATTACATTTACATTCAGCTCAGGTTTGGAGCTGCTGCTGCTGCTGCTGCAGTGTCTTTTAGACCCTGACATTTCTCTCAATGAATCACTGTGATTTTAGGTCCTGTGGTGTTGTTTCCGTTAGCCGGGTTCATCTGCATACAGTTAATAAATTGCCTTCCTCACTGCACCCTGACTTTTTTTTTTTCTAAAAATTGACATTCAAGTAGGATTCTTTCCTCTTTAAAGAACACAGAGGATCATTGAATTATTTTTTCATCTCCTTAGTCTATCTCTTCAGTTTTCACCAGTTAGCAATCATTAATTATTATTATTTTTTTTAAATGTTTAAATGGCTGTGAGCACGTTCAATCTGTCAGATACAACAACACACACTGTAGGAGAAAGTGCATGAGTATGATACAGACAAAAATAAATACGCAAACAGGTGCACCAACATGAATATTTTGGCTCCATTTTCAAGCCGGCTCAGTGGCTTTAAAATTTGGATAATTCATCCCTTTCTCCAAAGCCCCATGTCTTTTCTTTTCTTTCTTTTCAGAGATGGAAAGTCATCTGGCACAGTAAAGTCATCTGTAAAAGGGACTGATGGCTAACAATTGATGTGCCAGTCCCGTCTAGACAGCAGCACTTCATCCAATTATGTTGGGAATACAAACATGATCGCGACAACAATGGCAGGATTACCACCACGGTAAAGACGAGAGGAAGAAGTGGAGGAAGACAAGTGATGAGGATGAAATTGACAAAGGAAGATAGATGGCGACAAGCCTGGACTGTGGAGGACATGATGGTATCAATAGTGAGAGATATGGATTTCATTTAAAAGGAGGAACAAATACTATTAAATGTAGCTGTGTATGCTGTGGTGCCAGTGAGTGGGCATCAGGCTTACGATTGAGTTCATGTGTGTAACAAAGGAAATGTCAATACGAAGACAATAAAATACATACAAACAAACACTCATCATATAGACAGTAGAACAGATCAATTGGTTGTTGTTGCACAGAGTGCCAAACTTTAAAGAAATCCTTACAGGATATGAAAAGGGACAAAATATTTACAAAAGTAAAAGTCAGCTGCCTGCGAAAGTGAAGCCTTCTTAAGGTTGTTGCTGTTCCTGATGCTGTTTGTGATCAAAAAGAACATTTTAATGATGCTGTTTTGTAAATGAAATGCAAGTTCAGTGTATCACAGCTTTGAATGCATGCTCACTGTCACCGTGAAAAAAACAAAAAGAAACCACAGAGCACTTGGGAATCTCTGCCGTGGTGTTTTGTTGATGTGGCGTTGATGTTGTGTGTTAAGTCATGGCACAGTATTCACTTTAATTAGGACTGGAGCACACTAATTTAGTTGACTATTTGTCACCGGTGTTACAACTTCATTTGTTTATATCAGACAGACAAGGCGACATTTGCATTTAGTCAAATTGTGAATTTCTGCACTGCCTTTATTTTTTTTTTATTTATGCTCTCATGAAAATACAGTTCCGTACACAGCAGTAGTGAATTAGGTTATGTTTCCAGAATATCTTCCCATTCATTTAATAATCCATGCCCTTTAGGATTTGCAGCAGAAATAATAAAATATTGATTTTTCATTTGACATTCTGTGATCCAATTAAAGTTGGCCCTGGACTAAAATGTAAGAATGCAGCTTGTGATGTCTAATGGTTGTGTGGAGTTTTATTTGGTGTGGGAGAACTAAAAAATGCTGACGTAATGTCTGATGACCAGATCCACAAACAGGCATCCCGCCAGACAGTTAAAGATGATATGTGGATAGATAAACCTCCTTTAAAAGGTTTGCACTGCCTCAGACCAGTCTGCAGCTCTGTTGCTCAGATGTGTGAATATCACGAAGAGCAGAGCGGTGTGCACGCACTTGTGTAAGTGTGTCTTCAACTTCTCTATCCTCTGCCTTATTTACTTACCCTTTCTGATGCACAGAGTTGCATAGACGCAAGTATGTCCATAGAGGTTGTATCACCAGCTGTGGGTCTTTCCTTCATTCTTCCAGTATTCCAGTCGTCTCTGCAATATTAGCTTACTTTTTTCTTTACCTTTATAAGTTGCAACCTCCTACTCCACACTTCAGTTTTGCTGATGCATTTGTTGATAAAGGTCAGTATGTTATAAATGGTGTTCTGTTTTATCTGGAGGGGAGATGCTAAATCTGAAAATACAAAGCATACAACTTTTTACATATGACCTTCTTTTTTATCTGTGTCTGCGGCCACCTGCTTTTTCAGTTGGGTCTGTGTGTGCAAAATCTTGGATAATCCTGATCATACCGATGCTAAAACCTTGAATTAAGATGGTTGCTATGGCTGTGAAATTAGCAAAACCAGGGTTGTCTACTGAATACTGCCACGACTGGGGTGCAAGCACAATGAAAGGTCGACTGGCTGAATGATATAAAAGTCTCATTCTAAGGCAGAAAAAACACAATGAGTCTTATTCTCAGGTGATTATACACTACTGAAAACATAATTATGAATATTTTATTCTGTAAATAAAGCCCCCTAAATCTGACACACCAGACCTTTAATAATCGACCACTGACCTCTGAGAGTAATTTTCCAGTACATAAATGGTTACTGTTGTTTTCTACAGTAATTTTTTGATTACTATAATTTTCGGTTGAGTACAGTATACTACTGTGGAATAGTTTACAGTAATATACTGGAGTTCACAGGCATGTCTTACACTCTGTGTAACACTGGCTGAACTGAGTCTTACCCTAATTTTACCTCCTGGTTGACCTCATGCTCTTTTGTTCCACCAGGTGAAGCCAGTCTGGATTGGCTCAAATATGTCATTGTTAAAGCAACAGTAGGCGTGATTACCTCACAGCTAGACCACTCACGATCTCACAGGAGTCATCACATCTGTAGGCTTTTGGTTGATCCGGTCACTCAATAGTGACTGTCAGTGAGGAGTTGTAGTCAGTTCTTATAGATTCTGGGTTTTTAGTATCACTGATAATTATCCTAATTCCAAAGCTTGTATGAGACTAAATTTAACAGACGACGAGGAGTTTTATTATAAACAACGATTCTGTTTAGATAAAATAAAATAAAACTAATTTGTGTATTTTTTCAACAGTGTTGGTCACGTAGGGGTTTGGGATTAGGGACCTTATCCTGGTTTGATGAGTTACACACGTAGTAACACAATGTGGGATTAAAATTAATGGGACACATCTAAAACATTAATAATTATTTCAGAATGTTCTGCCTTGCAGTGTTCACATGGGTTCATCTTTTCTTCAATAACTGACATTAATTTATGATATTAATTACTTGGAAGTTGTTGGTTGTGTGCTGAATTCTGAAGAGATTCTGAAAATCTGTACAAATGTCATTGCAGCATTGCAGTGACTCAATCCAGCCTCGCGGTGACTCATTTCAGCCTTGTGGTGATGATCATATGAGCTGAGTTTGACATATTACTTGTTATTAACTAACTACTACATATTTTTCGCTCCAAAAATGGGACAGATGCTGCACAAGGGAAAAGGCATTGGAATTTCAAGAAAGATCAGCATGCCAATAAAGTCTTTCTGCATTTTAATTAGGACTGGATCATTAATGAGTCATCTGAAACTGCACACTCTGAATGAACAACTTCTTTTTAAAATGTGGCATTGGCTGCCTCTGAGGCCAGTGTGCTAATAGAAAAGTTAATTACATCAGAGGCATTCATGTTAATGTATGTACTTTGACAGAAGCGATATAATAAAAGGTTAGAGGAGTGTGTTCCAGTCCCCTGATACCAGACACATTTAATTGCTTTGTCTTGTGCTCCACAGTCAGTCATCTTGACAATGTTGTAAAATACAGTTGTAATCATGAATGGCTTGTTAAGCTTTGTTAAAACAGAAAGTGGAGTTTTGATGGACTTCATATGATGATTTGACAAGAATATTGTATGTCTATGGATTCGGATTGTATCTATACATATATATATGTGTATGTACAGAGATGATATTTAAACTTTAAGCCATGACGTAAAGGCATAAAATGTAAAGATGAGTACAGAGAGTATTCCCTATCTGCAGGGAATCAAAGTTTATAGGTGAATGATGTAATGATTGGATAGGTTGAAATAGTGTGTGGAGGTTGCTGTTGTGTAATCATTGATTACAGCTGCCAGGATTGGAAACTGTTTGGAAAGTCTGTCCCGCAACAGATGGGATCTGTTGGGATGATGCCGAAATGTTTGACAGCCATTTGTGTATTTTACTCAGTTAGTGGTGCAACAACTACAGCGATGAAAAGTTCAAATCAGCTACTTCAGCATCAAGTGACTATTTGGCTTAGTAAGAGTCATTACACAACACTCAAAATACTCAGATGCTGGAAACAGGATGAAAAGAGTTGTCCTGCTGTAAGATTTGTATAGTATACTTGAACAGAGTGGGACAGATAACTGTGTTTATAGGAAATAATTCTTGGTAATCACGGTATATATATATAATTTATGCAAAGCTGGCATCATTTTCTGTCAACACCACAATACCCTCCACTCCAAAACCATGACAGAATATAAGATGTGACAGGGTGTAAGTTTTGCAATACTAGTTTTTATACTGTAACACATCTACCATTCAGAAGCTGTTTGTGTCCAATGGAAAATCACAAAGAAAGTGTGTGTGTGTGTGTGTGTGTAAGGATTCTAAAACCTGAACTTAAAATGTGGGAAAATGTAACTTGGTCTAATACATCATCTTGACTCATATTTCATCCCTTAAATAACTGACTGTCCTTGAAGAATGGTCCAATATTCTACTACTGGCAGTTGTGGACTTAGAAAGAAACCTACAGTGAGGAGCACTGAATGTGTTGTGAAGACAGCCTTATAAAATATAAAATGCTACATGTTCGTATGTGTTGGAAGATTTGCATGCTTCATATAGTACTCTTATGTTTGCTGGATTCGAACCGTTTTCAACCACCGGGCAAACACAACAACACACACAATCAGGTAATGATGGTTAGGACTGTGTGCATATTGTCAAAGTCATATAAACTTAAAGACAATTGTTAAATTCAGAGGTGCACTCATCTTTTGTTTTATGCTTCACAGAGATGTGGCTCTGTGGATCAGTACCGGCCTCTGCGCCATGCTGGAAGGCTTCCAACTCTTCAGAGCAGATCGTGACACAGAACTCTCAGCAAAACAAAAGGGGGAGCAATCGGTTTTTATACTAACAGTGGTTGGTGTGATGATGTGACAGCAACTGTGCAGCACCATTCTCCTAACCTGAAATCTTTTAGATTGGTAGATCTCCCCTGATGTGTTTGTTTCATTCATACTGGTCATGAACTCCTCAAATACAGACAATAGACAATAGTGTATGCCTGACCAGACAATCAACAGTGCACGGTCCACCTGCGTATTCCTGCGTACAGACAGACATTAAAGCTGCATAAACCTTCTGTCAGGACATCTAAGAAGTGGACCAGTGAAGCTGTGGAGGATCTTCAGGTGTGTTTGGACTATGACTGGTATATTTTCATGTCACAGAAGTACACACACGCTGTGACGTCATACATCCACTTCTGTGAGGACTGCTGTGTACCCTGAACAGAACAGAACTATGTACAAAACCCTCGCAAAACCCACTATACTGATTAGCTCTCTGGTGTTCAGAGACATCTTTAACACATCACTGGAGACACGCCATGTTCCAGCCTGCTTCAAAACCTTCATAATTATCCCCAAAAAAACCCCAAGGTCCACAGGACTTAATGATTTCAGACCCATGGCCCTGACCTCTGTAGTAATAAAGTCTTTCAAGAGCCATGTGCTGTCCCACCTCAAAGCCATCATTGCTCCCCTCCTGGACCCCCTGCAGTCTGCCTACAGAGCTAACAGGTCCACTTCAACCTGGCCCCCTGTCCGCAATTTACTTTGATTGTCCTTTCCACTTCTTGGTCACCATCACCCAAGACTACAAGTGGGAGCTGAACATCAGCTCCCTCATCAAGAAAGCCAACAGAGAATGTAACTTCCTGTCCATCCTCACCTCCTCCATCACCATCTGGTACGCTGCTGCCATTGCCAAGGACAGGGCAGACCGCCGCGTATCATTTGCTCTGCTGAGAAGGTGAACGGTTCCAATCTGCTATCTCTCCAGGACTTGTATGCCTCTAGGACCCTGAGGGCTGCAGGTAAGATTGTGGGTGACCCTTCTTACGTTGGACACAAACCTTTTGAGACACTCCCCTCTGGCAGGAGGCTGCAGTCCATCAGGAACCCAACCTCATGCCAGTTTTTTTTTTTTTTTTTTCCAAACTGCAGCTTTGACTGACAGAAACTACTGTTACATTAACATGAGGTCTAAACCATCTGACACAATGCGTGACAATAATGCACATTTTTTTGGGATAACTTCCCTCAAATTGGAATATAACTTTCTGTTTTTTAGAATTGTCTTAAGGCTACAGAAGGTGTGACAAATTAACTTCAAGTAAGATAGAAGGTTAGCTTTTAGCAAAGTTTTCAGTTCAGTGTCAGTGTTGTTTGCTTGAAAAATGTTGGGTTTAGTTGTTAAGTGATTTGTGGTTTGTTTCCAAAAAAAAAAACATGTTGATGTGAAAAGCGTGTTCAAAAACAAAGATGAAAGAACATCAGCTGAAGAGGAGGAATTGTGTAGCTGCAGGAGAAATAGGGAGAAATCCCTGACCACCACTGCCCTATACCACCCAGAGATTATAGGGTGAACTTCAAGGAGGGGTGGCTTTCAGCTGATGATCTGGAGAGACGCCTTAAGGTACTGATGATGTGACATTAAAGAGCAATGCCTGTGGCCCACAAACCAATGCACTCTGGAGACTCGACATGGCAGATGGTTTGGGGTGTGTTTTCTTTTTCACCTAATTAAAATCAACGCAGCAAAACCTAATATAAAAATATGTTCCAGTTATTATATAGCACATATTTTCATGATGAATTACAGTTCAAAAAGCTCAAAATAAAAGAAAAATTAAAAAATCCATTATACCGAGGTCAGGAGTTGCATCCAAGCTTGTGACTAGTTGGTTGGTAGGTGGTTGACATGGTGTTCTGTATGGTTTGCAGGGTGTTACTGGCTGTTTCCTAAGTATGTCTGGGATGTTCATTATTGTCATTCTGGCTGGGTCATTTTAATGTATTATGTGTGGCACTAAAACCATAGAGGAGGAGTAGCCTGGCAAGAGGGTTAGACACAAAACAGACTGGGTTTGATTGTTTTGGCATTTTAGAGAGAGACAGACACAGAGACACAGTAAATACTAATACTGTTAATAATCTACGGACAGAGAGAATATGAGTCTTTCAGCCCCTTGGAGAGAGACTGAACAAGCACCAGATAGCACCAAACTGCACTGACCTAATTAGCATGACTGGTCTAATGCAGAGCTAATCCCTTTGAGTGACTTTTACTGTTTGTTATCCACCATAGTATCTCAGAGAGTGGCTAACTTTGACATTTAATGCAAGTTTCAATACCTGACCCTAAAGACTGTATGATTTAGATCATTAGAATTTTGTGTTTTTATTGAATATGTCAAATGGAAGTCTTAAACCGTGACTTAAAGCTCAATGTAAATGCATCCATTGTTTCATTTTGCATATTAACTGTGGCTATGGGAGTAAAATACCAAATGTGCATCCGGCCCATCCAGAAGTGTAAATATAGACAGTTCAGACAAAGTTCAGTTCAGGTTAGGGGGCTGTAGAGTAGGCCCTCCAACAATGTGTTGAGTGGAAGAATGGGCCATTGCGAGTGATTCATATTGCCACCTCTGAAATAGTTCTTCATAGAAGAATGTTAAATAAAAGTTGGTGCCATTTGCTATATTCGCCCTGGAAAAGGCAAAGCCATCTCCGTCATGGTTTTTCATTTTTTGTGGCCACAGATGTCGACATGAATTCTTTCTAAATTGTGTGTAACTGCTTGTCTGTTTTCATGATGTTGTATGCTGTTTTTGGTGAGCCTAAGACGACTTTCCACCCCAGTAGTGAATACATTTTATTTCATGCTATATTCTATTCAAAAAGACACTTAAAAAAAAAATTCTTAAAAATTTGTTTTGGAGTTTTTGTCATACAGATATGCAATGATGGTTGTTAGGTAACATATGGTTTGCTCTGATGCTGTCCAATGTCAATTATTTGATCATGTGACTACATGATGTGATATACAGGAACTAGGGCCCATCATAATAGCTGATACTGTGGCCCATGGTAAACTTTTTAAACAGATATCTGTATATAAATGCAGAATCTGCCAAGATCTTGGCACCGGAAGTGTTCAGGTTTCGGTGTGTGGTCCAAGTAGTATTGAGCAATCACGTTTGAGCATTCATATGCACATTTCTTCTATTACTAATTCTACTAATCAGAAATGTGTCTTTTGCGTCATTATCGTGTATCAAGTTTTTAATTGGACTGAAAATGAAGTTTTCGCTTAGATATCCATTATCCGTTTCTCAGTTTGGAAACTCTATAACATTGGTCATTATCCCCAGAGGCAAAGCCATGAGACAGTTTCCGTTCTGAGAGTGAGCCTGTTGTAACTATGAAACTTACAGAGCTTATTGTAATGACACTGGACTGAAAGAGATATAACTTATGAGAACAATGCTGAACTCATTCTAAATCTTTATGTTAGTGTGCAGAGTGGGAGAACAGCCCAGTCAATGATATCAGACTGGGCTGTAAGCCTAACAGAAAGCCTCTGCTGTTGAGCAGAGAGATAGAGAGGAGGACAGATGGGTGGGTACAGTGGACAGATAGAAGGACATAAACCAGATTAATCATCTCATCATGTGTGATTAATTTGGAACTGAGCACCATTGGCAGGGTAACACAATGAACCAGACACCCCATTGACAGGTCAATATGTTTACACTGATGGATTTGCTCTCATACATACATGCACACAGACGCAGACACAGACACACACACACACACACACACGACTGGAATGGGTTTCTTTTGAGTCAATACTGTCAAAACAAAAAAGAAAACACATCCTGGATAAACAGGATTGGCTCCTTTTCATTTTTTCCAAACAGTTGATTAAATAATACCAATATATTGGCTATCAGCTAATTAATTTCTTTGTTGTTGTTGTTGTTGGACAGCACTCAGTATTCATATAATAAATATTTTAATTCATGAATTGGCTGACTAAACGTTTTGACTTAAAGGAATAATGTGTAATTCAAAGTACAACCGAACCAATAGCTGGAATGAAATAACAGAGTAAGCAGGGATTCTACCACAGCCAAACGGCGAGTGCCAAGGATGCCCAGTCGTGTTGCTGCGATGCATTGATGCATTGAGTTCTCTTGCTATTCATACAATGGATTACATTTAAAGAACAATGCTCAGAGTTCTGAAGTAGAGGCACTTTTTGAGAGAGCCATAAACTCAGTTTGTAGTATAATAGTTACTGAGAGGCTGTGTGTTGTGTTTGCTACCACAGAAAATAAATAAAAGATTTGTTCATGTAATATTATATCATCATCATCTTGTAATCTTCACAGCAGACTAAAGCTAGCAGCAATGAGTCAGGCTAAATGCATTTAAAACAGCATGTTCTATATATCTGTATAGATATACACTACAGTCTGGTCCAACAATGACAAAAAAAAGTCTTCTTTGTGGTATGTTTGTGTATATGACTATAAATTCTGCCAGTTACAACTGACTGGACCTATGAGCTAGCTCCTGTTATGGTTTGGACCTTTGCAGTTGCAGTTAATATGTTGCCTTTTTTGTTTGAAAAATCATCAGCATTATGTCATACATTTCTGTATGTGACATATATGTTTCATTTATCCAGTACTCCTCTGTACAGTGCAATAAAGTGCATTGTGTTTGAAGATGACTTGCTCAGAACATGCCTTCTTTGTACACGCACATGCTCGCTGTATGTTGTTCAGTCACTCAGGTAATTATCATGCATAATCACTGATGTTAATACTAAGTTATTGCTTGGTGTCTAAGTTATTATGCTTTTGCTCTTTATCCCTTAGATACTATATTCTGCTGCAGCCATCATGGATCCCAGCCAGCCGTATACTGGCAACATCGTAGCTGGAAACTTAGAGCTATCGGCTGCAGCAGCTTTCATTGGTGCATCGTTCATCGAAGTCCACAAGATAAGATGAGGTGTAAAAGTTAGTTTACAGTTAAACATCAAAATGCCACTGTAAGCTATGCCGTGGTGTCTCTGGCTTCTGAATGTCTCTCTGGCATGGCCTACTGTCCAACTTCATATTGTTTAATGGTGAAGACAGCATGACGTTGTCTCTTCAATCAGCATATGTTGCAAAAATATGACCTGATGTTGTCAATGCACCACTAAATTGAAAAATATATAACGTGAGTTTGGACCACACATTGTTATAGTATGTGTAGTATGAGCAAATTAAACTTGGGAGGCTATTGAGAATAAGTAATCATTTTAAATATTAAATCTGAATAAATTGTAAAATAATAATTGTAAATATTGTATAAACTGAGTAATTAATCACTGTAAATAGTCATTAAATATGTTTCTTTTCTGCCATTCATCATTCATTTTTCTCTCCTGTGTGGCTGAGTGAGGTGCTTCATTCTCACATCCTCTTGGCTTTCACAGTCATCTGACAGGGGCAAGCTAAGTATGTCAAGGCTTGTCTAGCACAAACATTGAAATGACAGGTCTGTAGTGATGCAGCCACCCACGTTTTAATGCATATTTTTAAGTAATCGATGCCAAATGAGAAGCTTGTGAGCATTGAAGTATTGAGCCTGCACTATCGACCCGCCCATCCATCCCTACCACGCAGACACAATCGACACCGTCACAGGCAGTTACTCTGTTAGTGTCCACAGGGATTGACACCAGCCTTACTGTTACTTGGAGAACTTGACTCTTAACATTACTGGAATGGACGCGGTGCAGTCGGAAGTTGCAGCTTCTGCGGTCAGACTTTCTTCCATGAGCTTGCTGCTGCCCCAGTAAAATATCTTTACTCAGCCTGGAACGGTCAAAGTATCCTTGAGCAAGATACTGAACCCAAAATTTCTCCCAATGGCGGTGACGTCACTGTGTGTGTGTGTGTGTGTGTGTGTGTGTGTATGGGTGAGCTTAGTGTCATTGAGCTTTGAATAGGAAGTGCTCGATTGCTCCTGATGAGCAGTTGGCACCTTGCCTTTGTCATCATTGTATGGATGTTGAATTGCAAGTGTTGTAAAAGCACATTGAATAAAATAGTAAATAGTTCCTTTCCTCCTGTGATAAAAAAAACCCGAGGCTGTTCTACCCAGCTTAACCCAAACAAGTCAAGAAACAGCTACCACTCCAAATCAACAGGGCTATTGCAAAACTAGTATTATTATATTATCTATGTTACACAGTAATGCATGTAGAGTAATGCTATTTATTGTTAGAGAAACCTGTAATCACCCCAACATGCGCAGTAAGAAGCACAGTTTAAATACAAATAATGTCAGACAATAAGTCTGTTACACTGAGGTCAGGAGTCACGTCTGAGCTTGGAAAATTGTGTACTCTTTAAAGTTAACTTTGTGCTCTTGGCCAGTGACGCTGTCGCGGTGGTGTGGGACTCTCTGATGGCAGTGTCAGAGAGGAGTATGCTGTCCAGGTCATGTGTCATCTTGGACAGTGTCCTACCTACCAGAGTGATGCAAGGCAGGGACCAACTACTTTGCTCCACTTGCTCCATTGCTGAGGCACCTATGGGTGTGTAGAAGTATTCAGGTTACTTAAGGAAAAGTACTACAACCCCACTCTAAAAGTACTACAAGTAATCATTGTGCAGTAAAATGGTTGCCAGTGTTTTACTATTATCATAATTCATGTTTTTGGGTTAATATTACTGTTGCACTCATGTGTATGTTACATTTTACTGCTGTAGATGTTGGAAGTTGTACCAATTTTAACTACTTTATATACTCTTGGGTGGTTTTGGCTTTGATGACCCAATAAACGCTATTATTATTATTTTCTTATATCAAAGACCATGAAAATGAATTCATCCCAGTCCTAAACAGAAATATATTTTCAGCACTTACCAGGTAGTTCAGCTTCCTCGCTTACTTTTCCTCAAGCAATCGCCTTTTTTTTTTTTTCCCAATGTCTGCATCAATATCAAGTAGTATCATAGAGCTCTGGGTGCCCACAGATGGCTACAATAACAACAGTGGATGTCTGGAACCTCCAAAGCTTCAGACAGGTTGGGAAGATAAATCCACTTTTTAATCCCAAAAGTTTAAAAAATAAACTCTGAGCTCTCCTTCCTCCTGCCGGTAAATGGTTCTGGATCAGAGCAGAATCCAGCGTGACTCCGGATGTTTATATGTTTATTACTCAAGAAGCCCCAGCTCTGCCCTGCTGTCTCTTCCTAGACCCCCCAGGCTGCAGCTGTCTGTTGCAAGCAGGCGGTCAGCCGCTCAACTCCACCCAATTTTAATGACAGCAATGTCTGTCACGTGATGAACACATGGCCCAAAGAGACGTTTTCCCATAAGCTTATATTGTGCATGAGGTAGCTGTAATAGAGTGGATACATTTGCTTACAGTGTCACAACCTCTGCAAAATGACATTTCTCAATCAAGAGCTGAAGCAGAGCTGTGCCTGAGTTCATTTTTTAAATACCACGTATTACACTTTGCTCCTTTAAGTTTCCTGGACTATCAACGGGCAGCTCTAGTGGTAATACACAAAATCTGCATTTAGCTGAAAGTAAGAACAATAACAGACAGAAAAATACTGTACAGTAATCATTTATTTACAAAGTAAATAAAGTAAGTAAGTGTTTTCTTCTCCTGTCACCTGAAATGAAATGCTGTCACCTTACACATCTCCAACTGCTTGTGACTGAGCTGTAAGCCTCTACTTGTAAAAACTTGTCACATGGGAGAAACAAAGTTAATCTGTGTCCCTCTGGAGAGAAACATGCCGTGTAAGCCTGTTCCAGCTCCAACAGCACATCTTTTGCACAAATTCTGTTAAACGTTAAAGGGATAGTTTAGGATTTTTGAAGTGGACTTCTATGAGGTACTTATGCATAGTCAAAGTGTCACCTACAACAGACGGCGGTCGGCGGCTTCAGGTTTGGAGAAGCAGGCAGAGGTCTTGGCACGGCGCAGTAAAGTGGCGAGAATATAGAAGGGAATTTTTTAGGTGGACCTGTTTTTATGTGGCTAAAATATGTTTTTCTGCTGACCCTGTCCACTTCTGTCTGCTTCTTCATACTGGAAGCATGCTGACCGCTGAGCTTAAGTACATTATACAACCCCACTTCAAATAAGGTTTTAAAAGCTTTAAAAGGCTAATGTTAGCATGACCAGTGGATGGAAGCTAGCTCATATTTTACATCACTACATATCCACCATCTCTTACTATTTTTAAGTATTTTTATGTTACTAGATGTTCATAAGGGCTGATACTGTGTAAGGGCTGCTCTGGAATACAGTGAATCTGTAAACAAAATGTTGCTGTCTTTAGTTGATCTTTGCCTTTTTACTTTGCCTTCTCATTGAGTCAATCACACCCACCAGTGGTGATTCAACAGTGAACATGTCAGGGTTCCTATTCTGAACACATGCTGCACCAAATCTTAAGGGTGAGTCACGAAGACATTGGCATTTGGAGGTTTGTGACATCTGGTACAGTCTCTACCATGGGCAAATTGATATTTAATTTAATTATTCTATTATAGAATCTGAGAATCATCAAGGGTATTTTTTGAATTACAGCTATTGTGTAGATGAAGTCATATACTTTGCAGCATTTGTCACATAGACCTCATTTATTGAGAATGTTGTAATATTGGTAAAAAAGATAATAGTTCACCAATTTGATCAGCGTTCTATCACAACTTGGCCTTGGTCCTAACAGAAATTAAAAGGAAAAAATAAAGGCAAAAATTAAAAAAAGATAAGTAAAGTGCATGCCTGGACTGCCACATTCTGTAATACCATCATCTTTTATGGCTGGATTCTGTGCACAGCGGAATGCACACGTATTTTGCAAAAGTTAGCGTGAAGGACAGCACATCAGTAGAATGCCTTTCACAAGAGAGTGATGACCAGCTCGGTGTCTGATGGCATCTCTCATATAGTACTTCAATAGGTCCATCCTTTCTCTGGCAGGAATCAAAATGCACAGGGGAGGGATACGGGGAAAAACAATGGCATGTCACCTCATGGCTGCAGAATAAAAAAAGAGAGATGCTTTGTGTTGCTCCCTTTCTTTAACGCACAGGTGTTCTGGCAAACAACTCAAAGTTTGTGTGTGTGTGTGTGTGTGTGTGTGTGCGTGTGTGTGTGTGTGTGTGCGCTTATCCGTTCACCTTTACTGTCCTCTTCTGAACTGCCCTTGATCACTGAAACGTACTGCGTCATCAAAAAACAGGCACATCAAAACAGAGCCTGTTTGCAAAGTTGTGAGAAATGCTCTCTGGGGATCTGGTGACTTTTGTGTTGTTCAGGGTCCTGTGGAAAAAATTCAGAGAGATGGCAGGAGTGCTCCACTGTCACTCTCAAGGAGATAAAGGGAAGGCTTTATCACACGAATGCACTTCGCTATGGCTGTCTGTGTCACAGCAGCCTGCACTTAAGTCATCTTTTCTAGATTTAGGATGTATATATATATATATATATATGTGTGTGTGCTCATATACCCCTATGTGACTGGGTCAGAGCATCTCTAAAATTGCAGCTCTTGTGGGGTGTTCCTCATTGATGTGTGTGGCAAAGACTAACCCGTGTGGTCTGATCGAGCAAAAACGAGCTGCTGTAGCTCAAACTGATGAAAAAGTTCATGCTAGTTCTGATAGAAAGGTGTCAGAATGCATGGTGGTGCAGTGGTTAGTTCACGGTTCGAACCTCGGCTGGGGCCTTTATGGGTGGAATTTGCATGATCTGCCAGTGTCTCCGTGGGTTCTCTCAGCGTACTCCGGCTTCCTCTCACAGTCCAAAGACATGCACTTACTGTAATAGGTTAATTGGTGACTCTAAATTGGCGACTTGTTGACTTGTGTACCCTGCCTCTCGCACTAAGTTAGCTGGGATAGGCTCCGTCATCTTAATTTGTCCAATACTTTGGTATTGAGTGGAGCTCCAGTTTTGTTTCAGTATTCTATGATGTCAACAATGTTTACTATGTATTTTTTCAGGTAGAGTATCATAGTTTAATAGTTTTCTGTGTTAAAAATATATCATTTACCACCTTCCCCTAAGTGCTCCTGTGTTCTGTGTGTGTTTAATTGGATAGCGAATGAATAAGTGCACCAGACCAGAAGCATATTTTTTATCTTTGTGCAGTAATACTCTTAATAAAGCCTATGGTCATGATATATGCTCAAGGTAATTCTTATTATATCCTTTAAAATATCATTATCTCCACCAGAAGTAAGTCTGGACAGTTATTATGAATCTACTGGACAAATCAACCGAATATTTTTAGCATACAATTATGCCTGTATGGTCAAGGACATCTGGATGTGGCATGAATCATCATAAAAAACCTTGAAAAATATATTTTATTGGCTGCACACAGAAAATATACTGCAAATACACACATTACACCAGCGGTTCAGATATATCTGCAGTTTATCTGGAACCTTGACGATTGTGTCATGATGGAGGCTTGATGCCTCATCTCTTCCTCGTGTTTCCTGTCATTTCCCCTTTCCTTTGTCGTTCTGTCTGTCTTGCCTGTCTGTCTCTGTTGTGTGTTTCTCTGGACGTGGCATTCTGTTACCTGCGTTCAGTCTGGTGGAGTCTGCATGCATCTATGCATGGTGACAAGCGTAACAGCCAACTTTTGATTGGGATTTCTGAAAATGTTTGCACTGATCTCTGATTAACCTTTATCTCCCTGTGCATCATAATGTATTGCGTTGTGTTGTCTGTATTTGCCACAGCTTTGTGCTGTAAATGTGCTGTGAAATTAATGAAGATGTTTTCTTAAGTCTCGTTGCATATCTGATCATTTTCTTAGGGGCTTGTCGCACATATTGATTGGTGTTTACAATAGCCAAGAGTAAGTGCATGTTACACTGCCTACAGTTAAGCACTATAAGCTAGTTGTATCTTCAAAAAATCAGTCTGGAAGGAAATACAGTAGCCTTTGAGGTGGTTTTCTTCTGGTTTTGCCATCCCGGGGCTGAGTCAGTTCAGTTAGCTGCTAACTCCAGTTAGTGTAACGTTATTCCCTGTTGGTCTGTAAAAAGTTTGTGGAGAGTTGAAGCTGAGGACATAAACCGGCAAATCTATTCTGTATGAGATATGATCCAGTTTCCCCAAAATCACTAAATAATCACTCAGAGACTGTATCAGACAGGAATCACTCTGCTCCGGTGGGGTCATGAGCAAGAAAGCATTTAATTGGATTGAAAATTAGCATACACCCTGGAGCGCAGGATGAGTCATCAACAATGTTTTATTGTTTATCAGAAAATGACAAACTACCATGAAGAATACCTCAACAATGACTTTACTGGTCATTAATGCTGGATGTATAAGTGACATGTTTGTCTGTATAAGCACATTAGTTCACATTCATTTTGACTTCACAGGGCCTTAAGAGCTCACAGGACTACTGTGAAAACACACACTGCATACATCTATAGAAAACATTCACTTTACTGTAAAACACTATACAAAAAAGAAAAGAAAAGAAAAAACACCATTCAAAACTTTGTAAATCTGGTCTCTGGTTTCATCTGCCGGTTGTGGTGGCATTGCAGATTGTTCACCATCTGTTGCCCGACGGAGAGCTGCATTCTACTGAGTGCACTCTTCTAGTTATCTGTAAATCTTCTTTTCTATGCCTGTCCTTTACACCAGCACTACATTTTCTTTTTTCCACTATCAGCAGTTCTTATTGTGGAGTGTGAGAGCTATATATCCTTAATCATGTGAGATGGTGAAGTATAGATCCATGTTTTTTGCGGTTCTAAAAACTGTTTCTTTATAGGATCAGCAACACTGTTTCAATGCTTTTAAATGAATCAGCAGGTGGAGAATTAGTTGGAGGAATAACAAGTAAAACCACCCTTCAGTACATCATACAGTCATAGGATTTTCACTGTTTTTATTTGATAAAAGAAAGGAAAACTGTTGTTACCTCCTGTTCTACAGCAGTGCTTCTCTTTTATAAACTTTCGCAGAAATCTATTATTTGTTCCTGTAACACATTTTGTGAGTATCTGAGTATCTTATCTATCAGAACAAAAATTGAAAAGCAGTGTGCTAAACTGAGTTACTTTACTGGAAAAACACTAATGGAATAGAAAGGCCTCTGGATTGAAAACACGCTGTTCTAACCTCGGCTGAGACGCTGGGATCAGTGCAGGTCTAAGCTCTATTGCAGAATATCTATCTTGTGTGACAAAAGCGGTTGGCACTGGCGGGTAGTTTTTGTTGAAGTAATGTTGTAATAATAGTGGCCTGGTGACATTAAGAGAAATTGACTGAGATGGAATTCACATAGATTGCTATCATTCAAGCTTAACAAATCTGAGGAAATTGTGGGTTATTACTGAGCATAAAAGGCAAAGAGTTCATTTATCTGCAGGAATCCTGTCTCCTCAAAATGTCCTATCACTAAAAAAGTACGTACCTACCACATGTATCTGTGTGTGTGCACATCTTCACATCTATATTACTGTGTGAATGCCTGTCTGTCACTGTATTCAGTTATTTTTTTTATAATGGGATCAGTCTATTCAGTCATTCACTGTCATGCATGATCACTGACATCAATCATCTCAAGTAAAATTGATTTCAGGGAGATTTGGGTACAAATTGGACATCTGGGATATCCTGCTGGCACAAAGTTAAATTGCAGACTACAACCTCTAATTATATTACCTCTAATGATCTTCATTAGCAGCAGGTTACAGTAACTAGGGTAATACAGATAGAAAAAAATGTGACTGGACAGTTTGGTCTTACCCGATTTAATGAGCCTTTATCCATACTGTGCTGTAAATACTATTTGTTGTACGTGTAAGCTCGGTAGTTACAATCTTGTGATTGACGCACACAGACACAGGTGGGCTGATGTCGTGCTCAGCTCAGCAGAACTATTTAATGACGTCCATTAGATTACTTGGCTTTCGCAGGCTTTATGGTTGTTCATTATCATTATAACCAACAAAAATATTCAACATTACAACAGAAGCAGTGGTGGAAATAACAGTACATTTGCTCAAGTAGGCTGTACTTAAGTGCAATTTGGGGTACTTGTACTATTCCACTGCTTTTAAGAATGAAATATTCATTTTATTTGAATATTTTACTTGCAAAATCACATAAAAGTTTATAAAATCCACCACAGTTGAAGGTTCAATCAGACTTTTGTGGCATGTGACTCTATACATACAATAAAACATGTGTTGTTGGGGCTTGTCACATTCCAGATGTCTATGAGTTGCTAGTTGATGAGTTTGTTGATATTTCCGCTGAAAGGATCTCACATGGTTTCAATTAAGTAATTCAAACACATTCAACATTTCACAAATTAATATTAATTTGTCTATCTAATCTGTAGAATCTACTTTTACTTTGGATAATTCAAAATGTAACATACCATTAAACCAAGTCAGTTTATAGATTGAAGCTAATAAGCCCCACATGCGTATTTAACATTGTTGTTGATTGATTCAGGTCCAAATCTTGACATTGTAATGTAATTTTAAAGTAGTATTTAAATTCTACATATTGTGCTATAATGTGTTGTGATAAACTGGTGACTTGTCCAGGGTGTACCCCACTGGGATAGGGTCCAGCCCCCTGCGACCCTGATGACGATAAGTGGTTACAGAAAATGGTTGTATGGATGGATATTGTGCTATAAATATCCATAGTGACCTCCCACTACAGGATGACACCTGGCTATTGCATTTGAATTTCACTAATTTTGGAGCCAGGTGATGCATGCTAGCACCAACAACGCCCCCTTCCCCTTCATATAAGACCAGCATCCCCTGACTCTACAGACTGTGCCCTGCAATGAAGTTATACTGACACTCCCAGACACACTCACTGGAGATGTAGCCTGAGTTGCCAGGTTAGCTAACGCTACAAAACATTTACCACACAGAGATGTGGCAAATGGCAGTGAATGAGCTTCAGTGACTGTCAAATCTTGCTGACTCTGTGTGTCCAGCGTGGACACAGAGAGTCTGACAGCGGCTGCTTATGACTGGTTAGCTCTGCCTCACTGGTCTGCTAACATTACAACACATTTACCACACAGAAACTTTTAGAAATGGCCGTGAATGTGCTTCAATGACTGTCAAAGCTCCAGCAGACTCTCAGTGTGTGTCCAGTGCAGACACGGAGAACTTTGACAGCAGCTACTCGCGGCTGTTAGCTGGGAGCAGTGCTAACAATACAACGCAGGTGCCACACAGAAACTTTTACAAAAGGCTGTGAATGTGCTTCAGTGACTGTCAAAGTCTCTGTGTGTCCAGTGTGGACACGGAGAGCCTGACAGCAGATGCTCATAGCTGATAAGTTTGGTTAGCTTTGACTACCGGCAGCTGTATTTCTGCTACACTGAGCGGTGGTCAGTTCTAGAAATGAGGCCATGCCCCCTACAGTGACTGTCCTCTGCTGCATTTTTTTTAGATTTGCTGGGAGAGAGGAAGTTAGCTGAATTTCGAATGCAGGACTTTTACTTAACGTAACATAGCATTTTTAGAGAGTATAGAGTATGATGTTGCTTCCGTTATATAAAGGATCACAATAAAGAATCTTCCACCACTGGATAGAAGTTTGCATTATCCTGCTGCTGAGTCAGAAGAAATGGGTTTTGTCATGAGCTGGACATAATTCCCTCTTATGGTGCGCTAACAAAGCACAACCCAATTTATTAAAAGCAATTCTACAACCCATAATGAAAATGCCAAAAAATCTGTTATGTCTTCCCCTCATACTGCAGTATGCCTTCCATAACACCAATAAAGGTCAGAATAAGTTGAACCATCGAGCGCTTGCATGTATATGGGAGAAAGTTTTGTGCTGGGAAAAAGTCTGACAATGCCCACTTAGGTCATTGTTTCCTCCAGGAAATGGCCTTGTGTCCTCCTCAACAAAATATCCAAGTACCCCAGCGTTAAACTGTTGCAGGCGCTGTGCAATGATGTCTTCATACTGCTAATATATAAAACCCCAAGGTTTACAATCCTGCATTAAATTGTCAACGCATTTAGATGTTGTCTTCTCCAAAGAGCTTTTAAAAAAAAAAAGCAAAGTGTTCACCATCACACCGATCAGCAGCAATCTGTATTGATCATTTTACTTCGGTCCTAAAAAAACAGAACAGATGCCAACAGTCACGTTTAAAGTTTTTTACTTGCTGCTTTTAGAAATGACATAACACGTAATTATACACTGCACTACACTGGTCATATTGATTATACTGCACATTTGACATAAAATGATGGAGATAAGTCAGGTAACCTCGAGCCACCTGAGGCAACTGAATTGATCATTTGAATTGATTTGATAATGCAATGTTTAATGTCATCTCATTAAAATTCATAGCAACATTATCTTTCCATGCATTCACATTTAATGTCCTGTTAGATGTGTCTCTCCACATGTCATCAGTGTTGATGTATCAATGCAAGAGTTTAAATAAATTAACGGAGCTCAGTTTCTCACTGATTTAAATGTTCTAACATCTTGTGTTGTTTAATTAATTCATAATTCATGCTTATGATTTACATATTTTTAGTTTTAGGTTTTAATGGACTTTAGAATGTGTTTCATCAGGTACATAAAGACTTCATTATATTTTAGTATTCAAACTGCAGGTAGAGGTGCTTAGAATAAAAGCTGAGAAAAAAAAAAATTCATGAGGCTTTTCAGTGAGGCTAAAAGTTTTTTTTTTCTTTTTTTTTCAGAGCTTCTGTAATTTCCATGTCAATAGCATGCCTCTTAGCAAGGTGAGCCACCATACAAAGTAAAGAGGTCTAGAGTGCTTCAAGGTTGACGCTGAATTAGAACATATATTGCAGTATTTTAAAAGTCACTTGGATGAATGTTCCGTCCCTGTGGTTGCTTTGAAACTGCAAGTTGAGATTCTTTTCAGCCATTAAGCACTTCAGAGCACAGGAAGTCATAACTTTCAGATTTTAGACAGAATGTAGTTAGTGTCTCTTCGTCTGTCCACATGAAATCGCTCGTTTAATATGATATGCAGTATGAGTGTGAGTACATGCATGTTATTTGCACCTTTGCACATGATTTGCACAAAGAACAAACATAATTTATAAAGTAATATGTAACAATTACTATAACATTGATAAAGGTGGACACATTGACATCTAGAAAGCTGTAAACTGTTACAATTAGCTAATTGGCCACCCTAATGATCACTATAATTTAGTACTATCTTGGGCGTGACATTCCTAATGTTGGTCCAGTAACTGTCCAATCCTGATTCATTTATTAGCAGCTCTGACAGCTAACTGGCAAACAAATCTCTGTCCTTTGTTTGAAGAAATATGGCTAGGACACACTGAGTATGCAAAACACTGAAAATGAGCAACAAAAGAGAGAAACAGAAACATCCAAATATTTGCTGGTTTTAGTCAAGCAGCAAATATTCACCCAAATATACACCCTCCGTGGCTGTGAAGTGAAGCCGAAGTGCCAAAAAGTTCCTGAAAAAACAACTAGCTCCACCCTTGCTTCACGTCTTTGCCCATTTTTGGATTAGCCGGAAACTGGTGGAGGCAGGGCTGCCGAGATGGCGACGACCAGAGCCAGCAATAAGCTTCACAACACAATGGCCCTTCAGAAACCTGTAGGTGACATCACGGATACCGTGCCAATGTTTTATACAGTGTATGATTCAGGTTACTTCTTCTGTTTTCAGAGGATTAGTACATATGACAGAGGATACATTTATTTTATCGACTTGTCTGTTTGAGGATTAAAAACAATGCACTCCGCGGCCTCCCGTGTCACAAGGCCTGTCATTAACATCTCACTCTGCTTCAGTGTGCAGCTCTGAAGGATAGCAGTTAGAGTTAACCACCCAGGGAAATAAATAAGCCATTAGTTCAAGTGATGCTAAACTGGCCTTCCTGAATATAATCTGGTCCCGGAGATATTTGTTTCTGTGTGGCCATATTGCGTGTGTGAATGCATGTGTGTGTGTGTGTGTGTGTGTGTGTGTGCTTGTATGTGTTTATGTGACAGTGTGTGACTGATCTGATGATTTGGAGGGCAACCCAAGCAGACAGGGATGGCATTTGTTGCATGAGAGGGGGGCTGTACTGCTTCTGTCAGCTACACTGTTGTGGCACACACACACACACACACACACACACACACACAAATACTAGCGTACCACACAGAAATGCCACACACGTGCACGCATGCACACACACAGTATGCAAACTACATTGCCTGTGGCTTTTCAGATGCCCCCCGGGCTTTTCCTGTCCATCTGTGGTGACAGAATGACCATTCTGCCCCCTACAACTTCAGCAGAGCCATGTGGAACCACACACATACAGGAACACCATACCAGAAGCTCCACAGAAACCTGCCGCTTCCCTGCAGAAAAGCAGCATGAATCTTGTTTGTCTAATTGACAGCATTCCAGCCAACCAAACAAACAAGCCTTGTTGCAGTGAACTCCGTGACACATTTAGCTCTCAACACCAATGCCCTTCTGTTTAATTGAAGTGGAAACATACAGAGTGAACTATCTTTTGAAGGGAAGTGCTGACAACAAGCTTTGATAATGTTTTCACTTTTCGTCAGTGCTACCTGCAGCAGATGGACTGGTTTATGTGTCGTTACCAAGCGACAACCTCTGTGGCTGGGAAATGAAGCCAATGCAGAAGTGCCAAAAGCTGTAATTCCCCGAGTGGCCACTTGAGGCTGGCTACAGAACATTTCAATCTCCATAAGCCCCCATATTAAAATGTCCAACTTCACAGCAGAAATAAACATGTTTACAGCCTGGTACAAAAAACAGTTTTGGTCTCTATAGCTAATTCCACCGCTGAAGAAAGTGAAGGGGGTTAAGTTGACATCCACTTTGGCCCCAGGAGACGGCATCTCCCCTGTGCTCGGGCAGGAACATTGTTATCAATAATAATTATGATGATCATAATGATGAATATTTTATTTAAAATTATTATGAATCCTTTCTGTAATGTGCATCATTAGTTAATAATATATCTCTGGTTCAAAGAAGCAACCCACCACAAGCAATTATGCTTAGGGCACCAAACTGGCTAGCAGCAGCCCTGCCTATAGGTGATGTCACTCATACAATGTCCATTTATTATACTGTCATTGGTCGTTAACCAGATGCAAATTTGGTCTGTGTGCAGTTGTTGATGAAGAAAAACAAAAGCCCAATAAAATCTGTATCATGTGATATTTTAGAGGAGATACAGATGCTTTGTAGAATTCTTGTTGTGTTTTTTTTTGCCATCTAATGAAGTTAAATTCAGAAGTCATGCAGAGACTCAAAAATTCAAGTATACTTATAAAGCTGCCTCTTTTCCACTTCACCTTTTAAATGATGATACAAACACTGCAGAGTTTAATGTCAACCAAATCAAAAGCTCTGATGTCACATCACTTCACACAAGGTAGAATCAAGGTCAACAATTACTTTTTGCACCGTATGAATACAGAGAACTACATTTGAGCTTTTAACAAGACAAAAAGAAATGGCTGAATCTCCTTAATGCTTTGATATGTACATTACCTCAGTCATGCTAAGCGTCAGTGTGTTCCTACATTTATTTCACCAATTATCCTTGACACACAGTTGCTAACATGCTGTAATTTGTTAATTGCCATCTTTTTTGTTTGCACCGCTGTAAAAGCAATCTTAGCGGGACTTTAAAAGCCATATTAAGAGTTTTCAGTGACGCTGGCAGGACTGGCAGTTTCTTCACTCTAAAATACTTAGTGGCTCTAAATATTGGTGGTACTGTAACATAAGAATACATGCAAATAAAAACAACAAACAAACAAGCAAATTAAGAAAAAAGCCTTCTCCAATTTGACAACACATGCACAACTTCATTTATTTGTTTGTTTCAGCTTCAGAAAAATGCTGCAAAGTGAGAAAACTCTCTTCTCACGGCCAGCTCAT